>CAUJNA010003686.1:212500-377500 GCA_963377175.1 Effrenium voratum | reverse complement strand
GCTTAGGCTCGTCCAACATTTGGTACCCACTTGCGGTGGAACCGTATATTTAGGTTGACCAACTCAACGGCCCAAAACAGAGAGAAAGGCAGCCCCGGGTGTTGACCCCGGGAAATCATCCACTTGTACTCGAGTCAGTTTAGCATCGGTTGGTTGCCAGTTTTCATCGGGTTTCCCTTTTGCAGGGTGATGTTTGAAGAGGACAAGGAGCCCAGATTGAGTGGCTTATAGACTGGAGCAATTGACTGAAGCTATTTTGTGGCTTCGGATGGGACGACACAGCGCCCGAATTTCAACCTATGGCAGAAGGCACGTGCCTTTTGTGCTTATCACTATTTTGGGTAGTTGCAAAGGTAACCAAAAGGAAACATAACAGTTTGAGGGTCCACTACTTTGAGGCAAACCCAAGCGATGTCTGAGCCGTGGCTTGATCAACATTGTGGGCCATACACCCCGTTTGCGCGTTGTTGCCTTGACTGCATTCTCCGCAGCTTCTGCAGGAACAGCTCTAAATGGACATCTTTGAAATCAGGAAGTCATGCGACAATGCACTAAGGCTACTACGACAGACATTTGTCAATGTTGATTGAGCTGCAGCTTGTTTGGTTGTTTGTTTGTTTGTTTGTTTGCTTGCTTGCTTGCTTGCTTGCTTGCTTGCTTGTTTGTTTCTTGGTTCCTTTGTTCCTTTGTTTGCTTGCTTGCTTGCTTGCTTGCTTGCTTGCTTGCTTGCTTGCTTGCTTGCTTGCTTGCTTGCTTGCTTGCTTGCTTGCTTGCTTGCTTGCTTGCTTGCTTGCTTGCTTGCTGCTTGCTTGTCTGTCTGTCTGTCTGTTTGTCTGCCTGCCTGCCTGCCTGCCTGTCTGTCTGGCTGTCTGTCTGCCTGCCTGCCTGCCTGCCTGCCTGCCTGTCTGTCTGTCTGTCTGTCTGGCTGTCTGCCTGCCTGCCTGCCTGCCTGCCTGCCTGTCGTCCTGTCCTGTCCTGTCCTGTCCTGTCCTGTCCTGTCCTGTCCTGTCCTGTCCTGTCCTGTCTGTCTGTCTGTCTGTCTCATTTGTTCCTATAATGTTGATGGACGCATCCTTCAACAATTCAGCCAACTTGGACAAACCCTATATACACCTTGCGCAAGTTCCATGTTGTTGCTTGAAGCGCTCATTCTCTTTAGATGAGTCAATTCCTGTACTGCCTCATGGATCCCTCAGAGCGCCAGTGAGTTCAGGCTCCTTCAGGCCTGGGAGTATGACGCCTCCCATCCCTAGCCCTGCTTTTTTTTTTCCCCGGGAGAGCTCGTCTTCGCAGCGTTTGTGTTGCTGCAACCCAACAAAACCTCCTGAACAAGGTCTTGCAAGGCTCCACACGGGGCTCGGGTTTCATCAGGTCCCGGAAACTTGCTGCGATAGGGGACTGAGACATGGAATGACCCCGATCTAAACGTCCAACTGGTGGTTTCCTTGAAGAGACCCCCCGGGTTCATTCCCTACAGGCCCTATCGCACCAGCAAGTTTCCGGTCCGTTTTGGTGGATCGACACTTGGTGTTGCCATTGACTTCGTCGGCACGAGGCGGGGAAGTCCGGGCCTTCTTTGCTTCCTTCGACTTCCAGTCTGCACGCAGAGAGCATTGCTCGGAGGACTGGAGGCTTCCTTCTTTTGCGCATCCTGTTTTCGTGCCTTGTTAGCTGCACCAAGGGCCTTTGACCCGCGAGCCCCGGGTCCACAGCACCAACAAAAACCCATCGGTGCCGACGCTTGGGACGCTTGGAGGAGACCACGGAGGCCTTCGGCATCCCGGCCAACGTCTTCCTGCCGATGCTGGAGGCGCACAGAAGTCCCATGCCCTGAGATTTGGAGGTGTTCTTCAGGGATCTGGGCGAATTCCTTGGAGCCTTGGATTTGGGTTTGGATTGGAATTGACTTTGTCGTCTTGTCCGGCGATTCCGGCAAGTGGGAGCAAGATGTAGGTGGACGGATGATCCTGAGAGGGCCAGCATGGCCAGCCAATTCTGGGCCTGTCTCTTTGCAATCTTGTCAGGTTCCCTTTAATTGGTGGCTTGGATTGGTGGTTTGGGGATTTGAACCCCTGGTTCTTGTAGAGGGTAAATGAGAAACTTCTCCTGAACCAACAAACCACCAATCCAAAGCACCAGCTAGATCGAAGCTGATCTTGGCACGCAGCAGGCTGTCAAGAAGAGCCCGGACTCCACGCCTGAGGTGTCCGGGCATTTTACACTCAGGTTTTGAGGGTAACCTTGCGGTTGTTGAAAAAAGGGGCGGTTCAGGGAAACCACGCTTTGGAGTGGTTCCCAATGCAGCGAGGTTGGCCATGCATGACAGCAGCGTCACTCATGGCAATGCACGAGGTCTGCAGGTCTGGAGTCAGTCCAAGCGAACCATCCATGAAGTTGGCGGAAACCAGGGGTTAAGGAGACTGTCCTTTTCGAGCCCGAGCCATTGGGCTGCAGCCCTTCACCATAGCTTGGTGCAGTGACGGCTGCTTCAAGCGTGTCCACTTGATTGTGGAACTCCCTCTGCAGGTTCCCAACTCAAACCCTGCGCTTGCATTTTTTGTCAGTATCTTCCGTATTGGGGCGTAGCCGCATGTTCGACAACTTGGCCATGTCGCAGATCTGAGCCTATGACACGTGTGTCGAAAGTTGAGCTTGGGCAATGTGCGCGACCAGACCGCTCGTGCACGGGCGATCTGTTGACGCACCGATCGACTGCAGAGTAGTTTTATTGGGACAGCCCAGGCCGCGGCACGAAGATAGGACGGCATTTAGAACCGCTCCTCCAATGCTTTACATTCCCTCAAAGCGCAGAACACGCTGGGAAAGGGCGCCCTCGACTTGCACAGATAGATATGGCTATGGGTCGAAAGCCCCTAGTGAACATCCCAATCCCCACTAAAATAGACTAAAGTGGGTGGTGCACCTACCCCAAAATGGTACCATTGGTTTTGACCCACAGCCATATGGGTTATGTGAGCGCGAGGGCCGCCTGATTGGCCACGTCAAAACGTGTGGCTGGCGCTTCTTTCGGCAGTCGCTTGGACGGCTCCACCTCGGAACATCGCCAGGTCCGGTCGCTGGATGTGGAGATCACGGCCGGGCGGAGATCAGTCGCGGTTTCCGTGTGGATGATTCGACGTGTTTTTGGAACAAGGACTCCAGCGATGAGCGATCCAGTTGATAAGATTGCAGTTGTTCAGGCTCAAATGCAACAAAGAACTCGGTGTGGGCCAGAGTCCCACATCTCAGAAACAAGCAGCGATTCAGGAACTGCGTTTCAGAAACAATGTTGCAGGATTCAATCAGAAACTGCTCGGGTGGGATCAGACACATCTCTGCTGCGTTGCAGGAAGCTATTTTCAGTTTAAAAATCCGGCGCGGCTCAGGACACCACTTTCTAGGTTGGTCAGGAACACACTTCACACGATTCCGCAACTATTCTAGCGCGATTCAGAAACTCTTGGGTACGACTCAGAAAACTACGTGTGCGATTCTGGAAGCTAGTTGAAACTAGTTGTCAACTGCTTGTTTGCCCTTGCTCACACTGGGGCTCCCTTTTTTTTCACCCTCCGAAGTTGTTTTTTTAACCCTTACTTTTTTTCAACCCTCAGACCCTGCTTGGGAACCGTCTGCGGGAACCTTGTTTCTCCAACCCTGAGAAATCCTTTCTTTTCAACCCCTCACCTTGTTTTTTTCACCCTTTGCCTTGTTTTTTTCACCCTCCACCTTGTTTTTGTTCACCCTCCGCCTTGTTTTTTTCACCCGCGAGCTTGCTTGTTTCACCCCGCAACCTTGTTTTTCTCACCCTAAAACTAAAACAACCTAAGCCCGCCCCGCACCCAACCCAACCCAAACCAACCCTAGGCCCGCCCTAAGCCAAACCTTGCCAACCCTCAAACCAGCCAAACTCTAAGTCAATCTAAACAAGCCCAAAACAAACCAGAAATATCTCTTGTCCAACCCTTGACCCAGCCCAAGCCAAGCTACACCCACCCTACACCACCACTGACCTACTCGAAACCACCCTAAAGCACACATAACCCACCCGTAACCAATCCCAAACCGACTCTAAATCACTAAACCAACCCTAAACCAACAAGCCAGTCCTGAACCCACCCCAAACCGCCCTAAACCCACCCTACACGAACTCTAAATCCGGATCCAACCGTAATCCCACCCCACAACTTAAGCTTAGCCTAAGCCAACAATAAACCCACAATAAACCCACGCCTTAGTGCAGTTGCCGCAGGCGTCGGCCACAGGGTTGGCAAAAAAGAAATGGAGGGTTGAAAGGAAGAGGTGGAGGGTCAGAAAGAAAGGGGGGAGGGTTAAAAAAGACGGGGGGAGGGTTAAATTGAAAGGGTGACGGTGAAGGGTTGAAAAAACAGGGAAGGGTTGAAAAAAAGGTTTGGAGGGTGAGAAAAAAGGGTTCCCCCTCACACTGTGCACACACACACACACACACACACACACACGCAAGCAGCAGCACATGCACCAACACAAGCACAACAGCACCAACACACACACACACGTTGACCCAAAAAGGATACTCTTAAAGCTTAAAACAATGCAATCCGTTTTCCCTATTTGGGTGTGGTTTGACACGTCTCGGTGGTTTCCCGTTTTGGTATAGCCCTCTTGTCGGGTTGAAATCCTGTTCTGGCGGTTGCCCTTCCACCCAGTTTGGAGGATTCTTTCCTCCTTGGTGAGTTGTTCAACGGATGGTTTTCCTTGGTCTGTCTTTCATGAGAAAAGCTTTTCCCCTTGGTTCCCTCCTTGCTTTCTTTTACTTTCGGTGTTTTTTCTCCGGATAGGCAAGCCTTAGCAGGTAACCAGTGCCATTTTTCCTTTTGGTTTTGTCCAAGGCCCGTTGGACACCTCCCGAGGGACAGCGAATCGCCAGAGGCACAATCAAAAGTCGGGTAGATGAAGGTAAGGGAGAATCCCTTGGCCATATATAGCTGCGGATACCCGCCTCCTTAATTCCTGAAGCATGGTTCTGGGATTACGAGCATTTGAATACCAGGCTTTGATGCTCAGGTTGGTTCTTTGGGATCCTCCGCAGGCTGTGGACCTTGCCACGCTGGCCCGGGGCGCCGGCAAGCTGCCGCAGAAGTGGATGCAGGCGGTAGCTAAAAGGGGAGATGGGAGAGGGGGCGGGGAACCGGGGTAATGGTTTTGGCTTTGGGTGGCAGTGGGCAAGGTTCCGTTCGAATGTCCCGGCTGATTTCGATCAGTTTGCAGGGGACTGCCAATTTTTCCCTTCTAGCCGCGCCCTGTCCTGTAGTATGTGTCACTGAGGGTTCACTCCGCGCTGGGGGGTGGTTTTCAAAGATCACGTGTCGGTTACCAATTTGTATAATATATGATCTTTAAAGAGGGGTGTAGAAGGACCAAGGGCACAATGGGTGCCCTGATTGGGATTCCATTTTGATTGTGACCCAAGCGAGCCATTGTCCAAGTTGTCCGGCTTGTTTCAAGGCAAGTGCAAATCCAATTGACGATTGGTGGCGATTAGCGATTCATTTTTTCAAACACTCGTCAGTGACCATCAATGATCATTAGTGACCGTTTGTGACCATTCGTGACCATTTGGAGTAAATTGATTGGTGTCAATTTCGATCAAAGCTCATGTGACCACTTGTGGCCAAGTGAATCAATCTCCATTGGTGACCATGGATGACTATGGCTGTTTGTGGCTGAGAGCTGATTTGGGCCCTGCCTCCCCGAGGCTGCATGGTTTGTGATTTGGCTGTCGAGTTTGGAGATACGGCTGTGGGTCCAAGTTGATTAGCCCCAAAACGGTTTGTACAGGAAGAAAGAACCGGTCCCCATATCCTGCCTGGTAAAAAGTTTTGACCCAACCCAGCGACTCCTCGAGCCGAGTTTCGGCCGAGTTTCGGAGGCGGTGCTGCAACGCTGCGGCCAGCAGGGCCAGGTGCCGCGGGCCATTTGCGTGAACCGGGTGCTGGCCACTGGGGCCTCCACGGGCCGACTGCGGCCGGGAGATGTGTGGCAGCCCAGGAAAAGCCCCGGTTTGGTTTCGGAAGAAAGAAGGACGTGTCGGGTCTTCATGCCCTCAACTGGTGGTTTTGGATTGGAGGTTTGGGATTTGAACCCCTGCTTCTTGTAGAGGGTAGATGGGAAACGACTCCCTAACCACCAATTAGAGGGAAGCTGAGGTCTGTTGTGTGTGACCTTGGCCCCTTGGACCGCTTGGAAGCACATCATGGCGTTTGCGATAGAATTACTGAGCCTGCAAAAGGTCTAACGACCTTTTGCTGGGGAAGGGAAGAGGAACCCAGGTAAAGTGGGAAGGTTTTGGGTTCTGCTCATAGGATATAGAACCCTTGCGACTTCCGTTTGACAGAGTCTCAAAAAGGGAACTCTCAAGAATCACACAGTGGGTGAAAGGCAAGGGGAACACTTTGCAAGGATTGCTTCTTTCCCCAACAGCTGAAAGCTAAGGGGTCTCAGCCCGGATAAGGTTTGGGGGTGGCTTGGGGTCTGGTGCAGGCCAGGTGTAGGGTTCAAGGCAGGTTCCGGACGTTCCGGCGTGGTCTGGTGCAGACCAAATGTAAGGTTCAACGCAAGCAACAGACTAACCAAATACGAAGCACGTTCGCATGTGTAAGCGCCCACCTGTTGCTTCTGGAAGCCTTTGCAGGCTCGAGCCTTGCTTTAATCTTCAACTTGCTACTGCCTTGGACCTGCAACGTGGTGAATCGCGTGGGACGCTTGCCGTTTGCGGACGAACTCGCTACATGTCACTGGCGGGATGTGAGCCGTCATTTGTCGGCTCCGACCTGCAAGGAAGACGTGCAGAAGATCTAAAAAGTGAAATCACGTGTTTCCGTCCATGCTATATGGATGCACGGCTCCGGTTCTAAACACGAAATAAGCACCACCTCTAATGCCACAGTCTTTGGCTTTCAGCAGGGGGCCGCTCTTGGATGAGCAAGATCCTGGCGTTTGCCAGACGTGTAAATGGAAGCGTGGAGTTGCACACGGTCGCTTCTGCGCCGTTTGGTGCAGCAGAAGGCGCGGCGCAGCTTCTTGCAAGTTTTACCCGATGCAGCTCGAGCTGTCATGAGAGCGGGCCCACGTGGATGTTCTAGTCAGTGACTACCTCGAGCACGTGTGGAGTTTGGTGAAGGCAGGGGTCTTGCGCTTCTTTGCGAAGGCCTGGCGCGTGAGTGAGATTCCGAATCGGCCCTGCCTCGACCGAGAAACTGATGCAGGCCATAGTAGGCTGTGCGCTTGCTGCACGCAGGAGATCTCCGGGCAAATTCCGGCTTGCTGGCGTGCCAACGGGAGCGCAGTTGAGTATCGATGTACGGCGCCGGTTCTAAACATGAAGGAAGTGCCACCTTTAATGCCATAGTCTTTGGCTTTCAACCCCGGCCCTCCCCCTGAAACTGAGGGACTTGCGAATGTCCAGCTGTGGCAGATAAGGTCAGCTTCGCTTTTGCGGAGCGTCTTGGGGGCGTCCTTCCTTTTCCTGCTTAGCGTGGAAAGGTCGGTACGAGGGGCTCCAAGAAATGTTGGCCCAGGGGGCCTAGGCCAAGGGAGCAAGCAATGCTACCCTTGGGAACGAGTACCTCGAAATGATGCTTGTTAAATGCAACGCGTTCTGGTTGCTGGTGCCAAAAAAGGAGTGCGGCTGAGTGTTTATCTATACACATTTACACACTGATGTTTGTTGTTTGTTGCACAGACTTCAACGCGGGTTTGCGCCTTCCAAAGGCAATCGCGCCACGCGGCGTCCGACGTGTTCAAGCCGCACTGGTCTGGCCTCTAAGGCTTGAAACCTGGCCTTTTCCACAGTTCCAGAACTCCCAGAAAGAGCCCTCCAACCTCCAACATGACTCGGTGTGAGGTGCTGCTGAGCGTCGCCGGCAAAACCATTGCCTGCGCGCTGGACGTGGAGGCTGCAATATGTTCAGTCGCCTCCAAACGCATGAGGTCTCTTCCGCCACTTGGTACGGGTGCGTTGGGGTAACAAACACTGCGACAGCGGCCTTGACCACAAGTGTTCTCGAGTATCTTCCACTTTCTGTTTTTAACAGACCTGACAGTGCAAATCGCTTGGTGAACTTGGCCGGATGGATCTGGAAATGCGACTGGCCGGATCGATGCAACTCATGCCTCTTTGCTCATGCAAGGTGGTTCGCCCAAAAACCGAATTGGTGGGGCTATTCTTGCATTCTATGAACCATCTGATGCTGCGACGAGGATCACGCATCAATAAACCACGTTTGGCCCAGTGCTCACACTTGATTTCCTAATTCCCACTGAATTGGGTCCTGTTGACCAGCTTTGGAGACTACCCGGCCGTTTGCAGTTGAAGGCCTTTGCGCGACCAATCGCATGCATTCTTTCGACGCTCCTTGATTCCTCTTTTATTTTTTGTTTAAAACAACATGTTATATGTTTCTTTCCCTTCTTTCGGTCTTTCTTTTTTCTTTCTTTTATTTTTCTTTCTCTCTCTCTCTTTCTCTCTCTCTCACTCTCTCTCTCTCTCTCTTTTTCTGTCATGTTCTATTTTTGTCCCGCTTTGTCTCTGTCCCCGTCTTTCTCTCTCTCTCTCGCCCTCTCACTGTCCCTCTCTGTCTCTCTGTCTCTCTCTCTCTCTCTCAATCTCTCTCGTATAGCGGATCTCATCGCACAGGCACGGAAATGATCAGTCATCCCCCAAAAAGGTCCAGACACATGGATCCTATGCAACGAAGCCAGACTTCGAGTGTGCAGGTGCAGATACATGCACGTCACCTTCGCTCCAAACAAGGATTTTCAAGGGCAAGGGGTCAAGTGGCATTTCTATGAGGGATGGGTTGATATGAGCCACCAGAGTGAGAATTGCCAGGAGGCTTTGCTGCCGCCCAAGAAGGGTGCGAAAGCCGCCCCACCGGAGCGAGCTAGGGGGCTGGGTTGGAAATGGGAGGTTCAGAGGGGAGGATTCCTCGAGGTTGCCATCAATTAATCCATTCGGAGGGAAGGACGTACATGACATCATCGATTAGGAACTGACTCGCTTTCAGGGACGGAAGCGGTGTCTCAAACATGGTGTCATAAACTAGAGGAAGCCGTTTTCATTATGAGTGGCATATCCCGTGATGCCTGTTGGGCTGTGTTTGCATTCGGGATGGTTCCAACAAGCAGGTTCTAGATTACCTTGCACAATGTGACAACGTGTGCAGCATCCTAGCCGTCAGTTGTTGGAGCCCGTGTATGTATATATTATATTACGTATACATATATATATATATAATATACATAATATATATATATATACAGCATTTATGGTCACAGGTCCTTCCGGTACGGAACCTGACCGAAGGTACCTTTGCTGCACGGGATGCAGCTGATTTACTTTAGGCTTTGGCTGCAGATAGGCATCACCATGCCCTGCAACTCAGAATCGTATCCAGACTGGTCAAACCTAGTTTCGGTTTCGCATGACCGGAGAGGTTGGATGCTGGCATGTGCAACAATCCCCTTGGACCCTACTCCACCGCAGTGGTCCCATCTCCGTCTTCCCAGGAGGTGGTGATCCGGGTACTGCGAGACCAGCGCGAGGCAACGGGGAGGGCGTGGCATCGATTCGAGAAATTCGCCCAAAGCAAGATGCATGGGCCCGAGGGTGGTCTTTTTGTGGGCCACTGTCACTGTGAGACCAGCGGGCTTGGTTTTTGGAGCTTGACATGTCTATAGAGCCTCGAAGTATGGCTTTCTTGGAGGCCAAGGTCTAGCACCATCCTGCGGCCATAGGGCAAGGAGTGGGCAGGTTGAGCAGACATGCGCATGGTTGCGACGCGGTTTGCCGCGTTGCGGTGAGCGGCCCTTGCAGGAGGTGATGAGTGTCTCAACCCCTTTTCAACTCGATGTTTTGCAGTGTACTGGCACAGCGAGGATGGCTGCGGCTGCTTTTTTTTCTTGGCCCGAAGGAAGTGCCCCCCCAGCCTTTGTGAAAGGAAGGAACGCAATATGTCATCCTGAAGGATGTCAGTGGTCGGTTTCATGTTGGCTAGCTTTCCAATCGGAAGGAACCCACGGTGATCAGGGCGGATAGGGATGGGATGCATTTGGCATGTTTGGGCTCCCGGGACAGTCACCAAGCGAGAGATGCCAAGCCACCAGACCACCAAACCACTGAACGATATCAAACGACATCAAACGGCCAAATGACACACCAATGCATTCTTGTGAGATCTCACACCCGAGGTGCTCGAGTACGTGACTCCAAGCATCCTGGGGTCAGAGGACCGGCAAAACTGGTGCGTGTGCAAGTTGGAGTTCGCGTTTCAGCCGGAGCTGGTTTGGACTGAGTGTCTGTTTTTTTCCCCGTGCGCTTGACGCAAAGAACGTGCGAACAGCCGCTGAAGCTCAAGTCATTGTCCATGGCGAGCGGTTGGCAACCTCTTCCAGCCTGAAAATGCCTTGTTCATGTCGATTGGCGGCTTGGCCGAGGCTTCAGGCGCCTGGAGGCTGTGACAGGGTTTCTCACATCTGCAGTAACAGAGACGCGGGCTGCTAGATCTCGAGATTGCTTTTCAGATGGATGTGTTGGTTTGCAGTTTGATGGTACTTTGACTGGCTTTCCCAGCCTTCAGCTGTGCGTGAGCTCGCCTGGTCTTCATGACAGGTTTGTTCTCTGTCCGGTGCGCAGCGAGCTTTGTTGTGCGAATCTGAGGCAGTCTCGGCTGCCTTAGTTACCGTCATATTTGCCAAAGAGTACGGCATCACAGCCGATGGCGAGCTGGAGGGAGGACTGGGGCCAGTTGCCAGCGGCATATTCAATAGGAAGGTTGTCAAGATGGCCCATTTTTGGACCCTGCTGCCGTCTTCCTGTTCACAGGGATACGAAAAGGGCCCCTAGTTTTATGCAAAACGACACTTGACGAGCAAGCGTGGTCGGCCTCAGGACTCGGTGACGATTCCTCACCCAGGAAGCTCGGATGCAGCTGAGCATGGCTCCTTTCCTCCCATGCAGTGTGCTCAAACCGCTGGCTCTCACCAAGTGACTCGGGGAGCGGAGTGGGACAAACAGCGGAGTTGCAGTCCATTTCCCAAGTGACTGGTTAGACTAGACCGACTTCGATCCAAGTACCTCTGAGGGTGCAAAAATGGGCTCGTGCGCCAGCTGACAGCTCGCTTCCACAGCTTGGAGCCTCAGGAACAAAACACAGGGGTACGCCTATCCAGCTCTCAGGCAAGGCAGCCGTGGCCGCGCCACCGTATCGGCTCCTTGGCCAGCGATTGTATTGCCAGGGATTGCCCGATCGATGGTAGGGCAAACATGTGCCATGGTCAAACCAGACTTTCATACTTTGACTTAAGAACTGCAGGCTGGGCAAGACGGCACAAGGGTGAGCGATCGCACCTCCTGGGAAGTATTCGAACACAAACTTGGAGCAATCCCCTTGCGCGTTTCTTATGCTTGGTCTTGAACCATTGAGGCTGAGGCCACTTAGGCCTTGATCACAGCGCCCTTGACTTGAAAGGGTCACAAAAGACTAAAGGGAGTCCGTCCTTTGAGGGCAGAGATTTTGGATTTAGGATAGGCAACAGCCGTCCACTCTTTGTTTCGCCTGAGGCTTTGGGCGGCCTTGCCGAGGAACCTTCTGCGACAGGGGGGAAAGGCATTGAGACAAGCTCCAAGCCTTGCGCGCCAGACATGACCTAGCTAATGCATGATGTGCTGCAGACTATGAACACACACACACACACATGTCCATTTTTAAATACATATATACATATATATATATTTGTATTTTCACATATGTTTATTCCCCAGACAGCTGAAAGCTTTAGGGGCAGGTGAGCACACTTCTGAGGTCTATGCCTTCCCTGAACCAACCTAAACCAACCTAAACCAACCCAAAGTCAAGCCCAAACACGCATCCTAAACCAACACCCAACCCTCAACCAAGCCTAAGCCAATTTTGGCCGTTTGGAGATAGCCCGGTGGGATGTGGCCGCATGCCTGGCGCAGGACTTCGGCAAGCAGCCCATCACGGTGCCCTTCAAGTGCATGGGACTCTCGGCAGGTGGTTCCCCGGGCCTCCGGCGGGGTGGTTTCCCCAGTGGCATTTTCTGGTCCGGCGAAGATGCGAAAGCATGGCGCGGAGCCTCACGAGGTGTATTTTTTCATGTTGACCCGTGAGCATGTTGATTTCCTTCATGAGGCTCTTGAGCATGCGAGCTTGCGAGTAACAGGGTCAGTCTTTGGCATGGCGGTCAGCAAGACTCATGGCATGTGGCCAAATCATGCGGCGTGGGTTACTGGATGTTGAGTAGCCTTGCCCAAAGTTCAGGAAGGCCTTCTGTTGGCGACGTGTCAGGAACTATGCTGAATTGCTCGTCGGAGGATCCATGCAATCAAGGACTTTGCTTGCAGCAATGCACTGCCATGTTGGGGCTTGTCCCAGGACACCTCCTTTTGGGATGGTGAAAAGGGAAAGCAAAGGACCCACTACACCGTTTGGAAGCATTTTCAGACCCACCCTGTAGACGCCTCCACGGCTGACTTGAGTGGCGTTGTGATTCAAACATGACTTGTCTCTGAGAGAGGATCCTGCACAAGCACCTTCCACAGCTGCAAGTGGTTGGGCACTGGCGTGTTTCAGCAATGCGGGGCATCAGCTGGCGCCTGCCAATCCGAATCCAGATGCCGCCTGCTTAGCTTACTGGTTTGACTCACTGACAGCATTCAGTCTATGTGACTCCGCATCCAGTGCACTGGGAATTACTCTGGGTATCAAGTTTAGTCGCGTTTTGCTCAGGAGGGATTTTGATCGTTGGACCGTTTTGCTTGATTCAAGCATCACCCGTGGGCATCTTAAGATTCCAAGACCCGCGGTGCCCGCCCGAGCGCCTTTTTCCTATTGTTTGGAGGAGGCTTCTCCGTCAAAACTGCCAGCAAAAGGGGTAGCCTTGAACCCCCATGGCCGAAATGAGTGTTTTGGGTGATGCTCATGGAGACACATTAAGGATGGCTGCTTCACGCTCTCAAAAGCTTAAGGAGTCGGTTTTGGGTAGACTGGTTGAGATGTCAGGTTTTGATAGTAAGACTCCATTGATTTATTTTTCTTCGCGCCCGAGCTGCGTGAGATCCCTACCGGAGCCCCGCTGTGGTGCCTTCGAGGTTATTTGGAGTGCAGAGGCGCTCGCCTCTCCGGCACCGCCTGCAATCAGAGAGTGGTGAAGACCGGCGCCGACTGCAACAATGGCCCCTGGGCACGTGGTTTAGCCCACATGGCCATGGGTTGCATAAGTATGGCGATCCCATTTTGGGGTGGATGAGCATCCATTTGCCACCAATTTTGATGTTCACCAGGGGTTTGCTGGGTTTGACCGGCCACATGAGCTCGAAAATCAAGCAAGCCTCTTCCGGCTGTCAAGCAAGCTTCTTCCCGCGGCTCAATGGATTCATTCCAGTCTGAGGGAGGGGGGCGTGCTAAAGATCCGCTTGCAGTGACCAGACTGAGGCTTTGTGAAGAGCGGTGCGCTTGGAATGGCGCCTGGGCCAAGCGAACAGTCGATCCGCTCTGCGAGTGGGGAGGGATGGAGGGGTCGCCGCGTTTTTTCAAAGCAACTGGGACATGTTTTTTGTTGGACTTCCGATTTCGGAAAACTTCTGGGAGGGGGATGCTTCTGGATGGGCTGGGGACGGCTCATCCTTACAGTTGCAAAGGCCTTGCCTGGGCTTTTGAGTCGCTGAGGCGTGCACCGTTGATCCAGAAGACTCCACCAGGTGTATTGAGAAGCATCCCTGCGCAGTGCCCGTGGGTGTGTAGACGGCTGAGTTTGCGAGTGCAGTGGCCGCTCCAGATGCTTGTGGTCAATCAGGATGCTTGTCGATTCCCAGTGAGGGTGTCAATGATTTGCAAGCTGTGCAGCGCGCACTGAATAGTGAGTGAATGTCTCACCAGTCGCACCGCCACAGCCAGAGCTGAAGTCGGATATCCGGAGCCATGCGATTGAAAGGCAGGACCTGCAGCCTTAAAGTGTAGGCACTTCACGGTCCAGAGCAATTCCCCTTCCATCACGGATTGTCCTTGATGGATCTGGTACATCAGCTTCGGGGCCCTCCCATGGCCCCGAGCCCCGAGCCCCGAGCTTTGGGCCCCGAGCCGGCACCGAGCCCCTCAGGACGACGCCGAGCTGGTGATTTGGGCCGGCATGGTGCTGCGGCGCACGCCCAGGCATCGAGGATCTTTAAGGGGGAAGTTTTGTTATGCTTGCGGGGAGCCCCGTTTCTTTCAGGGCTTCTTTGGAGACCAAGACCACATACACATATGTATACATATATATATATATATACAGTATATATATATATATGCACATATGCATACATATGCATGTGCAACTCGGCACTTGTGCATCCTTGGCTTAACAGTCCTGCAGCCTGTTGGCCCTAAAGCTTGCGACCTAAGATGAGGCCTTTGATGTGCCATGTGCAATTCGGCTAACCGGGATACTTGACAGCCGAAAGGGAACCCTGCCCATCCACTCAGTAAGTAGAGAAATTAATACATAGCTTCCTATTCCACTTCGACTGGAAATTCAACGCCCAGGATAAGCGTAAGAATATGAGCTTACACTATAGGAATATGCTCACACTTAGAAGCCTTTGAATGATAGAATGATTCGCACAAAACACATTGCGATACACATTAATTGAGGATTCGAGTTGATTGAGCCGTCAGGCTCCACAAAAGTGTTTGCCTTTCACCATTAGCATGATACATTTGATGGCACAACTGTTCATCATATTCTTATGCATATGATGTTGGTCCAAAAACCACGACAAGCCACAGCCCGAAGGTCTTCATAAACGTTTGCACAAAGGGTTAAGGAAGCCAGGAACAGCTTTTGCACCGCGATCGACTGGGCCTGGTCCTTGGTTCACATGGGACTCAACTTGGGGGTTCAAGGGGCCGTCAGGTGCATCTTGGAGCGGTGCGGCCCCAGCGCAGCGCGTGCTGGGGGGGTCTTCGTGCAAAACTTGTTGGCTGGGTCGCCCGCGGAGAGCCGGGAGATGCATCCGCCCGAAAGCCCAGGGTCTGCTGTGGGGATTGGGAGGGGGTTGAATTGACACTTTCTGTGGCAAAACCCCCCCCTTCATGGTGACGAAGTAGGCAGATCTTCAAGCAGTGTTGGCCATTTGGTGCCATTGATCCTGGATTTGTACAGTACCCTCCCTGCCGCTGCTGGTACGGGGACCCTTAGGCTTCCACCCTATTGAATCAGAAAGGGTACCCTCTAAACAGATGTTCCCACGGGGCAAAGCCACTCCAGGTCTCACGGCTTTGCTCAAGCTTGGAAGGTGTCATCGATTTCCAGAAATCCCACGATGTTGGCCATTGCTTGCGCAGGCCAATGTTTCTATGTGAATTGTGTTGTTACGTATTAAAAAATAGACAGGGCAGGAGACCAAGAACCACCGCAGATTCAGCAGCAGCTACACAAGCATGACAAGCACAGTGGCCACAACAACCACAAATAGTGCAAGTGCAACGGCTACGAATGCCATATGAACCACAGCCACTTTTTTTGCCGAGGCATTGCTTTCTCATGGAGATGAATGGGGTGCCCGTGCGCGCGCTGAGCCGCCTGGGCAAAGAGTAAGAGTTCTGCCAACAGCCGAAGCTTGAGCAGCACTTTTTTCCCCTCCCCTCCATGTTGATTTCATATCCCGGTGAAGGACGAGTGAGCGTGATAAGTGCTTCGCCCTTTGCAAGCTTTGCTTGCATATTTGTCCTCTGACCAGCTGGGCTTTGGTTTCCTTTGGCTTCCCTTGAACAGCCCAATCTGGTCAGGGTTTGCGCCCCAGGCGATGTGCTGCAGCACGACCAGTGCGAGAAGCAGAAAGCGCCCACGGCCTCAGCGATTTTTCATGTCGCCTCATTGTTCCATCACGTCACCTCAGCGTGTCAGTGTTTGCGCGTCTTTGCCAGGGTTTGCGATGCGAGCGGCTCTTCCCAAAGGTCCTAGTTACCCCAAACGCACCGCCCCGACCATGCCATGATGCGGTGGGTTAGCCCGGATTGCCCCTTGGGTTATTGCTGTACAAAAGCTGTAAGACCACTCACTCCTAAGGTTGGGTGGGTTTCAAACCGTGCCTGAGGGGCGAGAAGAGGGCGCCTTGGGTGCGCCTGCTGTTGCTGGACATGAACGGCCAGGAGCAAAATGGACTTCGGATATGGACGGTTCGGAGGGTTCCTTCGGTTTGTTGAGTTACAGCTGTGCATGTTTTTGGGGATTGGACGCTGTTCTGCGGGACGCAGGAGACCAAGGGTTTTCTGCGATCCTCTTATTTTGGAGATGCTGAGCCTGGGCGTGACAACGAGAATCGTTTAGGTATCTTAAAATTGGGCCGATCGGGGAACAATGGCACGCCGTGAAAAGACGGGCAGCTGATATACACACATTTGTGGGGCGCGCGCGCGCCTCAGAGGCACGCAGTTTTTTTCCTTGGCAATCAGAATCGTGAACCAATGTTGCGTTTTGGCTCAGATGGGCCACCCTTTGTGTGGCAACGCTTTAGCAGTTTTCAAGTGCTTCTCCCCGCCTTGATGGGCGAGCCAAGCAATATTCGAACGACAACTTTCAGAATCACCACTACCTGCGGCTTTTGAGCGGGTTGCGGCAAGATAGAATCTGTTTGATTCTGAGTGCAAATACAGTTAGGCACTAAACTTTAACCCGTTGGTCATATTGAGTTTTGATGTAAGTTCTGGCAGGAGCAAGTCCGTGCTGTGCAGCCGGACTTCCTCTTCTTTCCCACTCTAGTCTTGCAGCGCAGCCACGCCCTTGGGTGGTTGTCTCAATCAGGGTGACTTACGTTTAATGTGCAGTTGCGAGGTTAAAGTCAAGAAGGCTAGTGGGTTGCTCCCCATTGGCTTGCGATAAACTTTCCAGGAAAATGCCACTCTGCAGTTGAGGCTCTGGAATGTGGCACTGCATCCAGAAGAAATAGCCGCTGAGAGCATTCTGCGTTCATCTTCCGAATTCGTTCGGCACGCACAGCTAATGATTGGGATCCACAACATCGAAGGGAGACAAAAAGCTCGCCTATATTGTAAGTCGATTTAGAAACTTAATCGATATTAAACAGGATGTCATATATGTTTAGACACAATATTGGTTTGTTTTGTTGTCCAATAAATGTTATACATTGATTGTGTAATATTGTATCTTATTTCGTGGTTATATATATATATATATATCGACATGTAGTTGCAAATTCAACATGAGGGTCTAAGCGGGTGCCAAAACCCTGGAGTTAGGTCGTTTTTTATCCCGCGTGTCTAAGTTCTGGAGATATGGACCAGGTCAAGGCTGTGTTTGGTGAGACAGCGTCAGTGTGCAGAGAAGCAATTCTAAGCCGGAAGTGTCACTGCTGGCTATGCTCAACTTTATGCATTAGCGTCAGACTTGAGAAGGATGGCCATGGCACAGGAGTGTTGCGCACGAGTGGGTTGTCTTCAAGCAACAAGGCAAACAAGCAAGAAGCAACACAGACGGACTTTTTACACATGGCACTCTCGAACTTCTGGACAACGGGCCATTTTTCTCCAGGAAGCTCACAGCCGGAATATGTGTCGTTGCTTGTGTATTTGGCATGCTGCAAGTATTAGATCCACACGTGAAATACTGGGTCTTCCAAATACAATATTTTTGAGATTAGAACATGTTGAAAGCATATTTCATATATGAAGATAAAGAATATCAATCTACACAATAACAGATGCGTATTAAATTACAATCTGATACTAAGAACGGCATCATCATTATCTTTCTTCCACTCCTTTTGTCACTCTCAAGCCCAACTCATATTCATCGCTCACCTATTTCCTCATTCCTTTCACACTCTGGAATAACTCATAGATAGACAGGTTGGGTGCTTGTTTGAAAAGGCACCGGAATTTACGTGTGGAGGCGTATGAAGGGAATGGGAATGCCATCCTCGCCTTGAATCCAGACGGCTTGCGTGGGATGATTTTGGTGGGTGGGAGAAGATGGGCAGGATTGTGTGAAGGAAGGAATGAGCTTGCCCGTGCTGTCTTTTCTTATCATCATGTCGCACCTGACCATTAGACTAGGACGTGGGGCAACACGGCCTCCTCCGCCATTTCTCATCTCAACCGTCAAGTGCTTTATGCTTCTGAAGGCATGGGCAATATCCGCAAGTACCGGCAATGCCCTCATACAGCCGACGTGTGAGCGAGCGCCCTAGCGCCCTGCCCTGGCTGTTCAAGGGGCCGTGTGCAGCCGGGGTCTAAAAAGAAAACGAGGAACATGTTTCGGAGTTCGCAGGCCGAAGTGATCGACTCGCAGGATCCTACCATGGAACCCAAGTGCCGCATTTCAGGACTAGATTCCTTTCAGCCCTGAGAGCCATGGTCCTGCGATTGCGATGTCGCAGACAGGCCGCTTTCATTTGAGTAGTAGCAACATGGCGCCAGATTCGGGACTGGCATGCAACAACACACTTAGGATTGTTGGGCTACCAACAATGATTAAATCACAACTCTGCTTGGTTGGTCAATGCAATTGATTTAACTCCACCACTTGCCAATTGTTGAGCGCAGACTCGGCCGGAATTTCTCAGAGTTAGGGTCCCTGTGTGTTGTACGTATATAAGTAATATTATATATATACACGTATTTGCATACATATATATATATATATGTATATTTATATATACATGTATTTGTATTTACTTGCCCGCAAAGAGCGTGCAGACCCCACATTCATGGATGGCGCCTTGGACAGCCTTTGCAGGCATCAGCGTTTGGCGATGGATCCCCGGAAGGGCGATGACCGAAAGGCGGATGGTCTCAACGCGCGACTCGAGGAGCTCAGGTTGATGCGTTGAGGCTCCACATGCTACGGCCTGGATGGGTTTATTTGGCTACTTAGCGCGTATCCTTTCTACTGGTCATGTAGGTTTTATAAGCTATTGGTTGCATTGTTGCCACTTGTTGGTTTTCTTTGGCTACTTTTCACTGGTTTATTTGGCAAGTGGTGGGCGATGGGCGGATAATCCGCCCGGACCCAGAATTTTGCGGAAGCTCTGGTGTAGACTCCGAGGTCACAAAACCTTCCCACTCGTCATGTATGAGTAGCTTGACCCCCGGCCGATCCCAGCTTTTCAGGATCGACTCGATGCCGGAGCTTGTGCCATCGACAGCCAGGATGTCCCGCGCAGTTGGCGCCCTGCACCGACCTTGAGGTCGAACTGATGTGGGAAGTCGAGGCCCGAGAGCTGATTGAAGTAGGCCAGGTGAAGTGTAGGTAAGGTCACTGCTTGAATGCGCTCGTCCCAACACGAGCAGGACCGTCATTTTGAGAATCGAAGTATGCATTGCCTGCAGGGTCTGCTGATGACGCTTTGGCCTTTGTAGATGGGGCATGCAACAAGAGGCTTCCCAGACACCTTTCAAATAGCATCTTGGTTAAGAAGAAGAATCCTCAAATTGAAAAAGAACCCCTCTTGCCACTGACCTCTTGCTGAGGTCGGGCTGGCCCTATCGCAGACTGCAGATACCTCACATCTGTGCCTTGCCAAGCTATTTGAGGATGTGACATAGCAGCTCCCATTATCTCCCACTTTGAGTGGAACTTACAAAACCCATTGACGTGCTACAATACCAAACCTGTGGGTGAATGCAACCACAGGCTTCAGGCTTTGTGACCATGACCCTCTCCATCGCACCGTGGAGAAATCTGCCTTGCGAAGGCGGCAAGGCGGCAAGGCGGGAGACTGTGCGATTGAGAGTGTGCTGTGGGTGGACAATAGGCACGTTGTTTAACCCGGTACTTGTCTTGGGCTGGCAAGCAGCTTGAAGACGGAAGAACGATGGCTGATTACAACATTCAGAAAGGCAGCACCGTACATTTGGTCCTCAGACTGCGATTGTGAGTACATATCACACTGCCAGGTCTTGCGAGCAACACATGTTGTGAGGAAAAACGGACACACCGCTCTTTGTCTTTCAAAAAGAGATTTTGAGGGTGTTCGGAGAGCTCATCGGTGGCCACTTCGGCCTTTCGCCAGACCGTGAATGTGGTCAGCTCCGTGCCGGACGTGCGCAGTGTCGGGGATGCAGGCGAGACCATCTTCCCCGGATGGCTATGGGGGGCCTTTGGATGAGATACGGGGGAAGTGGGAATTGGGAAACACGAAGCAGAACCCTCTCAACATTTGTCCGTGTGAAGACAGGCCCACATGTCGAAGACACGCTGCAGCTTTTCCGCGTAGTGATATACGTGAGTTGGCTTTTGCACGGTTGCTTGCTTTTCAGCAAGATCCTGCACATTCATCATCGTAGGCAGAGTGTTAATTGATGTTTGGGGAGCCCCTTGAGCAGTTGGATGCGTCGGCTGCCTCCTAGTGCGATTGAGAGTGTGCTATTGTGGATGGGCAATATCCTGCACCGGTTGGTCGGTTGTTTATCCCAGTACTGGATTTTGTCCATCCACTGTATGTTGCGTGTGCTATGCAGTAGGCATATCCAAGCTCCAGCTAGGTGGGCATCCTCTCGGGCCCTTGTCTAGAATTTTCAATAAATCTGTTGAACCACCATGCAAAAAAAACGTGTTCGGCAGCTTACCATGATGTTGCCAAAGTCATTGCATTGCGCGTTCGCTGCACCATACGGAGGCCTGCCGAGCAAACATTATCGGGGTGTCCTTGGGGCGGGAGCATGGCACTCTGTTGTATTCTCATCTGACTGATCTGGCCTTTTTTGTTTGGGCCAAGGCACGCGGATGTGTTTTGTTTTGGTTGAGTTTGAACGGATTGTTGTCAAGTTTGTGTGCTGCGGTTGTTGCTCTAAGTCTTGTGTGTATATTTCGTTTATGTTTATATGTTTACACATGTTTGCAGTTTGTCGGTGTATTGACGCCGCTGCGGACCACATGATTGCAGCTCTCAAGCCCGAAAGAAGCGCTCGCGCCAGGAAACGGGACGTGCCACGCGCCGTTGGGCTCTTGCGGCAGTTGCAGAAGGCCGCAAGCAGTCGGAGCACCAATTACCTGCGCACGCATGGTGGCAGTTGGTCTTGGACACGTGCCCGTTTTTTTTCTTCTGCGAGTTGCTTGGTGGCTCTGTTTGGCTTTCCTGCATGGGCTCAAGCCATTCTCACGATCTATTGCAATCGACACCCCTTTGCCTCGAGCCAATGGCACTGTTGAAGCTTGCGCTTTTGCTGGTCCTTGCATCGGCGGAGGATTGCACAGCCAGCCAGGAAGTCAATCTCCTGCAGCGTGAAACTGTGCTGTCCCTTGACAAGGAAGTCACTGCCTCTGGATATTCAATCAACGTCAAGACTCTCACAGGAAAGACCATTGAAGTTGACGTGGAGTCCTCCGACACTGTCGAGCAGGTGAAGGCCAAGATTCAGGATAAGGAAGGAATTCCGCCCGACCAACAGCGCTTGATCTTTGCTGGCAAGCAGCTTGAAGACGGAAGAACGATGGCTGATTACAACATTCAGAAAGGCAGCACCATACATTTGGTCCTCAGACTGCGATTGTGAGTACATATCACACTGCCAGGTCTTGCGAGCAACACATGTTGTGAGGAAAAACGGACACACCGCTCTTTGTCTTTCAAAAAGAGATTTTGAGGGTGTTCGGAGAGCTTATCGGTGGCCACTTCGGCCTTTCGCCAGACCGTGAATGTGGTCAGCTCCGTGCCGGACGTGCGCAGTGTCGGGGATGCAGGCGAGACCATCTTCCCCGGGGATGGCTATGGGGGGCCTTTGGATGAGATACGGGGGACGGGGGGGTGGGAATTAGGAAACACGCAGCAGAACCCCCACTTGCAATATGAGCGTGGATGAAACTGGGGGTGTGTCTTCTTGCGGAGAAACATTTGTCCGTGTGAAGACAGGCCCACATGTCGAAGACACGCTGCAGCTTTTCCGCGTAGTGATATACGTGAGTTGGCTTTTGCACGGTTGCTTGCTTTTCAGCAAGATCCTGCACATTCATCATCGTAGGCAGAGTGTTAATTGATGTTTGGGGAGCCCCTTGAGCAGTTGGATGCGTCGGCTGCCTCCTAGTGCGATTGAGAGTGTGCTATTGTGGATGGGCAATATCCTGCACCGGTTGTTCGGTTGTTTATCCCAGTACTGGATTTTGTCCATCCACTGTATGTTGCGTGTGCTATGCAGTAGGCATATCCAAGCTCCAGCTAGGTGGGCATCCTCTCGGGCCCTTGTCTAGAATTTTCAATAAATCTATTGAACCACCATGCAAAAAAATCGTGTTCGGCAGCTTACCATGATGTTGCCAAAGTCATTGCATTGCGCGTTCGCTGCACCATACGGAGGCCTGCCGAGCAAACATTATCGGGGTGTCCTTGGGGCGGGAGCATGGCACTCTGTTGTATTCTCCTCTGACTGATCTGGCCTTTTTTGTTTGGGCCAAGGCACGCGGATGTGTTTTGTTTTGGTTGAGTTTGAACGGATTGTTGTCAAGTTTGTGTGCTGCGGTTGTTGCTCTAAGTCTTGTGTGTATATTTCGTTTATGTTTATATGTTTACACATGTTTGCAGTTTGTCGGTGTATTGACGCCGCTGCGGACCACATGATTGCAGCTCTCAAGCCCGAAAGAAGCGCTCGCGCCAGGAAACGGGACGTGCCACGCGCCGTTGGGCTCTTGCGGCAGTTGCAGAAGGCCGCAAGCAGTCGGAGCACCAATTACCTGCGCACGCATGGTGGCAGTTGGTCTTGGACACGTGCCCGTTTTTTTTCTTCTGCGAGTTGCTTGGTGGCTCTGTTTGGCTTTCCTGCATGGGCTCAAGCCATTCTCACGATCTATTGCAATCGACACCCCTTTGCCTCGAGCCAATGGCACTGTTGAAGCTTGCGCTTTTGCTGGTCCTTGCATCGGCGGAGGATTGCACAGCCAGCCAGGAAGTCAATCTCCTGCAGCGTGAAACTGTGCTGTCCCTTGACAAGGAAGTCACTGCCTCTGGATATTCAATCAACGTCAAGACTCTCACAGGAAAGACCATTGAAGTTGACGTGGAGTCCTCCGACACTGTCGAGCAGGTGAAGGCCAAGATTCAGGATAAGGAAGGAATTCCGCCCGACCAACAGCGCTTGATCTTTGCTGGCAAGCAGCTTGAAGACGGAAGAACGATGGCTGATTACAACATTCAGAAAGGCAGCACCATACATTTGGTCCTCAGACTGCGATTGTGAGTACATATCACACTGCCAGGTCTTGCGAGCAACACATGTTGTGAGGAAAAACGGACACACCGCTCTTTGTCTTTCAAACAGAGATTTTGAGGGTGTTCGGAGAGCTCATCGGTGGCCACTTCGGCCTTTCGCCAGACCGTGAATGTGGTCAGCTCCGTGCCGGACGTGCGCAGTGTCGGGGATGCAGGCGAGACCATCTTGCCCGGGGATGGCTATGGGGGGCCTTTGGATGAGATACGGGGGACGGGGGGGTGGGAATTAGGAAACACGAAGCAGAACCCCCACTTGCAATATGAGCGTGGATGAAACTGGGGGTGTGTCTTCTTGCGGAGAAACATTTGTCCGTGTGAAGACAGGCCCACATGTCGAAGACACGCTGCAGCTTTTCCGCGTAGTTATATACGTGAGTTGGCTTTTGCACGGTTGCTTGCTTTTCAGCAAGATCCTGCACATTCATCATCGTAGGCAGAGTGTTAATTGATGTTTGGGGAGCCCCTTGAGCAGTTGGATGCGTCGGCTGCCTCCTAGTGCGATTGAGAGTGTGCTATTGTGGATGGACAATATGCTGCACCGGTTGGTCGGTTGTTTATCCCAGTACTGGATTTTGTCCATCCACAGTATGTTGCGTGTGCTATGCAGTAGGCATATCCAGGCATCCTCTCGGGCCCTTGTCTAGAATTGTCAATAAATCTGTTGAACCACCATGCAAAAAAAACGTGTTCGGCAGCTTACCATGATGTTGCCAAAGTCATTGCATTGCGCGTTCGCTGCACCATACGGAGGCCTGCCGAGCAAACATTATCGGGGTGTCCTTGGGGCGGGAGCATGGCACTCTGTTGTATTCTCCTCTGACTGATCTGGCCTTTTTTGTTTGGGCCAAGGCACGCGGAGGTGTTTTGTTTTGGTTGAGTTTGAACGGATTGTTGTCAAGTTTGTGTGCTGCTGTTGTTGCTCTAAGTCTTGTGTGTATATTTTGTTTATGTTTATATGTTTACACATGTTTGCAGTTTGTCGGTTTTTTGACGCCGCTGCGGACCACATGATTGCAGCTCTCAAGCCCGAAAGAAGCGCTCGCGCCAGGAAACGGGACGTGCCACGCGCCGTTGGGCTCTTGCGGCAGTTGCAGAAGGCCGCAAGCAGTCGGAGCACCAATTACCTGCGCACGCATGGTGGCAGTTGGTCTTGGACACGTGCCCGTTTTTTTTCTTCTGCGAGTTGCTTGGTGGCTCTGTTTGGCTTTCCTGCATGGGCTCAAGCCATTCTCACGATCTATTGCAATCGACACCCCTTTGCCTCGAGCCAATGGCACTGTTGAAGCTTGCGCTTTTGCTGGTCCTTGCATCGGCGGAGGATTGCACAGCCAGCCAGGAAGTCAATCTCCTGCAGCGTGAAACTGTGCTGTCCCTTGACAAGGAAGTCACTGCCTCTGGATATTCAATCAACGTCAAGACTCTCACAGGAAAGACCATTGAAGTTGACGTGGAGTCCTCCGACACTGTCGAGCAGGTGAAGGCCAAGATTCAGGATAAGGAAGGAATTCCGCCCGACCAACAGCGCTTGATCTTTGCTGGCAAGCAGCTTGAAGACGGAAGAACGATGGCTGATTACAACATTCAGAAAGGCAGCACCATACATTTGGTCCTCAGACTGCGATTGTGAGTACATATCACACTGCCAGGTCTTGCGAGCAACACATGTTGTGAGGAAAAACGGACACACCGCTCTTTGTCTTTCAAACAGAGATTTTGAGGGTGTTCGGAGAGCTCATCGGTGGCCACTTCGGCCTTTCGCCAGACCGTGAATGTGGTCAGCTCCGTGCCGGACGTGCGCAGTGTCGGGGATGCAGGCGAGACCATCTTCCCCGGGGATGGCTATGGGGGGCCTTTGGATGAGATACGGGGGACGGGGGGGTGGGAATTAGGAAACACGCAGCAGAACCCCCACTTGCAATATGAGCGTGGATGAAACTGGGGGTGTGTCTTCTTGCGGAGAAACATTTGTCCGTGTGAAGACAGGCCCACATGTCGAAGACACGCTGCAGCTTTTCCGCATAGTGATATACGTGAGTTGGCTTTTGCACGGTTGCTTGCTTTTCAGCAAGATCCTGCACATTCATCATCGTAGGCAGAGTGTTAATTGATGTTTGGGGAGCCCCTTGAGCAGTTGGATGCGTCGGCTGCCTCCTAGTGCGATTGAGAGTGTGCTATTGTGGATGGGCAATATCCTGCACCGGTTGGTCGGTTGTTTATCCCAGTACTGGATTTTGTCCATCCGCGTGTGCTATGCAGTAGGCATATCCAAGCTCCAGCTAGGTGGGCATCCTCTCGGGCCCTTGTCTAGAATTGTCAATAAATCTGTTGAACCACCATGCAAAAAAAACGTGTTCGGCAGCTTACCATGATGTTGCCAAAGTCATTGCATTGCGCGTTCGCTGCACCATACGGAGGCCTGCCGAGCAAACATTATCGGGGTGTCCTTGGGGCGGGAGCATGGCACTCTGTTGTATTCTCCTCTGACTGATCTGGCCTTTTTTGTTTGGGCCAAGGCACGCGGATGTGTTTTGTTTTGGTTGAGTTTGAACGGATTGTTGTCAAGTTTGTGTGCTGCGGTTGTTGCTCTAAGTCTTATGTGTATATTTCTTTTATGTTTATATGTTTACACACATGTTTGCAGTTTGTCGGTGTATTGACGCCGCTGCGGACCACATGATTGCAGCTCTCAAGCCCGAAAGAAGCGCTCGCGCCAGGAAACGGGACGTGCCACGCGCCGTTGGGCTCTTGCGGTCTTGGACACGTGCCCGTTTTTTTCTTCTGTGAATGGCTCTGTTTGGCTTTTCTGATAGAAATAAGGAATATATTTTCTTAATTTTTTAGATATTTATTATCAAGGGGTTATATTTATATTCGAAATATATAATTTGACAACCAATATATTTATCTGAGGTGAATAATAAGGATATATAACCAGGGGATTGAATTATTTTTATTATAATTAATTATATCGAAATTCATAATATATGTTTATTATAATTTTGTTATAGACTTTATATAAAAATACGGTTATTTTAATATAAATCGAAATTAAATACTTTAAATAAATTATATGGATAAATTACGAATTCGTATTTTAAATATTATTTTAATTATATTGATAATAGATATATAGAGGTAAGATATAGTTGTATTTAATTGTTGGTGCGAAAATAAATTATTGAATTTTTATAAGAAATTCATTTTATGTCTAAATTAAATTATTATTATAATTAAATTGGTTAGTAATTTATTAATTTATTGGTATATGAATTATAATAGTTTTTTTTTTTTTTAAGAATATATTTATAGAGAGGAATAAATGGTTAGAGGATTTATTTTACGATGAATATTGTATTAAAACGCAAACATTTTATTGAATTTATTTATTGGTAATATATTTAGTTATTCTTTTGTATTTTCTTAAGTGTTGAAAATAATTATTATTAAGAGGGATTTAGAGTTTTGTTTATAATGGTGGCTATGTAGTAAATGAATATTAGGGTTAGAATTTTGTTAAATGTATTAAAATAGGTTTTATATAGAATAATTAGGTTTATTGTAGAACATGAATTTTAGTTCGGGAAATATATTTGTAATTTTTAAATAAAAATATGTAAATAGATCGAGTAAATGTCTAATGAAAGGTGGTTTCGGAATAAATGAAAGCATTATGTTTTCCGGATATAGGGTTAGGATAATTTGGATAGATTTGGGTAAGTGGCCCGTAAGAAATATGAATCGCTATATTTTTTAGGGATAGCCCGTATTAATTTTCCGAAATCTCCGGGAATTTTTGGAAAATTGGTCTGGGAAAACACGTATGAGGAGTATTACGATTTTATTTTATATAAACAAAGATTTGAATTATTTGGGTTAAATCAATTAGTTAATCTTAACTTTGGTTATATATAAATATTCCTAATATTTATTAAGAAAATAATTAAAAAATCCTTTAAACCCAATATAGGACTCAAAAAAATAGATATTATTTGTTATATGTGAATATATGTCACCAACCGCATTATCTCTATACTCCTGTTTATTCTTCTAAAATTTGGCCCGGTATTTTTTTTTGGTAAATTCTGAAGACATTTACGGGGATAATGTCCGGAAAGCTAAAAGCCGCGTCGCCGGAAGCGACCCAAAATTCGGGAAAACTTGGCCGATTCCCCCGAAATTTTGAGAAATTTCGATTCCGAAATTTAGCCCGGTAATTTTTTTAGAAATTTATGGGGGTAACGTCCGGAAACCTAAAAGCCGCGTCGCCGGAAACGACCCAAACTTCGGGGAAATATTGGCCGGGTACCCCCTAAAATTTTGGCAAACTTTCGGGGCCTTCCGGGCCGTGCGAAGGCGGGAGCTTATGCCGCGGAGAAAAGACTAGCATAAGCATAGCCGCTCGCCGCAAGCACTACGATTCGGCCGGAATACCGCTATAACGGCTTGCCGGTGCACGGGAAATACGATCTCGAAACCATACCAATTTATAGAAAAATTATATTTATAATATATATATATATACTCAAATAAATTTACAAATACTAGAGTTAATTCCATCAATGGCAATACCAATAAACAAATCAAAGAAGAAAGAAAAATAAAAGAGAAACAAAAGAACAATAAAACGACAAAAAGAAAGAGAAACAAATTAAATAACAAAAAACGAATACAAACAAAAAGGACAGAACAAAAAACCATAAGACATATAAAGAGAAACAAGAAAAAAAGAAAAAAAGAAAAAGAGAAAAAAGAAAACAAGAAAAAAAAGAGAGAGAAAAAGAGAGAATAAACAAAAGAAAGAAAAAGAGACAAAGAAAAAGAAATACAAAAAAAGAGAGAGAGAGAGAGAACAACCCACAGCAAGAAGAATTATTGTTAGCGAGAATACCCGAGGTGGAGGTAATGGCTTCCGAAAGCAGAAAAAGCAGCCGATACCCCAACAGAATAGAAAGAAAAAGAAAGAGAAAAAAAGAGAGAGAAAAACAGAGAGAGAAAAAAAGAAAGAGAAAAGGAGGCAAGCAAACAGGCAAGCAAGCAAGCAAGAACAATAAGAGAAACAATCAGAAATAAAAAGAATAAAAGAATAAAAGGAAGAAAGCGTATCTTTGTAAACCGGCCTGCAAAAACAAGCACAAATAAATGCAAAGATAAACACAGAGACAAACATAAACAAATATTACCAAATAAACAAACACGAACACACAGAAATAGACAAATAAATGCAAAACAAACACAAAGAAATAGAAACGAACGACAGACACGGACACATAGAGACAAACAGAGACAAACCGAGAGACAGAGAGACACAGACAAACAGATAGAGACAAAGAGGCGCAAACACCAAAAAGAAACAGATTAGGACACACAGAAATGCACAAAGATAGACTAACAAAGGCAAAGATTACGAAACAGATAGATACGAACACACGGAAACAGACTGGGAGACATAGACAGAGGCAAAGATACGGAGACACCCGGCACGAAATTTTCGAGAAATTTCGACTCGGACAAGTCCCTAAATTTCCTCAAAATTTGGCCCGGTAAGCTTTTCAAAAAGCCGACAAATTCTGAAGACATTTGCGGGGGTAACACCCAGAAACCTAAGAGCCGCGTCGCCGGAAGCGACCCAAAATTCGGGAAAAAAATTGGCCGGGTTACGCCGCGAGAACTCTAAGCAAAGTTGTTAAAAAAACCCCGACATTTGGCCTTCCGGGCCGCGAGAAAAGGCGGGAGCTTGCGCGGCGGAGAAAAGACTAGGACAAGCATAGCGGAGTACCGCTACAACGGCTTACCGGTGCACAGGAAATACAATCTCGCGGCCATACCGGTTTATAGGAGAATTTCTATTTATAATATATATATATATATAAACTTACAAATACTAGAGAAAATTCGTTAATTCCATCAATAACAACACCAATTAAAAAATCAAAAAGGAAAGAAAAAGAGAGAGAAAAAGAGAGAAAGAGAGAGATAAAGAGAAAAAGAAAAAGAAAGAGATAGAAAAAAAGAGAATGAACAAAAAAGGGGAAAAAAGAGAAAGATCTATAACAAAAGGAATTTGCTAACAATAATTTCCTAAAAATATCTCCGAACCTATGAAAAACAAGGCCCTATAAAAAACAAATCGATACCCCAACAAGACCTAGGCAAGTTATTCCTCATCCTAAGGAGAAAAAGAGAGGAAGAGAAATCAAAAGAGAGAAATAAAGAAAAAATATATTTGTATTTCTCTCTTTTTCTTTCAAAGAGTAAAAAAGAGAAAGAGACAGAGAGAGAGAGAGAAAGAGAGAGAAAAAAATGGAAACGAACAGCAAAGCAAAAATAATAGTAAAACCACTTAAAAATAAAAAGACAATCAAAATCAAAAAAAAACGGAGCTTAAAAGAAAGGAGATACGGCATACGGCAATGCGGCAGTGTGCCATCTTTGTGAACCGACCCGCAAAAACAAGTATACACAAACAAAAAAATAAAAACACAAACAAAGATAAACAGACATTACCAAATAAACAGACGCGAACGCGCGGAAATAGACAGAGAAACACAAAAAGACATAAAGAAATAGAGACGAACGACAAACACGGACACATTGAGACAAACAAAGACAAACCAAGAGACAGAGAGGCACAAACAAACAATAGAGACAGAAAAACACAAACGCCCAAAAGAAACAGATTGGGATACATAAAGATGCACAACGATAGACTAAAAAAGACAGAGATTACGTACGAAATAGATAAATACGGACATACGGAAACAAACTGCGAAACACAGAGAGAGAGAGAAAGAGAGAGAGAGAGGCAAAGATACGGAGACACCACGCACGAAATTTTCGAAAAATTTCGACTCGGACAAATACCCAAATTTTCCCAAAATTTAACCTCGAGGCCGTACCGAAATGTAGAAGAATATATATATATATATATATTATATAGTCTATAATATATATATATTTATATAAATTTACAAATACTAGAGAAAATTTGTTAATTCCATCAATAACAATACCAATATAACAAACCAAAGAAAAAATAGAGAAAAACAACAACTAAGAAGCAAGAAAAAAACAATTAAAAAAGAAAAGAAAACAACATAAAAAAAGAACAAAGAAAAAACAATAAAAACAGAAAAAACAACAAAGAGGAAATAGAAAAGGAGAAAGAAAGAAAAAAAGAGAAAAACAGAGAGAGAGAGAAAAAATAAGAGAAAAATAAAGAAAGAAAGAATAAAAAAGAAAGACAAAAAACATAAAAAGATAAATAGAAAGAGAAAAAAAGACCCATAGCCAAAATAATTACTACTGGCGGAAATTCCCAAGGTGGAGGCAATGGCTTCCCACAACTGCCTACCCCGAGAAAGACCAGCCGATGCCCCAACAGGACCTAAACAAACTATCCCTCATCCTGTAAGCGGTGAAGCGGCACCAAGGAGAGAAAGAAAGAAAAAGAGAGAAAAAGAAAGACAAAAAGAGAGAGAAACAAAAAAAGAGAAAAAGAGACAAAGAAAGACAGAGAGAGAGAAAAAGAAAGACAGAGAAAAAGAGAGAGAAATAGAGAGAGAGAGAAAAAGAAAGAGAAAGAAAAATACAAAAATAAGCAAATAAAGAAAGAGAAAACAAGATAGAAAAAAAGAAAAAAACACAAGAAAGAGAAAAGGAAAGAGAAAGAAAGAGAAAACAAGACACAAAAAAAGAGAGAACAAGAAAGAGAAAGAGAAAGAGGCAAGCAAACAAGCGAGACCAATAGTAACAATTAGAACCGAAAAGCAAAACGAGGCCAAAAGAAACAAGCGGAGCTTAAAAGAGGGAGATAGCATACGGCAACGCGGAAGTGCGCCATTTTTGTGAATCGACCCGCAGAAACAAGCGCAAACAGACAAAAAGATAAAAACAAAAACAGAAATAGATAAACATTAGCAAATACACAAACATAGACACACGAAAATAGACAGAGAAACACAAAAAGACACAAAGAAATAGAGACGAACGACCGACATAGAGATAAACAGAGACAAACAAAAACAAACAAATACAAAACCGAGAGACACAAGCAGACAGAGAGGAGAGAGTACGAAATAAATAGATACGGACGCGGAAACGGACTAAAAGATACAAAAAGGGGCAAAAATACGGAAACACCCATCACCCGGGTTCCCAAATTTCCGAAAACCTAAAAGTCGTATCGCTCAAAGCGTTCGGGAAAATATTAATCGGCCTATAATCTAGCCTTCCGAGTCGCGTAAAAAAGCGAAAACCTACGCAACGGAGAAAAGATTAAAACAAGCATAACCACTTACCGCAAACACTTTAATTCGGCCAAAATACCACTATAACAACTTACCAATGTACGAGGAATACAATCTTGAGCCATACCGATTCACAAGAAAATACATATTTAGATTAAGTCTATTATTAAAATAATATATATTTATATATATAATTTAAATATAATTATATATATATATATATTAATGGGGGGCCCGCTGCTTTCCAGCAGCGTGCGAAATGAAACCCATAGCAAAAGAATAACAGAATCAGAGCATAAAATAAAAAATATTCCAATTTAACAATTATAGATAAATAGAAAATATTATACTCAAAGAGACAGAAATAGGCAGACCGAGCAAATGCTTGACAAAACGCGGCTTCGGAATATTTCGAGAAAATAAATAATTGTGATTTTGAGCCTTTGCCTTGGACCCTACCCAAGTATAATATTTCGAAAGATTATATATTATATTGAATTGGAAACCAAATTCTGGAGACCCAAATATCTAAAGACGAATTATAAATAGAACTTCTCAATAGCACCTCAATATGTTTCCTAAAGTATTGCGATATAGAGAACAACAATGTCTCTCAAGTGCCCGATACCAGCGTGTAAACATTTAGTCAATAAAGGACGATCGTCTAAACAAAAGGAATATAAATCCATAGACCATTAGCCTATACCATCGACCAAAATATATCCTAGATATAAATAAAGCCGAACCAATTTTGTTTAATTAATTTAAAAATATCATTAATCACAATAAATATCGCCAAATTCTCGCAAAACAAGCACAATATTTCAATCCAAATAATAACAAAACAACTAAATAATCGATTTTTCTAACCTCCCAAAAAACGTGTTTCATAAATATATTCGTTCCATAACAAATCATGCAAATATGATTTTAGTCAACCTAAAAAATCATATATTCGAATCATTTATCTCATCATTAATCTAAATCTTATCACTTAAATACCCATTTATAACATCCTTTTTTAAAACTAAACCAAAAAACCTCGAAACAAAAAAGCTCAATTTCAATTTTAAAACAATGCACTCCGCTCCAATAAAACATATTTTATTTCTTCATAAATCTCAAATCAAATCTATATCCAAAAATCGAATCAAAACAGGCAAAAGATTTTCGGGCTTCATACCCCAATAATACATATCAATAATTTCTATCTCTAAATTATTCAATTTTAAAATAATCCAACCTATATAATTTAAATATAAAATAGAAAATCTTATTCTTAAATATCATATATATACCTAAATACAATACCCATAAATATTATCCTAATTCTTTAAATACCAAAAAAACATGCCCTAAATAGTATAAATTCATTATAATTAACCTATACAATATAAATTAATTTATAAAACTTAACCTATACAATATCAATTTCAAACAACAAAATAAACAAAACAAAACAAACAAACAAAAACAAAGACACAAACAAAGACAAAAACAAAGACAAAAACAAAGACAAACACAGACACAAAAACACAAACACAAACACACACAAACACACAAACACACAAACACACAAACACACAAACACACAAACACACAAACACACAAACACACAAACACACAAACACACAAACACACAAACACACAAACACAAACAGACAGGCGCAATCAGACAGACACAGAAACACAAAGACACAAAAACACAAAAACACAAAGACACAGAAACACAAAAACACAAAGACACAGAGACACAGACAGACACAGACACAGACAGACACAGACACAGACAGACACAGACGCAAACAGACACAGACAGGCAGACTATAGACAGACAGACACAAACAGACAGCCAGACAGACAGACAGACAAAGAAACAAATACCAGAGACAGAGAGACCAACAGACAAAGAGAGACAGAGAAAGACACCAACAAAGAGACAGAGACAAAGAGACACACCTCCGGCGCGCAGCGCGCCGGATTCTGATGTCAACATGCAACAGGCTTCACCTGCGCACGTGCACGCGTCCGACTCCGAGCCCGGGAGCTATAACGCAGACGGGCTGCAATAACGCGCGTGCGAGCTCTCGGCTGCGCGTGCACAGACACACAGACACACAGACACACAGACACACAGACACACAGACACACAGACACACAGACACACAGACACACAGACACACAGACACACAGACGCACGCGTCCGACTCCGAGCCCGGGAGCCGTGATGCAGACGGGCTGCAAGAACGCGCGTGCGAGCTCTCGGCTGCGCGTGCCCCAGTTGCACGCGGCCGCTGGCCGCTTGTCCCCTGGCACCCTCGCCCAGTGGAGCGAGCCAGTGGGAAACGGTTTGCGCTTGTCTCGGTTCCCGCGGCCAGGACTGGGCACGCTACCGGCCCGGTTTGGATTGGTAGTTTGGATCGGTGTTTTGGAGGTTAGGGGGTGGTTTCCCATTTAACTTCAACATGATCCAGGGGTTCAAACCCCCAAACCACCAGTCCAAACCAGCAATTAGGGGTACGTTGAGGCGGGTGCCAAAAAAGGGCCAAGCTCTCAGGGGCCAAGGTCCAGATTTTACAGAGACCGCGCCGGCAAGCCATGTTTTACAACTCAGGCACCAACATATTTTATCATCTCATACATATCAAAAAATGTTTTCTCGTCGCATGCGAAAAGCATGCTGCCGTTCTCCAAACACAGGTCGCGAGACGCACTGAGGGCCGGGCTGGTCGCGATAAGGTCACGCCAAAGAGTCAGTGAAAGGCGGTCGCCTGAGCAAGGTGAGAACGGATCCGCGGGCTGTTGGCCTCAAAAGATCCATCCACACACGCAGTTGTTACAAGCGCAAGCGAAAACGCGATCGACCAGAAAACATCCTGGGTGCAAGCAAAGCCGAACTAATTTCGCCCAAAGCATGGGGAAAAACACCACTGGTCACAACAATCGGCCGCGGCTCACAGCTTCTTGCATCGCCAAACTCTCGGAAGATGGACCAAGATTTCAGCCAAAATTGCTACGAACAGGCAGCTATATGCCCCGACTCTTTATCTGGAAGACACAACGGCTTCGTTCAAGGGCTACGGATGGAGAGACACAACGACTTCGTTCAAAGCCCGGACCATTTTTCCGAAATATCCCGGATATTTCGATAGTCGCGCTCCAGACTATTTTTCCAAAATATTCCGGATATTTCGACGATAGCATTTCCCGAAATATTTCGAATGTTTCGGGTTTTAAGAAAATGGTAAATGGCTGCGATTCCCGGACCGTTTTCCCGAAATATCTAGAATATTTCGGGAAATTGGTCCCCATAAAAGATGAAGCCATTATGTCTTCTGCACATATGCCCGGGGTAGCCCGGACAGATTTGGGCGAGCGATCCGCAAAGAATTATAAAGCGATTACATCTTCCAGGGGCAATCCGGACCAATTTTCCAAAATATCCTAGATTTTTCGGAAAAGCGGTCCGGGAAAACGCGCACAAGTACGACGAGCAAATTTCACGGTTTCATTTTATAGAGTAAATAATTTAATAATACAAATTATATTATAATAGAATATAATATATATATATATATATAAATATATATATATATATATTCAACTATATAATATATATATTTCTATATATAATATAATATTAACATTTAATCAATTATTAAATACTAATATATATATATATATATATATATCTAAATTTACAATATACAAAATTTGTGTATATCTATATAATATATATATATATAATATAATAAAATATATTCTAATATATTATATAATCAATTCCAAAATAAAATAATTATCCATAAAACAATTATATAAAATATAAACCATTAATACACCTAATAAAATTATCATTAATACACAAATCAATTAAACCACTAAATCATAAATAATACTAAACACAAAAAACAAAATAACATCACACACAAATATCTATAATCATTTTCTTACCCTAAATACAATCAATCAATAAAAAACTAATCAATTTCATCCAAATTATGTTAATAGTATAACAATATTACACCATCTACAACTTACATTCCAACAAGATAAATAATCATAATTCTTCAAAAAACAAACCGTTAATCTCCCACAACTATTTATCCTTTTACTACCAAAAATACAACCTTATACGGATCTTTATTCATATTTCAATATTTGTAACTCCCAACTTTATTAATAAAACAATTAAACATACGCAATATTACATATAGAAAACTATACATCCTAATATTCAGACCAAATATCTCATTGCATATGTATGTCCGGTCATCAAAATGTGATCGTGCCGCTTTGAAACGGAAAGTAGACATGAACTATGCTCTTGAAATTATTCATTGATACATTTTTAAATCAATCGAGTGGCCTGCAGCCATGGAAATGCACCTATCTTGGGAAGCTCGGCGCTCATGCGGGCTAACAATGCAACAGTCACCTTGTGGTCTTCTCAACATCTACTCTTATTCCATGAGTATTTCCCAATAGAGACAGACCTCTTTGATGATGGGCTTGCTTCTTTTACACCAATCAAACATTAGCTCTCCCACCTAACCGCGCATCAAGTTCGTGACTTCACTTCCAGTCGAGCCCTTTAGTTCCTGCCTTGCAGAACGGCCGCGTCCACCGTAACCTCAAATGAGAACAAAGAGATGACCATGGGTCAAAAGCCAAATCGTACCCCCAGTGAATATCCCAATCCCCACTATTAGGTTCCAAAATGGGTGGTGAATTCACCTACCCCAAAATGGTACCATTGGTTTTCCAAATTCGTTTCGCATGCAAGCATACGATTTCCCCTCAGTTTTAGAATCCCCCTTACTAGAAAGAGAATTGTGCCGAATGAGCTTCCCTAAGCCTAACTTGATCACAAGACCCAATGAAAGGTGGAGCTCTTGGGACTAAAGTCTCTGCAAGCACCCAACGATTGCATTTTGGAAGTCTGTTGGGGGCTGTGCGGAAGAAATGTTGCGGAATTCTCTGCCAGCGCCTCGAAGCGACTTGCATGCAAAAAAAGAGTTGCAACAAGTCATGCAAGAACCCTTGCGAAGATCACACCACAAAATACGGCAAACATATTTTTGACAGGTGCTTCCCCTCAGATTTCTTGTCCAAGGCACCACTTGCTTTTCTGCCTGGAGCCAGGCCGCCCACTCCTGGCAAGGGGTCAAAATCGATAAACGTTTGTACAGATCTCTCAAATTGATATTGAAGATGGGCGCTTTTCAACAACGTCCCACAAGTAGCTTGAGAACCCCTCAAAATCACCGACCCACAGTCTCAAACGGCCGCGCCGGGTCGCGCTGGAGTGTTGAGCTGTCCCCCACCACGACCAGGCCATGACCTCAAACGCAGAAGGGAGCTGGGTAATCCTTTTCGAAACGAAGCAGGGGGAAACATACCAAGGCAACATGAGTGGACAGCAGGCTGCGACATGACAAGTTTGCCCCAGCTTGCTGGGAATGGTCATGTACCACTGGAGCACCTGCGCTCGACTCTGGGAGTCTGTGGCTGAAAAGCTCTGAGAACGCGGGTTTATAAGGTCCCATGATAGTTGACAAATTGGCCTCAGCTGGGCATCTGACTAAGCTTGCTCAGCCATGTCCAAAAAATCACAACGAATCGGTCGATTTCTCTGAATGCGTGTACCAGTCGCCTGAGTTGCCCGACGGGCGCGCGTGAGTAGCACGCAAAGCCTGTGCCGATCCGCCAGGAAGCCGCAAGTGCCCTGTGGACTGCTTCTCACCTGCGCAACTGCAAGCCAGGGTTGCAAATTATGTTGAAACCCAACCCCTGGTCCCCTTTAAAGGTCAAACGTGAACAGCAACCTAAACCCACCACTTGGTTCGCTTGAAACATGAGCGGGCAACACTTGAACCCCAGCCTGCGGTTCGCTTCACAAACCACACAGCAAGCTGAAACCGAAGCTTCGGTCCCCTTAGGGGCACCAGCTATGCTGAAGTCCTGGGCTCAATGTCGGCTTGGAAACGTGAGCAAGAAGGTCTCTGAACCCCATGCTTCTACTGTACGTATGTATATATATATATATAAATGCTAACCCCCCCCCCAAAGATCGACCATTTTCTGTGTTTTGAGAAAGATGCGGTGCAAGAAACAGATGTGCATATGCTGGGGTCGACATTCAAGTGCAGTGTTGTTGAGGACGGTTGCAAAATTGCGCACCTGCCAGGGCTGCAACACTGGAAGGCTTTGCAAAACTGCAGCCCCTGGCAACCTGAAGTTTCAACACTTCAAGAGTTTCCAAGACACTGCCCAAGCAAAGCTGCCAAACTACAGACCTGGCAAAGCAAGTCTGCTAAATTGCAGGCACTGCAGGCCTTGCAAAACAGACTTGGCAGGGCTTCAGCTCCAACACTGCAAGGCTTTGCAAAACTGCAACCCCAAGCAACCTGCCAAAGCACTGCCCAAGCAAAGGTGCCAAACTACAGACCTGGCAAGGTTGCAAAATTGCAAACCTGCAAGGTTCCAACACTGCAGGGCCAGCTCCAACACTGCAAGACTTTCCAAGCAAGTCTGCTAAACTGCAGGGCCCTGGCAAGGTTGCAAAATCCAACACTGCAGGGTTGCAAAAGGCCCTTGCCAACCTTGCCAACCTGCCAAAGTTTCAACACTGCAGGCTTCCCACTTGCTGCAAGGTCTGCCAAACTACACATAAGGCTGCAAAATCCAAACTGCAAGGCCCCAACGCTGCAGGCACACCCAACTGCAAGGCTTTTCAAGCCTGCCAAGCAGTCTGCTAAACTGCAGAGCAAGATTGCAAACTACAACCTCTTGCTAACTCAACACTGCAAGACTTCCCAAGCAAGGCTGCCAAACTACAGACCTGGAGGTTGCAAAATTGCCAATCCAATCTGCAACCAACTGCACCAACACTGAACTACAGACAAGCGAGTTCAAACAGAAGTTCCAACACAGGCCTGTTTGCAAAACAAACTTGGGAGCTCTGTCTGCCAAAGCTCCCACATTGCAAGGAAGGCTTGAAACTTGGTTGCTGGCCCAGCGCAACATTCCACAATAGCAAGGCTGCCAATCTGCAGGGCAAGGCTGCAAAAAACTGCAACCTGCCAACCTGCCAAGTTTCAATACCCTGGCAAGGGTTCTTGCCACCTGCTACAAGACTTCCACCACCGCCAAACTGGTTCCAGCTCAAAACTGCAACCCACTTGGCAAGAGTTGAACACTAAGGCCACTGCAAGACTTGAGCGCCTCACCTGCCAAAGTTTCAACACTGCAGGCTTCCCTGCTGCCCTGGCAAGGCTGCCAAACTACAGGCAAGCAAGGCATTTCCAACAAGAGTTCCAACACTGCAGGCCTTGGTTGCAATACAGACTTGGCAGGGCTGCAAAACTGCAGCTCTGCACGCCAAAGCTCCAACACTGCAAGGAACATGCTCAGGGGCAAAGGGCAAGAAACCCAGGAAGCTGCAAAAACCTCGAAGAAATCAAACAAATCAAAAAATAGGGTCCTGGGAGAGAATGCCCAGGTCAGAATCAAAACCTCGAGAAAATCAAAAAATCAAAAAATCAAGGCCTCGAGAGAGATAGTCACTGGGTCTAAGCATTCTGTTCCAGGACCTTGATTTTTTGATTTTTTTTTGATTTCTTCGAGGTTTATTCACTTTCCGAGATTCTGACCTGGAAAAGTGAAAAACCTCCAGAAAATCAAGAAAATCAAAAAAACAAAAAAACAAGGCCTTGAGAGAGATAGTCACTGGGTCTGGGCATTCTGTTCCAGGATGTTTTTTTGATTTTTGTTGATTTTTTTGATTTCTTCGAGGTTTATTCACTTTCCGAGATTCTGACCTGGGCATTCTCTCCCAGGACCCTGATTGTTTTGATTTTTTTGATTTCTTTGGGTTTTTTCAACATGTTCATCCTGTGCAGCCAAAAGGCAGATGCAAGATGAAGTTGGGAAGCCAGAAGCCCGAGACCTTGCAGATTCTGGGATGTGTCACCAGAGATAAAACACAGAAAATGGTCGATCTTTGGGGGGGGGGGGGGGGTACCATATATATATATATATATGTATGAACTTATATATATGTTGTGTATTCACCCACGTTGATAGCATCTGCATGCATACATAATATGTTTCTTTGTCTATGCTCACACATGCACGCATCACCATTTCAAACAACACGTAGAACCACGGAGTACTTGTTCAACTCTGTAACACAGAGCGTTAACGCAGCAGGAGCGACCTAGCCGCTTACCCTGACAGCTCCCACTATTGATTGTCCCCCCCTTAAGGAGTGGTCAGGCATCTCCATGAGGTCCGCATGGTGGTGCACGGCGCCAGATTAATCGCGCTGGGCTTGGCTCTTCGAAGTTGCGCCACGGATAGCAGGCGCCAGCGGTTGCGCCACTGGGTCCCCTCGGAGAAGCGCAAGGGGCAGGATGTACAACGTTCACACCGAGTGGCGTTCGGTACGCGTGCCCGGCAGCGTCGGACCTGGTTCGATTGGAAGCTCAAAATGCGCCTGATCGCCCGGTGAGGAAGTGCTCACCAAGTTGGCAAGTCAGTTGAATGCCGACATGGCGAGACGCAGGTGGGCAGGTGAGACGAAGTGAGAATAAACACATTTTCAAACTGGCAAGCGGTATTCGGTGCGATACACTTCACACGCCCTTCCCTTGCGATGGCACGCAACGAATGTACTTTCGCTAGGAGTTGTTCCTTTTCACACACGTGTTAGCCGCCAGAAATCCTGTATTCCTCCGGGTGAGCTCACGGTAATTTGCCCAAATAGGGACGCTGTCCTGCAACAATTGGCGAAACCTCTCCAACTTGCATCTGGAATAATGGATTTGCACGTGGCATGGGTTCTTGTGGTTGACCAAGCAAACAAAGCCAAACTTGTCATGTGAAGGTCTCCAAGCTAGGAATCACACGCACTTCGTGTTGAAAGGGCCTGGTGACCCTGCGTTTGATATCCCAGAAGCCTGTGACGAATAGTCTGTCGGAATCGCTGGGAAGTGATCGGAATGGCACTTGTAGGACATTCGAACTTGACGTATCCATGCTCAATGATTTAGTGCGAGCATGCAACCGTTTCGGGAAATAGGAACCGTGGAGTGAGAAGCAACTGGCAATCGGGAAAGTGTCACACATGGGGACTCTTTTGGGGATGAATCTGAAAGGAAGCCAAATGCACGCCTAAAATATGAAGGAGCTGAAGGTAATTAAGCTGATACCTGACGTGGAGACCATGACGAAACGTGGACAACATCCGGGAGGCAGAAAGGTCGACCTCGGAGGAAGAGCCGTTTTTTTCTGCTGCAGAAGCTTGGCTTTTCGGGCATGCACCCACTCGAGCCCGCGGTTTCTCAGTTGGTTCATTCCCGAATTGGCGCGCATAAGACCAATTATTAGGTTTCTCAGAATGGCGGAATCCGTTTCGTTTGGTGAAAGGCAAGCCAAAACAAAGAACCATTTGTCCTGTGTTTCTTTTCCCTATTTTGTGTTTTTTGGGGGGCGGGGGGCATTCTGAGAAACCACAAAGGAGCCGGGCTTGTGGCGCAGGGCAACTGGGGAGCCAGCGGCGCTGAAAATGATGAAGTCATTCTCGTTGCCCTCGCAAGGCGTTCTTGAGGAGAATGTAGGATCTTGTAGCTAGTCACTATGGATTCATGGAAATAATCACGTGGTGACCCTCTCTGGATTAGGATGACGCCGAGCAGCGGGGGGCTTTTGGTGGCAACATGCATGTGGAGTACTGGCAAAGCCGACTTTGTCCCCTTGCCATGATTCCGAACCATAGTGCAGAAAGGACCGTTTTCACTCCCAGAAGTCAGGGGGTGCTGAAATTGGCCAAGTCAGTCAGGGCTGACTTGAACTCTTTCAAGAAACGTGCCACCAGATTTGTCCCCGATAAATCTGGTGTGTGCACCTATTCGGTTGTCAAATACAGGTAGCTCCTCCTTTCCGGGCCCGTTTCAGTGTCACAGGGTCGCCACTTTTGCATTCCGAAAGGAAATGAAGAGGGATCCCATGGTGTCCGACTAGTTTTGACACGCGCAAAGCAGAGCCAAGCAAGCGAACACATCAAATGATCTCTTACGTACCTCGTCCCCAAAATAACAGGGACAGACTAGAGTCTGCGCCCCCCCCCCCCCCACTTTTAATTGTAAATTGGGGAGGTGCGACCCGCCACTGGGCTCGCTCCAAAAGCGGTAGACGGGAGACTTGATCAAGAAAGTAGTTTTAAACCTCTTGGCAACTTAGCTTCCACGAAATTGCAGAAAAGCTACTTCTTTGAACATGAATCAAGGACCCCAACAAACATACAGGAAGAGTCAAACATCCTTTTGGAACAGCGTGGTCCCTTCCTGGGTGTTAAATATGGGTCCTGGGGAGAGACTTGGTCCTGGGGAGAAACTTAGACACGATCGTCTCTCTGTGTTTTCTCGCACTCAGCACAAGCTTCTTAAACATGCGACACACCCACAATTGTTTAAAACAACCACAGCAACCGCCTCTTTTTGCTCTTCCCAACAAACATTTTGTGGGTCCCGATTTTAGTCTACGACCTCTCTCCCAGGGTCTCCGATGTCACCTTGTGAGGTCAAAGGGACACACCTCTGAATGGCTTAAAGGATCCCGAAGAAGCAAGTTTGAGAAGAACTCAAAAATGCAACCGCTTCAAAGCACCAAGTTCGGTCCCCAGAAACTGTCAGTTGGGATGAAACCGAAACCCTTTGACATGGGACAAACACGCGGATCTTTTTTCCTGGTGCCTGGCGCGGGGTGAGTTTGTCCGCAGTAGTGACCCCAGAGCCAATTTTGAGAACACCTTCAAACAATTCCGCTACTTTAATCGACCCAGCTTGATAACCCAGAAACAGTCCAAACGGGTACAGCATGCTCAAAAAGAGGGTTTGCACTCCAATGTTTGTTTCTTTCCTTCTGGCTTCCATTTACGCTCAACAATAAGAGTTGCAACCTCCAAACCACAATTTGGGGAATCTGGGGGTTAGCAGGTTTTCCAGTTGCTTCCAAACCCAACCCAAATCACCAATTGGGGGAGGGGGGATAGATTGAAAACTGGGATCCCTCCAAACAACTCAACAAAAGGAACCGCAAAACTGGTTGAATTCCTTTTGGTTTCCTAGCCATCCAAAAGGAACTCCCCATTCTGAGACGGACCCACCCGCCTGGAAGCCATCCACGGTGCCGATGCGGGGATGTGCTTCCCGCTCCAGGGGGTCGATGCCCTTCCTGCGAACACCCGACATCTGCGGTTTCCCTTGCTCTCCTTCAAAACGACCCTCAAGGCGCAAGACACATCTCCATCCGGGTTTCTCAAAAGAGAGGACCCGCTTTTGACTGTTTTAACCACATCCAAATTGCAGACGTCGGACAAGCCGCAAACACCTCTCCCTATCAACATCCACTCGATTCACACATCAACTGGATTCTCACCAGAGTTGGGCATTCTGTTCAAACATCCAAGCAGGCCCTTGAGGGGAACCCGAAGGAGGTTTGAACAATAGGTGGTTTCAAGCTTAAACAGGGCGTTGGCCCTATCGACCAAACAGACCCCCCCTCAAACAGGAACACCTCCGGATGAGCATGGACCGCATCTTGCGCTGGTAGAGCCGCTCGGCGGGGCTCGCGCCGTGCAGGACCTCTCGCTACGCAAACAAAGCATCCACTTGCAATGCCACCAATCAGACTCCACCTCAAAGAAGTGGATATCAGATTTACGCACCATCCACATCTCCAGAACCCATATATGCCCTTGAAGAAAGCATTAAAACTTAGAGTGTGAAGGACCTGACAAACTGTCGACACCCATCCTCACTCCTGACCAGAAATTTCGCAGTGCATGCTCTCAATAAGCTTCTGACCTCCTTTGACTCAATGGAGGAAGCAACGTGCATTTGGGAGATGCGGAGTGGTGCTAGTTGCATTTGATATGTCTGACAAAGGCTCCCAGTAACATCCAGTAAACTTGGATGTTGATCTGAAGTGAACACTTATAAAAATTTCCCCGTAGGGGATGAGGCTGAATGCCCCTCCACAAGTTTGATTGTTTCCGCGCCAATCTCCGGGGGCTTGCATCCTCTTGATTAAGGGAAAACACGGATGTCCCTGCTGCTTCATGATTGACTGGAGACTAGTGGAAAACAAGAGCCTTTTTCGCTCCTTCCCATTCACCTAACATTTCGCCTCGGAACTACACTCCCCCCCCCCCCGGCTCTTGTAATGTAATGTGAACCCATCAGCACCCACGTGATTGGATTTGGAGGGGGTCTTTATAGAGGTCCATCATTTTCTCAAGCGTCGGATGAGGCTTCTTCTTGGCAAACTGCACAAACAACAACATTGCGGGCACCAGAATCCCAAATATCCATGAAGGTCAAAAAGTCGTACTCCTTCCCTGCAATTCATACCCCTTGCCTGACTTGTCCGAAACGAAGCTGTCAAGCTTTTGCTGTGTTTATTGTCTTTGAGGCTGGGTAAACAAGCCAAAAGAACTTATTAACAACGCAGGTGACGGATGTGGACCTTTGCCATTTTAGATGAGTTTGCTTCCATTTTGGTTCGACTGCGATTCTTCGTTGTCGCCTCAAACTTCTCCCCCAAAAATTCACGGGGCCTGGGCCAGGAGGCTGTTCTGCCCCGAGTAGGCGGAGATCACCTCCGAACCCCGTGGGCCAGAAGCCAACGCCGTGAGCGTCCGATTCGATCCAACCACCACACATCGAGTGACCTGGGTGCACCGAAAACCCCAAGGGATCCAGCACCCACCACCCACCACCCACCTCTCTCTGAAGGCCTGGCCATGAAAGTCACGCCCCTTCTCCCCACCCCAGTCATCCACACAAAATTGGGCCGGGTTCGTGAGGTAGCGGGTGATCCCTAACGATGCTTGCACAACCAAGATCAGACTTGAGATTGACAGCGTGTTGTCCGGCAGAAACGCAACCAAGCATTGACATTGACATGATTCACATGGTTCTCACAAGTTGGACACTCCTCTTGCGGTCTTTCTCGAGGTGTCGAGTTGAAGGCTTGCCATCCACTTCCATGAACAATCTGGCCGATGCCTGGAAGCAGCTGGACTGAGTCTATTTGGCGATGGTTGTACTTCTATGAAGACAACTCAAAGTTTCAAATAGCCGCCTGGCTGCTACTGGCAAATGCTCCAAAACGAAACATATCACTTCTCCTCCTCGCCTTGTTTCAACTCCAGGACAGGTTGCGTGGCTCCATCTCCCATCTCAGTGGTCATGGGGAAAAAAGGGCGCCTTGTTTTATTGGTCAAATTCTTCAAGGGAACCCTTCCCCAAAGAAAAGCAACAGGGTCCGGGCTGCATCCAATTGGGTCCTTTTTTGGCTTCTGCCAAGGCGCACTCAGCCTCGAGGATTCCACGCCGGCCTCCTGCCCCGTGTGCATTGTTGAACACGGGTTCTTATCGGGAGGAACAAAAACAAATAATCCACCAACCAAAAGTCAGGAACCCAAAGGAAGCTCCACTTTGACGCACCCCCAGGTATCCCTGGGCTTAAAAGAAAAAGGGGAACCAACCATTTTGAGGAAACCGAACGCCACACACATGACGCGTGGGCTTTGGTCCCAGTTTTCGAGGGCTGCACATTTACTCTTTGGCACACCAATCTGCGAGGGGCTCAACGAAGGGTGGACAACCATGTTCAACAACCCCGCGCATTCATCCTCCGGGATCAGACATGTGGCACAGGCTCCACCTATCAGTTTGAACAACCCCACGCGCATTCATCCGCTGGGTTAGACATTCGGCAGACACACTGGGATTAGACATGTGGCAGACACGTCTGCAAGGGCTCCACGAGGTTGGGCCCCCCCAGGTACATTCATCCTCTGCGATCCGACATGTGGCAGACACGAGTGCAAGGGGATCAACGAAGGGCAGACAATCATTTTCAACAACGTGCATTCTGGGATCAAACATGCGGCACACCGTGCGCGCCACTGGTCAAGTGGCCAAGCACAGGAGTAACTGCATCCACTGGGCAGGATGACTCATTGAGTGGGAAAATAGTGCCGAGCAAAAGAAAGGTCGAAGTTTCAACAGCGGTGAGCGCACTGGAGGACAAGCGACCTGAGGTTCTGCTTTGGCTGATTTGTTTAATGTTGGACTACGCCCCGTTGGCTACGGGCGCACAGTGCCATCGCCCTTCCAGGACATGATGCTCCCTTGACCTTCAACGAGTATCTCTATCTCTTGTGGAGTGTGCTCTGAAGGCAAACACCCCAAGCACAACTCACCACAAGCTTGCGATCCGTCCAAGGCCCTTAGAACTGGCTGACGTCCAGGTACCCCGAAAGCGACAGCCTCCTAGCCCTCAAGCCATTCCTGGAGAAAAGACACACATGCCTACCTCGGTCCGATTGCTCCTCGATTGTTTACTTGTTGAAAGGACGAGGTTGGAAAACATTGATGGGAGAACCACCTGTTGAAACATGCGCAGGCACCCGTTGCTTTAAACATCCTCATAGAGCTTCCCCGAAGGCCAGATCCTGTAATCAATCTGGAACCTTGGTCTGGATGGATGAAACCCGAGTGGGAGTCCATCACTCGCGTCCTGGAAGCCCTGAAGGAGCATAGAGACCTCCAATGGCCATGGCTCAAAGGGAACCCCAATGGTGGCTTCTCCTGTGGCAGGGGTACAAAGGTACAAACACAGACAAGAACACAAGCACGCACCCACACTCACCCTAACACTAACACGCACACAAACTATAAGCACACACACACACAAACACAAGCACACACACACACAGAAACAACCATGCTCACAAACACCAACACAACCACACGCACGCACACACGCACACGCACACGCACACGCACACGCGCACACGCACACGCACACGCACACGCGCACACGCGCGCACAAGCGCACAAGCGCACACGCGCACACGCGCACGCGCGCACGCACACGCACACGCACACGCACACGCACACGCACACGCCCACGCCCACGCCCACGCCCACGCCCACGCCCACACACAAACACACACACACACACACACACACACACACACACACACACACACACACACACACACACACACACACACACACACACACACACACACACACACACACACACACACACACACACACACACACACACACACCCACACACACTCACACACACACACACACACACACACACACACACACACACACACACACACACACACACACACACACACACACACACACGAAAAAAAACACGAGCACTGACACACGAAGACCCACTGTCACACAGAGTCACACACACACACAGACCCACAAAAACGCAAAAGCACACACACGCACAAAGACCCACACTCACACACACACAAACAAACACACAAACACACGCAAAAACAAAACAAAACACGCAACCACATGCGCACACAAGAACACAAGCACAAACTCAAGCACAAGCACAACCACTAGTACAAACACTAACACCCACACAAACAAAAACACATGCGCAAACACGCAAACACAAACACAAACACAAACACAGCATGACCATTGATCTCAAGCCAATCAACTACCATGACAAGTCGATGTCTCTTAGTCCTCAGTGCCTGGTCCACGCGGCTTGCTCGGCCGAACTGAAGGTGTTAGGCAAAGAGCAAAGTAAACAAGAGGCAAAGACATCGCAGAGGGTTCAAGAATTGATGAGACGCAGCCGGCCCACTTCTTTTTCCTTACCATGTTCTCAGAATGCGCCACGGGAGGTTGGGGTCTTAAGCAGAAGACGCCGAGTGTCACCTTGTAACCGGCCCCTTTCGAAGCTCCCCAAAGAGTCACCCTGCCGCGCAAGGAGCGTGATCAAACTGTTCTGGTCGTCTAACCCGATCAAATCCAAGGCCCACGGCTTCCTCTTACACTTCAGATGCAACCAAACCTGGGTCTCCTGTAAAGCCAGCAACACAGGGGTACCGACTGCAAAAAAGACAGACCCACTTGTTTTTTCTTTATCAAAATGCACATCCAAGCGTGCTTCTCCGCTGGGCGCGCCCGGCCACACGCGCTTCAAGGCGGTTTTGCAGCGAAATGCTGCCGCCCAAACGCACCTAAGACCGAGGATGTGATTTTGCAGAAATCAGCCGACGGCAGTTGATGTGATGCCGTTTTCTTGGCTTGCAGTGTGTTTTCCATTACATTTGCACCGAGAAACAAAGTTAGACCGTTGCCATGTCAAGCGGAAAAAAACAACAACAACATGCAAAGTAGATGTGGCAAACTATCCGCAGCGCAGAGTGCAGGCACAAAGTCTGCTACGCTTCCTCGACACTTGGCACGATATTCACGAACATCATTAGCGCATGAGCACGAATTTGAAATCGGGCCTTTTGATGGATATCACGGGGATCCATGTCCACCAACCACTTTGGAGGCGGTTCCTTATCAATATTCCTGGCCACATTCTGACCATCTCTGAATACAAACTTCACCCTTCTGACCCCCCTTGGGTTGACAGGTTCGGCCATGACCAATGAGATGTTTCTTGGAGCCGCTTCTGAGCTGGGTCCAAGAATAAACATCCAAGCTCCATCGCTGGAAAGCCAGATAGGCTTAAAAATTCCAAGCCCTGAATGGAATGAATTTCGTTTGATTTTTCATGCATGCATCTTCTCCTATCTACTGGCACTTTCTTCCTTCTGAATGCTATTTTCCTCTTCCTATTTGCCTGATCCCACCGCTAGCTTAGCCTCCAGAACAGCAACAGCATTCAAACCCCTGACCCCACCTACCAGGTGCATTTACCCACTGAGTCATGACTTTCAATAGGTCCCGATTTCGCAACCGTAACCGGATGGCCTTCACCCTCAAAGCATTTTCATAGGACAATGGGTTCCCCACCGCCCGGACTTTTCCCCAGCCCGGCCGGACCCGGTGACCCGGTGACCACCCGGTGACGCCGGCCTGCTCCTCGCTGCCGCCCAAATCGCAGGTGTCCTGAGACCGCGCGATCCGATCGCGCGGTATGCATGAGACGCGTCCTTTTCCTGCTTGCTGACAAGCCGGGTTTGCAAAGAACTGCTTTCCTGTTGGGATTCGAATCCAGAGTCCAGTTCCGTGGTTTACCATGGGAAAATGGAGGAACCCGCTTTATGAAGTGTCCTTCCACGGTGGTTTCTTGCAATAGAAAACCATCTTGCTTCGGCCTTCGCAGCGGCACCCGACACTTTTTGAGCTGAAGGTCTTCATTTGCCAAGGATACGGATTTCTCTGCAGCCCAGTCAATCAGTGCTCATGGTAGAAAATGCACACTTTATCTTGGGGAAGACAAGTTATTGCGGGAAGCCACCAACCAAGAGAACAACTGAGGTCATGTTGCCAAAGAGTGCCACAAGAAGATACACTCACCAGCCACACCAATCGTGAATAGTTCCTCTACCGAAGAAAAAAGAACAAGACCTCAAGCAAATAGAACATTTTCCACCAATTTGGGATCCTCCGGGTGTCTGGGAAAAGGGTGTCCTTTGGTGTTCCTTACCCAACCAGAACATATTCAAGCGTTGCCAGCTCTCCTCCCCTGCCCCCCCCCCCTCCCAATAGTCATGGGTCAAACAAGCAGCCCCCGCTTGTGGTGCACCTGATCCTGTGGTTGGTTTGGAGTGGGTGTGGCGTTGGCTTGGGTTGGAACAGGGTTGGTTCAGGGCCGGCTGGGATTGATTTAGGCTGGTTTAGGGTTTCGGTTGGTTAGGGTTGATCTAGGTGGGTTTAGGGTTAGCTTAAAGTTGGTTCACAGCTTGTTTAGGGTTGGAGTAGGTAGGTTTTGGGTTGGATTGGGGTTGACTTTCTAGGGCTGATTTAGGCTGCTTTGGGGTTGTGCTCGGGTTGGCTTAGGGCTGCTGGTCTAGCTTGGGGTTGAATTCGGCTTGGCTAAGGCTGGTCTAGCTTAGGGTTGGATTGGGTTGGTTTCTGGTTGCGTTTCGGGTTGGTTCGGGGTCGGTTTGGCATGTGTTTAGGGTTGGCATCGGGCTGGTTTCAGTTGGTCCATAAATATGCGTATTAATACACATATATATATATATATATAAACACATGTATTTATATGTTTATATTTATATGTATAGATACATATATATTAACTACATGCAACAAAACATCACCTTCCGTGCCTAGCCATCCCAGGACCTCCGGTTCTTCGGCCCAGGCCACAAAGATCACCGGGTGCCCCGAGGTGCCCTCCTCGTCTGCGGCTGGGGCTGAAGCGGGCGCGGCCGGAGGATGAGGATGAGGGTTCGGGGGGGAGGATGGGAGGATTCCTCATGATGATGCGACTGTTTCAGGTCTTTCAGGTCAAGACGATGCAGTCGATGACTGTGTCATGATTTCCCGACCTGCAATTGCAAGGCTAAAATGTGAGTGTTGGTCGTTTTGTGCCGCCATACACGCCTGCAAGACCGAGAGAGAGAGAGAGAGAGAGAGAGAGAGAGAGTGAGAGAGTGTCAAAGAAAGAAAGAAGTGGGAGCGGGAGTGGGAGTGTGAGTGAAAGAGAGAGAGTGGACCAAGAGTTTGTGAGTGAGAGTGAGAGCAAGACAGAGAGAGAGAGAGAAAGCGCGAGAAAGAGAGACAGAGAGAAAGAGAGAGCGAGAGAGAGAAAGAGAGAGAGAGAAAGAGAGAGAGAGAGAGAGAGAGAATGCGAGAGTAGACCAAGAGTTAGCGAGTGAGAGTGAGAGTGAGAGTAAGAGTAAGAATAAGAGAGAGAGAGAGAGAGAGAGAGTGAGGCAGAGAGGGAGAGGGAGACAAAGAGAATGAGAGAGCGAAAAAGGAGAGCACCAGAGAGAAAGAGAGAGAGAGAGAGAGATCGCATTTGCTTGCAATAATTGTAAGTACCCATCTGCCATCATAGGTTCATCAAGTCGGCTCAGTTTCAAATTTGCTAGCAACATATCGATGCTGGTCAGTCGAATGTTTGATCAAGTGACTGCAGTCCGTGAAACATCCAGGTCATTTTTGGGATGACAACAGGCTGTCAAAAGGAACAGCAGCCCAAACTTCCAGAGGGCATTGGGGGACATGATCAAACAACGTGGGCGCCAGATACTTTCTGCCAAACCCAATATATTTTGGGAAAATCGTCTTTCAAAGCAGGGGACAATGGATGGCCTGGAAACCGAAAGGTCGGGGAACCTGGGCGTTTGAGCTGGACCAAAGCAAATCAGCAATTCTTGCTGCAAGAACATCGCTTGCATTCTATCGTTGTCTAGGTCCTCCAGTAGAGAGGTTAGAATAAGGGTACCCTTTTTTGTAGTCCATTTTCGAAGGGTACCCTCCCCCCAAAAAGGGGTAAAAGGGCACTACTGGTGGACCTAGTTGTTGTTGTTTATCTACTCTATGACGAATTCTTCGCTTCCTTCCCCCCCTCCCCAATTCAGCCCATGCAAGATCGCCGGGCTGATGGGTTTCCAAGCAACGAGGGCTGCACAAATGACTCAACTTGCTTCCCCATTCGTCCACATGAAATGCGTCCGGTTCCTGGCCGCCTTTCCCCAAATGAGTCTTCGGTCTCCATCACCCTCCGGGAAAGGCGCCCTTTCTGTCCCCAAAAGAACTGAGCACACTCAATTCCAACTACTTTCTTCATTGTCCTTCCAGATCTCGAGCAACTTGTTAAACAAGCACGGCCTAATCACGATCCGCCGCACTGAATAAATTTTGTCGAAGACTCATGATACTTTACTTTTACTTTAAAGAGGTCCAAATTCGTCAGGGGGCACAGGGGGCGGTGGCAGGGCCCCCCCCTATGGAGTTTTACGAGCCATCCCCGTGTTTTCCCGGACAATTCGTAGGGAATGAGGGATGACCGGAAACCACAAAAGTTGGATGGTTCTTCTCGCCATTCCATTTCTCATTCCCTTCCGGGGCCCAAGTCTGGTGGGTTTCCTTTTGGGAAACCCCCTCCGGTCGCTGCGAACAGGGTGTCCTCCATTTCCCTTTTTGGAACCTCCAACAGTGGCGATCGTTTCGATGGACACCTCCCGTAAAAAAAAATAAAAAAAAATAAAAAAAAATGGCTCAGTGCCCGATGTAGATCGGAGATCCAGCGACTTCCAATTTGCATCGGTCCTTGAAGACAAAGCCATCACCCACCGCCATCGGGCGCCTGGCCTGGCCCAAGTGGAGATCTTATGGCTGGGGGCGGGGAGGTGAGGTGGGGGGGATGTTGGGATGATAGACCCCACAACCTGGCACCAAAGCAAGCCTAACCACCAGACATGCCATTGGGTAGCTCCTTACAGTATACACCTGAACATTGCCTTGTAAATGGTGGTTTCCCCTTATTTTGGTGGAAAAAAACATGTTTCAAATGGTTGCAAAATGTACCTTTTAAGGAGCCCTGTTTAATGGCACACCCTTTTTGATGATTGTCTAAACCCACAGAGGGCCCGTGCCAAGTTGAGCGAGTGAGTGGTCTACAGGGAACCTCAAGAACCCCCAAGTCTTGGGCCATTGCAGGGCACCCCTTTTTGAGGATGGGCAACGGGAACCAGCAGAAAAAAACCACCGGGGAACCCAAATTTTGGGGTCGAAGAGGTACAAGCTCAGTGCTGCAATCCCTCCAGCGATCTAGCGGCCAGTTTGATTCAACAGCAAGCCAAAGGGAACCCGGCTGGTTTGGACCATGTTCCACCCCCCCTCCCCACAAGAAACAAAAAGAAAGAAAAGACGGAGACAGACAAGGTGCCCTGTTTGTGTCTAGGAGGGCACAAATTTCTTTTTCGCCCCCTTTTTCCACTTCCTCAAAATCTACAGTATCACATAGATTCGAGTCTCTGCAGGCCTCCAATGTGTTGCACTCTAGTGGCGGGCCTCGAAAGGCCTTGAACCGCGAAACAAGGCCTCGAAACAAGGCCTCGAAACAGGCTGAAGTTGAAGAACCTTCACAGCGTCTTCTTGCTCTCCACTCCAAAACATAGTTTGTTTCCACCAAACAAACATTTTTATTTCTTCCCCTCGTACCCCAAACAGCCCTGTTACAGGAATGTCTTGGGCGAGAGATCTCAGCTTTCGGAATTGCCCCCAAAGACAGGGCTCCCCCATACACTCGCATTTCCTTGTTGGCCCACAAGTTCTGGTTCACTGCGGTACGAACATCATACCTTCGGATGTTTCATATGCGGTCAAGCTCGTCTCAGAGAACCGAAGATACGGCCATGGGTCAAAATCCAAATCGCACCCCCAGTGAACCTCAACCAATCCAACCACTAAAATCGGTAACCTAAAATAGGCGGTGAATTCACCTACCAACCAAAATGGCACAGCCAAGGAACCCTGAGAGACCGCTCTCCAAGAATGGCCGGAGCGCCAATGATGGTGCAGTCACCAGCTCTCCGTCGTAGAACCGCTCAGAGGGGTACGTGCCTAGCCATGGTCAAGAGTTTGTCTCGAAAAAATGCACTGGGACCAACCAACATGGGGAGCCTCGCCATAGGTGTCCATTTAGGGAAAATAGATGGCCCTGGTAGATGATTAAAATAGCAGGTAAACCAGGGCCATCTAATTTTCGACCAAAACAACCAAAAAGGACACCTATGAGCCTAGCTCAACGTAGACGTCCAACAGTTTGAGTTGTTCCCCGAGGTGAGCTCCCAAAATGCTTGATTTTCCCTCAGTTCGCCTTGACATCACAACAACGGGTACTCTAACAAAAAGATACACCCAAATTAATTTCTCCAAACAGGGTTCCTTGTGGGTTGCCCAATAACGTTATGTGGGAGCCCCCCCCCCCCCACAGCTCCAAGCATAGGTGGCTTTTTGACTATGGCCCACATGTTGCGGCATGGGCGAGCATGCTCTGGCTGGAAATGGACGTGCCACAGGGTTCCTTGCATATCAACATAGTTTGGAAGGCCATGGAACAAAAGAGCTCGTGTCTGATCGATGCGCGCATGTCTCATCTTGACTTGGAACCTCTGACTGTTGGAAAGTGGCATCAGCTCAACTTCTGGCTGCACCGGATAACCACAGCTGACTTCCTGAGCGCTTCTGCACAGTTGCCTCGGGTTGCTCGTGGGAGGGATCCTTCGTTCCGGAGTGATATGGGACAAGCAGCTCGGAGTTTCCCTTGCACTTGCTAAATTAACAAAGGGCAACTTCTAAGAAGCTCAGTCCCGGAGAGGCGGCCGAAGGGTACTTTCTGCGAAGCACAACTAGGTGTACCTTCAACATATGGCGCCTAAGTTCGGCTTCCTTCATCTTTCCCTTCAAACACCGTCCGAAAAGGCCTGCACCTTGTTCGGATCAATAGGGCTGACTGGGCTAGTCGCAGGGATATTCGCCCCAAGGAACCAATGCAACCGCTGAGCCAACATCCCAGGCAACGGCCCGCACAGGACCTGCCATTTCCGGTTTTGCGGTCGGCAAATGAAGCGGTGGAGCAGGTTTCCTTTTCGGTCAAACCTCTTCATCTCCTTGAACAACATGGAACTCCTGCGATAAAGTCTTAAGATAGCACAAGGACTATCCTCGCGAGAGGTGAAAGGGGGGACAGCCTTGATGGTTGTGTCATGGGGGAATCCCAAAAATGGGTGGTGTCAAAATAGGCTGTGTGTGAAAGCGCGTTTGGGTAAGGCTCGAGACAAAATAGGGACTCGGACACACAAAATGGGTGGGTTTCCCTTTTCGTTTTCCCTTTTTGCACCACCTAAATACAGATTGGAACTTCTTACAGACGGGGATTGTAACACGAATCAAAGTGGCACTTCCCCTATTCAAGTCCCAAGCGCCAACTTACTCCCCCCCGAAACAGGTAGCTCAGAACAAGACGCAAGGCTGGGCCAGCCACAAAGCTCAGGCTGCATGCGGTACTGCACCTGACTCATTTTCCGGCGCCGCTCAAGGTTTTCCGCGCCAGGGGACCGTGGGCGCGAGGCGTTTTGAGGGTTGGGGGGTCTCCTATTCTCGTGACGAACCCAAATGAGTCATAGTCATAATCAACACCCGGTATTAAAATGGTCGAATTCCCAGAGCCATGTAAAGAATTAAGGCGGATATCCGCAGCTATTTCTGGTTGGGATTGTCCCTTACTAAGCTTCATCTACCGGTTTTGATTGTGGCTCAAATGATCCATGGGATCCAAACCCGAGTCGCCTTCATGGGTCGATCCATGGGCGAGACCCTGTTCCTTGAGCTGCCGGGGGACGAGGGTGTGGACCAATCGGGCAAACCCTGACACCAAACATGGGATGCGTGGTCTTCCAAGAGTCGAGTCGGAATGGGCGTGACATGTCTATACATGTATATACATCAATCCTCCAGAAAAGTTCATTGGTTGAAGGGGCTAAGTCACATCAGTCAGGGGGAAGTGACATCACAAAAGTCAAAGCGCCTTGGGCACACAACAAACCGGGCAACCCTTCATTTGCTCAAACTGGGCCAACACCACGTACACAACAAACGATACTGCAGCAAACATCGCATGGAAACAGGGAAAGCTGTGGGAACCGCTAGTGGCACTGCGCAAATCAACATCATCAACTTGATTTCGTACAAACAAACACGTCTGTATGGGGCATCGCCAGAAAAAGGACACGATTCAAGGCAGCACTCCGCGGAAAGTTACATCATCATGTTGGGCGCTGTGGAAACAAATGTTACATCACGCCGGAAGAGGTTGCATCACACATGTCATTCAGATGCCGACTTTGAATGGGGCGCTGGCTCAGGCGTGTACAGATCCCCAAAACGCCATCTGGACAGAACCTTGTGGGCACTGCTCCGAAAACAGGGTTTTGTGGGTACAAAACAATAGTTTTGGGATCAAATCACAATGGAGTAGGTCTGTGTTAAAAGCTAAATCTTATTGGGGCACAACGCCAAGCACTACAAACCCTGTTGGGAAGGACATCGCTTGCAAAACCTCATGGCCTGGCAAGATCAACCACCCAAAAAATCCTCTTGCGACATCCCTTGCAAACGTTGCGGTTGACTGAAGCCATGAGCACACAATATCATCCACACACACACTACAAGCCCTGAGAGGACATTCCTTGCGAACCCCATGTTCTGAAAGACCACCAATCAGCCAACCAATGAAGGCCATCGTGGCCGCTGAATGTCACTTTGTTAAAGGGGGGCCACCTTCCAAAAGTTGGTGTTCTCAGCGGACGTACCACTACCTTTCCGGAACCCGCTTCCAATAACGCATGGTCCCCTCAGTGTGGGTAAAAAAGGCGGCCTCAAGCCGTAACAACATTTGGCGCCCCGAGACACAGAGACCTGCCCCCCATCCCCCCCCACGGTCGAAACTCGCCATCACATGCCACCCCAAACACCAAAGTCCTCGAGTCTCAGGTCTTCTCAAAATGGAACTCTGGGCAATTCATCTTGAGTGGGGCCATTACAAATGGTGGCCTTGTTGTAACCCAAAAGGATTGAGGATGGTACAAAAAGTCGTGGCAGAACCTTCCTTTCGCCGCTTTTGCTTTCGGTGGAATCCTTTCCAATGGCTCCAAACGCTGCTGAGTGCGACAGATTTGACATGATTTGAGCTTTTGACCCCCTTTGTGAAACAAGTTCCAAACGTTCAGATGGTCCCTTCAGTTCCTTCAAAGCCACAAGGGCTCAGCGGCTTCTTCCCTGCACGCCGTGAACTGTCGGAAGCCTGCAGCATGCAGGGGCGTCTGTGGCGCTGAAAGGCCTGGCTCGCATGGCTGCGACAAGTGGATTGTAGCCAAAGTTGAAAACACCTGTGTTGGTTGTTGTATTCAGCTGGATTGGGAATGCACGTCTTTGTTCTGAGTTTTAGTTTTTCGGCTGTTCGATTTCCAGGGATTGGGTCAAAAGGTCTTTTTCCGCGTTTCGCTTTTTAGGCTTTGCTTCCAGGAATCCTCATAGACCACCCCTCACCAGTACACTATCCAAGGGTGGTCACCATCTGAGTAAGCCTTGCGTACACAGACCTTTCGACTTGACTATGACGAACACACGCGCACACAGAAGCGCACCGTCTAGTCCCAAAACAAACAGACACACATGTGATAAACTAGAGCTGCGAACTTACCTTGCCCCATCCCAAAGCTGTTTGCGCAGTTGGAGACAACCCGATTTCACATATGTAGTGCTTGCAACATCATCAAACCTCTCAACAACTCAAAAGGCAATATTTTGAAGCTCGCACTGCAACAACTGGCAAAGCGTAGTGAGGACTGGGACAGATTAGCTTCTGACTAAACATCGACGTCAAATGAAAGAGGCCCCGAAAGGAGAAACTTGGACGATTTTCGTTGCAGTCCTCTTGACTTGAAGCGGCCCCAAAATAAGGCTCCAGCTTCGGACCACTGCCCTTTCTGATCTGTTTGCTTTGCTTGAGAGCTAGTTTAAGGCGAACTGCGCAACTGCGCAAGCGCAACTAGTGAAGGCCTGGCAAGCGTCATCTTCGATATGCGCCGTTTCTTTCTCGGCACAGTCAAGGCTGCCATCTCTGGCATCGTGAAGATCCTTTGTTCAATCATCGCCATTTGCTGAACAAGGGAAGCACGGAAAGAAAGCTTCCAGATCCAAAGAACCAACCACAAAGCGTTCGCAAGCAATGCTGGCGGTCTTTTGGCCTCCGTATAAAAATGACCAGCTACGCACTCAGGATTTCCACAGTTCAAAGCATAAAGAATGCCTTTGGAAGGCCTCTAGGTGTTTTCTTCTCCAGGACGCTACCAATCATTCGACCTCTGAAATTCCCCCACCTGCCTCGAACACGCTTTGGCGCTCTTGAGCAAAAGGTGCCAGCACATCCAAATCCTCCTGCCTCGGTCGCAACCCGAGCGGTCAAGGCGAGCAGAGCCATAGGAAGACAGCAGGCGAATTGGTCTCTTTGGATGCAGCACTCGCATTGCTCGCTGCTCTCAAGATGTCTATACATACTCACATGGCGTTTAAGGTAAGCAATGTGAGAAATGCAAAGATCGATCCACTCGAGCCGTAGTTCAATGTCTCAGCACCAGCTGGCTAGAACCAAACGTGGAGTTGCTCCGATTCTTTGGAATGCAGCGCGCGTGCTACATTCATTTCATCTTGATCCTCAACATCAATGGAATGATGAAACCTTCTTGAGTTGTGGCTCATCATAGTTCACTTGATGAACATCCTTTTCCGCGGCAACTGAACTCTAAGGGCCTGATGGTCCACGAGACGTTGTAAGACCACGCAGCAACGCCCCGTTGAGTTGGTATTATTTCTGCGCAATGTTTAGAGCCAAGAAACCACATGACTTGCCAAGCGCCGTTGACTAGAATCAGCCACGGACTGTGGCCATGCATGACAGAATGCTCATGCAAAAGCCCAGCAAACACTTTCCACTACTGGCCTGACTGAGACTTCACTGTCCCTTATTCTACGTATATCAACTGCAAACTAAGTCGAAGAACGCGCTCGCATGCCAGCCAATCTCATCGCAGCAACTTTTCGGGACACCCTAGGGCAAAAAGCTCTGACACCCGGAAGCTAACGTCAATATGAGTAATGTGAGCATTGCTTGAATGCTACTCCCCAAACATAATTCTAGTTTGCTTGCCTTCCATGTTTTCCCCAAACAGAAGACTGAGAGTAAAGTTTGCAGGTTTTCCGTTCTGGTTCACATGAGGTGACCAAACGGCTTACAGGCACCTAGCCATGCGGTCGATGAGTTTCCCGAGGGAAGCGTCCACCCAGTGTAGGAGACACGAAGATAGCAAAGAACGCTACTTCTCTGCGGGTTGATCAAAATGACCACGGGCGACTTTTTCCGCTTAGTGGGGAAGGTCGAATCTTTTTGGTGGTTTCGCTGATGGTCATTTCATGTCTCACGGACCTTTTGATCAACCCGCAGATTTTAGTTGGACTGCCTGCCCCATCTGAGGTTGTGGCGAGAACTTGTGGCTGTTGAAGCTTGAGATGGGCCTCGGATGCAAAGGTCAGCCCTGTGGCGGCAACTTCTCTCAATTCCGGCTGCGCAGGGTAATGTTGACCCCATATTAATCAACCCCAGTTTAGTGATGGGTGTCCCTGGGTTTAGTGGGGCATCATCACTTTTGAAGGGGAACCCCCGCCATTCATATACTGGGGTTGATTGATATGGGGTCAACATTACCAGAACTTGGGTATTTCACATCAAGGATGGACAGGGGGGTAGGGTTGGAGGGTTGGAGGGTTGGCCCGGAAGAAATGCTTTTTGCAACACCCCGTTGGTAAAAGGCATTCAACAGTACACTTCCGTCGAACGTCCAGAGCAAGGCTCCAGGAGTCTAAAGCCTTTTGAGTTGACTATGAGGTGGCAAAACGGCCAGAGGGGAATCATTCCAAGGGAACACACTTGATGGATCTGTCCAAGTAGACATGATGGCAATCATCCAATGTGAATCTGCTTGCATCTCGTACGTGCTGATGCCGCAATCTGCACCAGGCTTCCCCCAAGGTACACTTAATTAAAATTCATGGTTGCGTTTCAGTCTCCTTCGGGGTAGGCAAATCATAGCGCAGTCTGGTCCCACTGGAACTGACAAATGCCATCCCTCAATGGCAGCCCAGACTTCTGGCATCACCCTTCGCATCCGATCTATCCGAGACTTGCAGCGCGAATCTCGAAATTCTTGACGCCCACTGAAAAGGAACTGAACACGCCGCTTCTGAAATTCTTTATTTTTTTCAGAGGGCACCAGGAACCTCTCGAGTCTCGAGTCGCCGAGTCTCAGGTCGGTTTCCATTTTGGTCTTGCCAAACAAGTGAGTCGCTGACTGGACCTCGTTGCGGTTTCGTGTCCAAGCATTTTGAGATGGTACTCATAAGACCAGAAGGCTGAGCAGGCGCGCCGCAGTTGCTTCGGGTCGCCCACCAGCACCAGCCTGGCAGGATCTGGTTTTCGGTCTTGAGCGCACCATTGGGCTTGCTTTGAAGGGAAACCAAAGGAACAATCACCAACAGGGCCATAAAGCCATAGGCCCATAGGGCCATAGAGCCATAGGGGCGTTGATCTGTTCTCTTTTGATTTTGGGCAACATGGCTGAATCAACCCAGAGAACCATGCCTCTCCCTGCGCCAAAAGGCATTTCTGAAGGAATCCACACACACACACACACCCATACCTCGCATGTTTTTGTGAGGGTTGGGCCAAACCACCTGTGTCCGCCTGCTTAAGCCCCAGTTCGTGGCCATTGCGAAGCCACAAAAGACAGATCTTACTAGCTGCTTGGAAATGAGCATTACCACACATTGTGAGGCATGCAACACACGGTACCAGCACAGTTTCCACACATCCAGGCATTTCGCTGCAAACTCATCGGCCAAACCATGCAGGCTGTCTCAGTCGCGTCTTGCTGCAGTGCTTCACAATCAGAGTTCAGTACAAGGCTACAGGAAAAACAAACAAACAAACAATCAATCACACATAAAGCCATTTTGCTGTGTGTCTGATTGCATCCTATGCTTCATTGGGGACAGCTTGGCAGCTTGAACCATGGCAGCAAAGCTTGCTCAACATGTCAAATCTACAAACATGCGGCTGAGGTTACGAGACTCTGAGTCAATCTGGACGGAAGCCGCAACTTAGGAAGTTAGGATGGTCGTAACATATCCAAACCAAACGAACCTTGAATCAGGTCACCCGGATCACAATTTCTTAGCTGCGAACAAACTCTAAATACTTAAAGACTAGTTCTCACCCGGATCAGCCGAAGACCAAAGAAAAATCCATGAGTCATCCCACCCGAAGAGCCAATTCCATCGCTCAGCCAAACCTAAGGCTTTGCACGTTTCTCTGCCAAGCGGCTGCTCGCAGCCGTGGATAAGCGCCACTAGGGCCTTTGCCAGGTGCACTGCCGGCAGTGCCGCTGAGGATACCGTGGCTGTGGTTGCCATGCTGTTCTGGGCAACATGAAGAGTTGGCCAATCCTAATCCATTTTTGATATTGAACAAATGGGTCCCTTTCAAAACCAAGCAACAATCGGATACGATTGAAATTCATGCCCAGTAGTTGTTGTGATTGTTTTCTGATGGCTGTGGTTGCAGCGGGCTGGGGCTGGTGTGTAGTTGCGGTGCTTGCAGTGGTCACTGTGGTCTTTGTGTTTGCTGCAGTTGGTGTGGTTATCATTGTACTGGCTCTGGCTGCTGTTGTTTCTGTAAGATATTTTGCTGTGGTGCTGCTAGTTGCCGTGCTTTCAGTGGCTCTGGCTGCAGTTGCCGTCGGTTTGGACTGCAGTGGTTGTACTTGCAGCGGTTATGCTCATTGCTGTGGTGTTGCAAGTCGCCGCATGTCTTCGGTGGAGCGCATGTATGTGTAGCACACGTGATTGCTGTTGTCTGGGATCAAAGCACGCTGGCACAATCGCCAACACACACCTACATACACACACGCACGCAATGAACGCAAAGCCAACAGAAACTGGTCCTTGCACACTGCGTAGGGGCTGTTGCTTCACTGAGATGCAGTTGCTGCTGTTGCTTCTGCTTCTGCTTCTGCTTCCGCTGCTCCTATTTCGAATGCACGTTCTTCTGACGAAACCGAGCACCGCACACTGGAGGTGAGATCCGCCATGATGTGAGTCACAATCAAACCTGGTATTAACATTGTCTACCCAGAACCTCGTCAAGAACTACGCAGGCGGCAACTCTCATTTGTGATTGGGACTGTTACTAACCTTCATCTACCCGGGTTTACCTTTCTGGATGTGGTTGAGGTACACGAAATGGCTTGCCCTTAAATGGAGACAAGGACCTAAGGACTAAACCTGTGGTCCAAATCCTAGTGCGTTTTCATTTTGACGTCTATATTGGTATGAGTTTTAATTCGGGACCCTTTGGTGGACATCATTTCTGTGGGGATTTCTGTCCACCAACCACTTTTAAGGGGGTTCCAACCATTCAAAGTCAGTTCTCCATCTCCATGTCCGGTCGATCAAACCAAGCCCACGGCCGCCGCAGTCGTCATCTGTGAGCTCCTGAGGCCCGGGAGTGATCACGTCAGCCCCATTCGACTGATTTCCAGGGAGCTGTTTTCAAAGCAATTCGAACACAGGGACGGGGTTGGAGCGTCAGAGCTGGATGTTTTGCAACATTTGGAGAAATTCATCCACTTGGACACTTGAGGACGGCAAGTGGTTCCAGTGCCCAAAACATGCACGCGACGCTTGCTCAGGAAAAGGAAAGGTCGAATATCAAATGGCTGTGGGTCAAAGACAGGTACGATAAATGGAACCCTGGTTATTGGAACCAAGGAATAAAACCTGTGGTCCACTGGTGGTTTAATTTTGACCCATAGCGAAATGATCGCACCAGCAAGCCTAAGCTCAACAAGCCAACTCCAAGCAACAAATGCGAGTGCGGATATGCCGAAGCGAAACATCTCACGACTCAATCCGTTGCACTGTGATTTCAAAAGAACTTACACTGAATGATTGCCAGTTTCTTCACTGTCAACCGTAGATACCTTTCAAACACGGGTGACTATTGTGGTTGTCCTTAGTATTCGGACAGCTCTTTGCGCCCTGGGCACAACCACATGGCCATGGGTCCAAACCCCGGTTAGCCCCCAGTGAACATCCCAATCCAACCACTAAATTAGGTTCGAAAATTCGTGGTGAATTCACCTATCCCAAAATCGGATACCATGGATTTTGAACCATGGCAACATCACTTGCAGCCTGGGTTGTCACTCATAGGAATCCAAGGCCCCTTGGGTTTTCACGTGCTAGGTCTCCCAGCTCATCCAGAAGAACTCGCTGCAGCGGCCTGAGCTATGCCCAACGGCTGCCGGACGTCAAGTCAGCGGAGACATGAGCTGCAGCAGCGGAGGCGCGTGACATTCCTTTTACGGATAGGTTCTTCACATCCCACAAGTGTTTGTCCAGTTTCCCGGCAGAAAGAATAGAAACAGATTGCAGGGGCGAACATGTTGCAGCATGTTGCCGCTTGGTGGCTACATGCCATAGATAGCCTGAAACTGGGTTCCAACGAATCAACCGCCCCTGCAATTGGCTACGCTTTGAGCTCCCTCGAAATCATCCCCAGAAGGGTACCTAGTTGCGACGCATCTCCCCAATTGGAGAAGCAGTCAAAATCAACCTTTGCATTCTGCTCGATTGCAAACTCAAAAGGGGCATTGCATGCTGGGTCATTTTGTTCAACGCCTGCTATAAAACATCATACCACGTAGGCTCAATATTGGTTCTTGTCCCGGTGGGTAACGTCAATAAACTAAATATTGCAAACCTGAATATGGCCAGGTCAACGCTTACACACTGCCTGCAAGCTTTCGCAATTCTTTCTCAACCCGCTTGCAACTATGCAATCATTGTGCAAACATTGTGAGCAAACGTGGAGTTCTTACACACCTGATCGCAGTGGAGCCTCCCAACCAGGCGGGCCCAGAATGGGGCTCGGTTCAACCGTGTTCTATCGTTGAGTCCTGAGGTAAAAAGCACCGCTGTCTTTGTTCACCGGATCGCGTTAGATAGCCTCGTCGGACACAACCATCGTCCGTAAGATTGGCAAACGACGCTTGTATCAATTGTGATAGGCTTAGCTTCTGGAACGTGTCAATTCGAGCCTTCTGGCAGCGTCAAAGGCGAAGTTGAAAGGAGCCCTGTGATGAATCTTTGGCAAAGTGGGCCCGGCCTGTCGTCAGGCTTCGCCATGAAAACGGTTTCCACATAGACCTGGGTGGGAGCAAGCAATGAGCAACGAGTCAGCCCGAAGGCATGATGTACAGATTTCATGCGTTGCGTGCATGTCCCTCTTTGAACAGCAGCAACATTGAAGTGGCAACTACCCAACAGGCTGGCATCCAGGGACACTCAAACAAAGATCTGGCAATCGGCACTGTTGTTGCAGCCTTCGTGCGAAAACCAGCACACACTCATAGCAGGGGGAATTGATCGCTGCCTAGACTCAAAGCCGTGCCATCTCAAACACAAACGTGCACACACACACACACACACACACACGCACAATTGCATTATTCTCTTCCAAACACGCATGCACACCTCTGCCAACACTCACAACACTCACACCTCCCACGCCCGAATTGTTCATCGCTCCTTTTTGCCGGGCAACATCCATGCTCGACTTTTATCTGGCTCTCGAAAACAGCCCAAAATGGCTTGCCCTAAATGGAAACCTGCGGACCAAAACCTGCGGTCCAATTCCTGGTGGACTCATTTTGACCCACATCCATCTGGCCATGGGTCAAAATCCCGTACATCCAGTGAACATCAACCAATCCAACCACTAAAATCGGAAGAATAAAATGGGCGGTGAATTCACCAATCCCAACCGAAATGGGATCCGATTCAAAACGGTTTGGACCACCACGGCCATCTCAGGCCCTCGCCGGGTCGCCGGCTTGGGCCTTGAGGCCACCTGATCCGCCCAAAGCGACGAATTTTGAGCGGCTGAAATGGACACCACCGTGAAACTAATCACAAGGCGAAAACAGCTCAGGGACCGGATGGGAGCCAAGTCTTTGTATATCGCTGCATTGATCCAGCCGAGTGGGTTTTGCCCATGAGCTTGGGCTGAGGGATCTTGAAAGGGACCTTCATCGAGCTCGTCTGCGCAATAATTTGCCTGGATGAGAAACGCAATTACTTGCTTCGACCAAGAAAACTCATGGAGAAATTGGACAGCCCCCCTGGTTTCAATATTTGGGCGTCCTCTCTACCGTAGACTCAAAGGCTGGTTGTCAATTGATAGAGCTTCTTGCAAGCAACCCCCGACAAACAACGGCCCATGTGGACAAGCTATGATCATGATGGCTGTAAGATGGGACCACAAAGACCTCTCATCTCACAGAGAGAACTTCCCTGTTGGCACATGAGTAGCTCCAAAAGAAAGGGAGCGCCAGATCTTTGGGTGCCCCGGCTCTCTATGCACATTCATGGCTCGCAACAAAAGGCTACCAGTAGGATTACCAGCTCATTAGAACATGGACATTTCATGTATATTTGTCTTCGACAAGAGGCCAACCAGATTGCCGGCTCTTCATAACAACGGTCCAGGAGATATCTTGTCTTCCATTTGGACCTCCCAGAAGTCTGTCGGCTCATGTGGAAGCGACGTGCAGTTGAACTGCAGGGGAACTGAACTCTCAACAACTGCCTATCACGAAAGTTGATGGGCAAGTTTGGGAGTATAGTGCTTTACAAATGGCACCCTGTCTGTCCAGTTCCACAAAACCGACCGCAGCCCTACTGTGGATGGACAAAACCCTGCATTGGTTGGTAGGCGTTTCATCCCATCATTCACAAGGTTTTTTCCACCCCAACTGGTGCAAAGCGGCTTTCGTCTACAGGCTTGCTAAAACGAGTTGTCCGATACGTTGAGCCCATGTTCACGCTGTCACATGTCCAAATGGTCAGAGCCTTTCTAACCCCCTGAAAAAGGTGCAATCCAACTAATCAACAGGTACTAACCTTGGTCAGTCAATCCGATCTGAAACCTAGGAACTAATCTCTCGTCATCATGGCTAACGCTGACCTCGTGCTTCCCCTTTTCACAAAAACCGAGAAAAAAGAGAGGAACAAACAAAAGAAACAGACAAACAAGCAAGACTACCCCCCCCCCCCCCCCCAAGAACCCTTGCTAGCCTAAATTTGAATGAAAGATAGCTGCCTCTTAGAGCACGCTTTCGGCTAACCTGAATAGCAACCTCAATCAAGGTCATGCCTGCACAACTCCTAGCCGTTGTGAATAGCAACCCCAAGTGGACACCCAGAAAGTCATGAAGACCCGAACCCAAAGCAGGTCCTAATGAAACAAAACTATTCACAAAGGAGTAGATGAGTATCGCTATCGGACCAGCTATTTGTTTCGGGGGTCGGGGAATCGAACTCTTGTTTTGGCCAGGGGGGAAGACATGTCCAAGGCTTGGTCCTCGAACACAATCGTTCAATCCCTGCAGCCGGCCCAGCTCCCTAGATTGCTAGCATAGGCAGGTTGCGTGTAAGTGGCTTGAAGGGGGGAGGTAGGCGTGGAGCCCGACGAAATGTTTGGTAACACCGAAAAAGGCAGTGTTAAAACCATGACCTTTTACACACCTAATGAATATACAAGTGCCTACATACCTCTGTATGTATGCAACTACAATATGGATACACGTATGCCCATCTGGCTGAAAAACATATATATTTCCCCCAGCTGAAATAAGGTGGTTGGGGGAGTTATTCCCCACAACCACCATTTGGGCTGAATTCGGTCGTGTGAGGTCGTTAGAATTCACCCAGGTCAGGTCATAACAACTCCGAGGACCTGGCGGAAGTCGGGCTGGATCCTGACACGATGCTCGACTCACATAGCTTTGGCGAGACCCACGGGCTGGTTCCTTTGAGTCGGACGGTTTTTGGGCTTGGGGTCTGAGTCCCAAAAATTGCGACTGCCAATCTTTGGACTTCTCATGTTTTTCCATGTTGTCAGCTTTCTACTTTGCGTCAAGGCAACGGTCAGCTGAGAAGCCCACATGCGCTGAGAGAGCATTCTCTGAGTTGCAGCGGCATGGGTCTTCAAGCTGTCTGGGGGCAGGTCCCAATTCCAGTGTAAGTTGCCGAAAACTGGAGTTGCTCAAAAGCATCCGCCCAGCTCCCCAGAGAGCCGCACCTTTCTCAACGTAGGATGCTTGTCTGGTCTCTGAAGGGTTGAGCAAACGGCAAACTGTTTTGGGGAGGAGTTGTTGTTTGTGGCACAAAGTGACGCGTGCTAAAGGCACCCTGCCTTTGGCAACAACCCTGACGTGACAAAACACATTGCCACGACATAGCCCTTGAGTCACAGCGTGTGCCCAATAAGAGAGTCATTTATGGGCGAGTCCACATCCTAATTCGGTGTCCCCTAACATTTTTGCACGAAGGGCTCAACTGGCAAAGGAAAGAGGATACTGCTAAAAGGCTTCCACACATTGAATCAGCTAGAATTCAAGCGAACATCATGCCGCAACATAATGTTGGGAATGTGTTGCGTTCCTGAGATCCCTGCCTTCACGGAAAGGACCAAAGCTCAAGCCGAGCCTTTGTTACGTCAAAGCATATCAAACACGAGCCTTTGTGTTGGGACCCTCTTTTCCCTTCAAGGGCCACACATTCGGAACTCGCGGGGGGCTTCACATTTGGCACACCAGTCGACCCGCGCTGTCAAACATCGATGGGCGGTGGCTACTAGTTACCACGGTTGTGTAAATCCCTGGAGAAGTCGGATGCAGCGCCAACGTTGAGAGCCCAGGTCAAGGGATCTTTTGAGCCAACAGTGACTATGAATTGAGTGCCACTAAGGACCATGAAGGGTCATACACTTCCCCTGGCTGCGGCAGCGATGGCTCTACATCTGGATACCCCATGAAACTCCATGGGTTTGGATCTGACTTCCACCTCAAATCCTCAGATCCCGGCTGTCTGTTTTTGAGACGTCCGCTCAGCACGTCCTGAAGCTGAACCCAACCACTCGGGGAGTGCCTGCTTAGTGTGTAGCGGGGATTTCATGCTTCGGAGATATGGCCGCAAATTCTAATTGGGGAGCCTTGGGTGGACAACATTTAGGTGGGGATTCATGTCCACCAACCATTTTTGAGGTGGTTCTCGATTAAAACTCATAGCCATATACTCCCCCATCAGGGTGCACCTCTCAAATGCGTTGATCATCCTCTCCAATGCGGAAGCCTTGCGCCGTGCTCTGGCGTGAAGTACCCCGTTACAGGTCTTGGGGGCTGGAAGAGCCCATGGAATTTGTCCCTGGTGGTCCAGCAACTACTGCCTGTACAAAACAGCAAACAAAGCTGGCCACCCGAGACCTAGAAACCAAGAATTCTCTCTAAAACTGATGTCAGGCAACGCCTGCTTGCAAACTGGTGTGCGATACTGTGAGCCGCTTTGTAGGGAGGGTGGCTGAGTAGCTGCCTGTTTTCTGCAATGCCCAATCAGGCAAGGTTGCTTTGTCACTTAAGAAGGGCACAGCGAACAGCTTCTCAAGGTTGCATCTGGCAATGCGGAATCTGGAGGCCATTGTCGCCGCGTGAAGCACCCGCTCCTTGCCGGCGTGCGTGCCCGTCGCCACGAGGATGGACCTGCCACATGACCCACCAAGGCTCAAAGGGAGCTGCCCTACAAAACAGCGAAATGACGGTGTTTTCCTGATCTTGTTCTGAGATTCCACGGGTCAGGGAGTAAGTAGATCGTTCTCTGGTTCAATGAGTCAATGAGTATCCTCGAAACCGGAATTGGTTGGATTCTGGCTCAGCCAGGCTGCAAGCACACGTGCGCCCGCTTGTCCCGAGGTCAACAAAAAACAAGTGGTACCTGAATATTTTTGTTTGCCTTGACGAAACCTGCGTCGATTCGCTTTGGGCTTTGGGCGAGCGGCGTGTAAGGCCATCCGTCCACCGCAGTCGTGCAGTTTGGGTCGTTGTCCACCACTCCGTCGCCACTCGGAGGCGGCCACAGGGCCAACTCCGAACATCCCAGTCGCTCTGAACGGACGGCCATGTCGGGCACGATGGGCTGCTTTGTGGAACCCAAGAAGAGCTAGCTGCTCAAGTTCTGTCTGCGGCGTTGTTCTATGCGCCGCATTCGGAAAGTAGCTACAAAGATCGGTGTTGGCTGTCAAAGCTGACCCAGGCTTCTTCTCTTTCTCTGTGTCTCTGCGCCTCTGTGTCTCTCCGTCTCTGTCTATCCCTCTCTCTCTTGTACTCTCCCTCTCTCTCTCTCTCTTTCTCGCTCCCTCTCTCCTGCCCTCTCTCTCCCCCACTCTCTCTCTCTCTCTCTCTCTCTCTTTCTGTCTGTCTGTCTGCCTGCCTGCCTGCCTGCCTGTCTGCCTGCCTGGCTGGCTGGCTGTCTGCCTGCCTGTCTGTCTGTCTGTCTGTCTGTCTGTCTCTCTCTCTCTCGTGGGCTTTCTCTGTGTTCTCTCCCTGTCTTCTTTTTGCTTCTCTTTCTCTTCCTCCTTATCTTTATAGTTTTCTTTCTGTTTGTTTTTTTCCTGTCATCTCCCTCTCTTTCTGTTGCTCCTCTTTCTCTTCCTCTTTCTCTTCCTCTTTCTCTTCATCTGTCTCTTTCTGTTTTGTTTTTCCTCGCTCTCTCTCTCTCTCTCTCTTTCTCCTTCTCCTTCTGCTTGTCTGTTTCTGTCTTCTTGGCCTCTTTCTTTCTCTCTCTCTCTCTCTATCTTCTGCTTCTGTTTCTCGTTCTCCTTCGTTCTCCCTTCTCGTTCTCTTCTTTATCTTTATCTTTTTCGCTTTCTCATCTTTCTCGTGCTCTTCCACTTTCTCTTTCTCTTTCTCTCTCTCTCTCTCTATCTCTCTTTTTCGCTCTCTCTTCTTCTTTCTCTTTCTCTTCCTCTTCATGCTGCAAAAGCCGTGCTGCGCCTGCCGCGAAACCTGTACCTGACGTTGCCCCAAGCGGGCTTGGGGTTTACCGCTGTTTCCCCGAGTTCATGTTCTGACCATGTCGCCCGGCTTCCGAAACGTTAAGGGCCCCGCTTGGTGCTATCCTCCTGAAGCCATCGCTCCACGATTGCAGCCTTGGGCATGTACCCTGTGGGCACACGCACACGCACACGCGCACGCTCGCACAGTCCCTTCAATGAGGTACAAATCCAAAGCACTTGGTCAATACCAGCTTTGGACGGCTGCTTTCCCCTCCCTGTCTGAGTCGTCCGGATTGTCCCAGTTCCATCCCAGCAAGGCAAACAAGCAGGACTCACCTTTTGGTCCTGGACTTCAGAGTTGCTTTCTTTGTCTCACACACACACACATCACCCAGTTGCGCTCAGCCATTTTCGTGGTTCATGAAGACAGAAGTCGATCCAAGGTTCGAAGCTGTTGGTAGGACACTTTGAGGCGACAACCTAGCACTTGGCCGAGCAAAGGTCAAGGACAAGGGGTGCCAGTTGACTGGGGCAGTCACTCCCTGATTCCTTTAAACACACAGCTGGTTTCGACTTTAAGGATCCGGCAGCCACATCACCTTTGCACGTGTTGCCATTCGTCACTCCCATTGGGATGCACAAACAAAACACCCTCAGCGGGCGTGTCCGATTGAAGGGAGTGGATTGATGCACACGGGGATTGCCAACGTTCGGGCACAAAAAATCGTGGGCGCTTCTTAAGCTTCGCTTTTACCTGCGACCAAAATGGGTGGCGGGTCCGGGGACTGATTTGAATAGCACGGTATCCATCAGGGCCATGCCTAAGTATCTGATCCGCCAAAAGCAACACCACCTTTTGAGAGTCCCTTTATGGCCAACGTGACACCGTTCCAAAAACCTTGCAGGAAAACGAGGGATTCCCATCACTCAATTACCAACCCTGTACCTGAGGTGTGCAAATGGATGCGTGTCTACACAGAACACGAATGGCGTGCCGTACCCTGTACATGCCCAAGCACTGTTTGTTGCGTATTCCGCCTTGCCTTGACACAGCTGCCGAGCCCCCCAAATCCTTGTTTGGACTTTGGACGTGATTGGACGTGAACATAGATGAAACTCATGGATTCGCGCATGCGCTGTGTATTGTTTTGCATAACACACCCATTCATCTTTGCTGGTTTCGTGCGTGATTGCGTGTGCGTGCGTGCGTGTGTGTCTGTGTGTTGATCCAGCACTTGTTGCCCCATGATTGGTAGCTCCAGGAGGGAGGCCGAAAATTTCACGCTTTCGTGGTTGGACATACTGCAACCTAGGAGCATAAAAGCTCGCTTGACGTGCGGGGAGACTCTTAGATTCCAATCAGGGGGCAAACAGATTGGTCTTGCAATACGGGGTGGATCACATTGTCAGCAGGACAATAGTTCATACATCTACATCTAACAACAAACATGAAAAGAGCCTCTGAAGCCATTCATGGACCATACGAGTGGACGCTGGAACTGACATCACCCCACAAGGCAAGAAGAAGAAACTAGCCACACGGGGTATGTGTCAGCACAAGTTGGCCTTTCGGTCAATTCAAAGAAAAAGAACAAACACAAGTCTTCACACAGTAACAAGCCTTCTTTGCGCGGCTTCCACATCTGGATCAGCCCTCATCTTTTGCTTCCACGGGAGGGAAGGCGACGTGTTTGTGAGAAAGCCAGTGAAGTGATCAGCAGGCCCAAAGTGAAAAGATGTCAAGCAGGGCTATGAGGTGATCAGCTGACCTTTAGGGGGTAATGACTCTGAAAGTCTGCAAGAGTTCCATGCCATACTCGACATGCCGGGCAGCGAGCCAGCGAGTGCGCTGAAACGCATGCCCTTCTCCGGATCAATCTGCTGAGGCTCACATGCTAACAACCTCCTGGACTGGCGCAAGCAGAATCTCAGAACTGCGCACACATGGTTCTTTATGGGGAATGGCACAATCACATTCTGTGAACTCATGATTGTAGACTCTGCATAACAACACGGAGCAAGAGTGCCTAACTGCTCTTGGACGCAAACACCGTCCTAGGTCAACAAATGACATACGATGTGCGCACTCCCGTTTAACTAGTGGTAAATATAAATCGAACAACAATGTGAATTTAAGGGATCCACACTAAACTGCTGCTTGTTGGCTGCCTGAAAAGAAAGAACAACGTTCAATAAGAAGGCTGCACAAACAACCACTCTCGCTGATTCACCAGACCAGGCCGAGCCAAAACAACAAGCCCTGCTATTCCAAACCCACAGCAATACAGCAATCCCACCCCCCGTCCGTTGTCCAGTGTCCCTGGTAGAAAAGGAACCCTGTTTGGTCTTGATCCCATGTTTCTTGGGCCCCGAATCCACTAAAGCACACCATTTTTTTTTTGTGTGTGTGTGTGTGTGTGTCTTTTTCGGGGATCCCCAAGGTGGTGGTTTTCCTCTGGGCCCATAAAGGATAGCCTCAAAAACGACGCGCCCATGAGGCCACTGGCCGCAGAAGTTGGCAGCTGAGCTCCCGGCTCTTCCCCGTGCCAGGTGGCCCCTGCACCTCAAGAGGACTCCAGGATTTCCCAGCTGCAATGGAGCAGCTGAAGCGGTGCGATTGTTTTTTTGGAGCCTGGCGACAAAAGCCTTCCTCAAAAAACTTAACTGCCCGATCGACTTTTTTTTTGAGGTGATTCACCTACTTTCGCTGGACGGACAACTGGGGTGTCTTAACTCAAAAGTCCAAATGAGTAAGCGCCTCTGAGTCTAGTCACGTCAGGCAATTTGCTTCAAACCCCGTTTTGATTCTGGGTCCCGGCGGATGGCTCTTGTTCACTTGCCCCGGGTGCGGCTGCCTCTATGGCAAGATTTCATACCACGGCAACAAGCACACAAATGGTGACGCTTGGGCTTGGGTGTTCAGCCTAGACCGCCCCTGAAACTCAGCGACAAAGGAATCCAGCCCATGTGTTGCTGTGCATGAGCATCCACTCGCAGGTTTTGCAGTCCCAAACTCAAAGCACGTTCTTGCAGCCCCTGATGTGCATGTCCTAATTCTGCCGAAGCTACGTGAGCCGAGGTCACGCTTCTTACTGTGAATTGTCATGGGTTCTCCCTGTGACGTAGCATTCGTGAGTGTACCCAGCGCTACTCCCACTGCAATTGTCGCTGATGGCGCTGATTCACTCGGGCTCACATCGCCCGCCCGTGCGCCGCTGCTTGCTCCAGGATCCCCTTGCACTTTAGTGCGACTGGGCTGATGGGCTGATGGCTTGTTTCTGTGCTGGTCGAAGCCGCAAATTTCCCACTTTGGTCACCTAGCACGACCTGGGTCAAAAGCCCAATCGTACCCCCAGTGAAAATCCCAAATCTCCACTAAAATCGACTGAAACGGGTGGTGCACCAACCCCAAAAATGGGATCCCAGTGGCTTTGAGCCACGGCCAGGACGACATGGATCCGAGCGCCGAGAAGGCCCTGGACGCGGCGTTTTGGGGCACCAGCCAAGGTGAGAGAAGCGCTGGACGCGGCCACCGCCCGCCGCTGCTGCTCGTTGAAGCGCTCTGGCAGCGGGCTGAAGCGAGGCCGGGAGACCAAAGAAACCCTAGGCTTGGGACTGTTGCCGGGTTGGGGGCTGGATGCAATTTGAATTGGAGCTGGGCTTGATGCATCTGTAACTCACGCAGAAAAGACTTTGGCCATTTGTCCGCGTCCCATGCTCAAACTAGTGAAAACGCGGCTAAACAAAGTCTCCAGAAAAGGCATGTCTACGTTCGCAGAACTAGGCTCTTCGAGAATGAAGAAGCCCTGTCATTGGGAACTACAATGAGTACTCCAAAATAAAAGCGGGGGAAAATCGCAACCACAGCCAATCACCAAGGATGGCCCTGGCGTTGGCACTCTGAATGTCCGATCTACTTGGCTTGAAGCCAACCTCAGCATGCCCATGTCCCTTCCGGCCAATGGCCCTTCCAAATGTTCAATAGTGCGGTATATAACTTCCGATAACCAGTTACACTTTGTTTACCCGGTTGTGCTCGGTTTAACTGTTTTTGAAGTAATGATAAGTCTTGAATACTCAAATATTGGTTAAATATGAATAACAACTAATAAATATTCATCCAATTACGATAACATTTGTTGCTTTATGTAATATCATGTCTTCAGATGTATCGAATAAACGGCAACTATTGGAAATTGTCCATTTGAAACTTGCTATTTCATCAATTCTCGACAATTCAGCGCAATCTGTATTGGACAAAATGGTGATTTTAATCACGCCGACTATATGTGATGATATTTGGTTAATTAAATTTTTGGAATGTCAAGCTGCTTCTTTGTCTCTCAAAACAAACTTCCCGCCCTTGAACAGAAACCCTGGTAGAAAACAATGCGTCGTCACTAAGGGACTTGCTGATAGATTTGTCACTCACAAGGTTCACCTCTGATGAGTCAACTGGAAATGTGCGCCTCCCTCTGTTCGCAGGATATCGAGGATATGAAGCCACGGGTTCACCCAGTTTGGGCGACAAACCCAGCCAGGTCGTCCGAAGTCCTTGGAATCGACCTCCAAAGCTGGTGGCTCCTGCCGTGGCATTGGGCACGTTGCAATTGGAACCAATTTGTACAATGCTCACCAAACTGACACCAGGGGAATCCAGCAATTGTTACTTTCTACCTCGCCCTAAAGAGCACACCTATGCACCCAGGCTGGCTATTCGCCTCAAGACTCCGCATAGCTATGAGGCTGACAAGGGTGGCTGGGCGCAGGGCACTGTGGACAAGAGTTTGTCGGCATCCTGTCATCAAGGCTTGGTTGACGTTGGAAGGGGAGCAAGAAAACAAAATCAGCCGTTAAGTGGTTGGACTTCAACCACTAAACCACAATAAGCAAAAATGAAAAAAACACGTTTCCCAACAGGGGACGCCCATTCGAATTGGGTAGAGCTGTCTTTTGGCTTCCGCAAAGACGGACACCCCCATGGCACCAAAGACGGCACACCCACACGCGGCAACCCCCCCCCACAGACTTTTTTCAGCAAAGGCGGCAGGGCAAAATGTACAGTGTACACTTATCCCTTTTTCTCAGAGAAAGCTTGGTCACTTTGGTTCAGGTATAGTCCAAGCTGAAGAGACTGGAGCTCACCAATACCCCTGCACGGGCGGAAATGTGATGAATATATGGAGCCCAGTCAAGTGTCCGCGAGCATGTTATGGTGCTTCACTGCTCGAACTGGCGCAACCTTTGTCACTGAGTGTTGTGTTGCTACCAGTTCACCGAATCTTACATCCAACCCGAGTCATACACTCTCCCAAGGATTCTGGAGCTTGGGAAGGACAGCTTTTCTTGCTGGGATTTGGAATTGGGATTTGTGAGCAAGGTGTACGAGGCAAGGGAGCAAGGGGCACGGGGCGCAGAGCAACAAACGAAGCTGCGTCGTCCTACAACACCTTCTCTGAGCCGAGGGAGCTTCATGGGTGTCGCTGTATCTCCGAGCTTGCTATGAACAGTACGGATGCATGGATCCGAGATCATGACATAATTTGATTTTGACGCACCCGCAACCCTGGGTGTCAAATCATCAGGGGTCTGGACCAATTGAACAGCTATCCTCTTTTGGTTTCCTCGTAAAAGAAATCAACCATGGGGCTATTCAGCACCCAAACCCTGAACGCATTTTGGCGCCCCAAGTCAGGCGAAAGCGCCTCCCATGCTGCGTTGGGAAACATCAGGGACTGGACAAAGTCCGTGACCTTCCTAGGCGGCGATGCGCAGCGAACCTGGTTTGGGTTGGAGAGGGCGCCGTGGTGTAGAGTATACTCACTTGCCGCTTGGGGACATGCAAATACCTTTACAGGAACAGGGACATGGAAATACTTAGTGAGGGACCCCGTGCAGTACATCACCTTAGTCAGGGACATGGAAATACAAGGTGATCACCTTTTGGTGACTAAAAAATAGACCAGAAAGGGGTCAAAGGCCGGCTTTGGGCAACTGAGTATATGTATGTCTAATGCATAATTAAAATGTTGACCTCATATAATCAACCCCAGCTAGCTAATAGCGGGGTGCTCCCCTCCAAGATTGATGATTCCCCCTACACCCAAAAGCACCCCCCCTATGAATAAATTGGGGTTGATTGATATGGGGTCAACATTGCACACATACAGGACATTCAATCTCTCCGGGCCCTTGGGAAAGCCCGAGGACAAGTGCCTCGTCTGAAACCCGGCATGAACAAGAATATATCCTGCCAGCCCAACAAGCCGGCTGAGTGTTGCGTGTAGAACACTTGGAGCGAAAGGCCAGTCAAGTCCCTCTGCATTCCCCGCATTGCTGATTGTGATATGTTGTAGTGCATTTGCTTATGCAAACATGAACAACGTATACACACTCACTCGTTTCTCAGAGAATCCGAGGATTGACGCTCTTCCTAAGCATCTGCAAGCAAATCGGTTGAATTGCTTTTTTGCACCTCCTTTCAGTGATGGCGCCCTACGGTACAACATCGGCTTTGTTTGGGTTTCCAAGTGCAACATAACGCACAGATTATTTTCAGGGACTTTGGCAAAGCTGTGAACAAACAGCAAGAGCCTCACACATGGGTTGTCAGCCTTGGGGTCAGCTGGTGGACGGTTCTTTGGGTTGCCGTTCAAGAACCAACTAAAAGGGTACAGGGGGCCACAAACGGTCAGCTTTCTTGGGGTCGCCCTTCAAGAAACATCTAACGTCCATTTGGTTCAGACCCCCGGAAAAAAAATGCACCAGCATAGACCCCGAATAGCAATGATTGCACCCCGGCACCTCCCAACAGCACCCCCCGAAGAGCGCCCCAAACAGCACCCGGCCGTCAATCGAGCAGAAACGCGCCCGCGCCGTCACTAGCATCCTCCAACAGCACCGCAAGCAGCATCCCAAAACACCAACAGCACCAGCACCTCAAGCTGCATGCCCCCTAGCACCCTACCGTCAATCTTGAAAAGATGCGCCCGCACTGCCATAAGCATTACACTAGCACCCCAAACTGCACGCCCCCTAGCACAAGCCCACCAATCTCGCAAATCACTTTCACCTCGTTATGAGAAGTTAGAACCCCTATAGCTGTCAGCTATCTGGGGAAATATATTTCCAGTAGTGATAAATTCCCTTTAAAACCAACAAGGGGGAAACAATTATATTCTTAAGCAAATGGAAGCTCAACGGGTGCTGAAAGAACCCGCCCCAAAAGCTGCGCGAACCTCCGCACTCCCGTTCGTCCGAGCCGCGGCTCGCGGTCGCAGAGCGCCAGGATGGCCTGAAACAGAGAGCGGTTTTTGGTCGGAAAACGTCGACTGACGGCAGCTGTTCTTGGTTGACGTTGGAAGGGGAGCAAACAATTAAAATCTAGCAGCTAAGTGGTTGGATGTCAACCACTAAACCACAATAAGCAAAAAAAAAAGTTTGCCAACAACAACCATGTGTTAAACCCCTGTTGGTGTCCACTAGTCGACTCTCTTTCCGTTCGCGAGAAACGAGCGGAAAGGTTCAGCGGGGAAGGCCAAACGCAAGGAGTCAACGAGTCATGCTGAACGAACTCCTGGAGCAAGGGATGGAAAAAGGCTCCACAGAAAAGAAATGGGTCTGAATGATCAGGCTGCCTAACACCAGTGTCTCTTTTTCAGGGTACCCTTTGGGTGTCTTTTAAAGGAAATCAAAGCGACCAATCTTGAGAGCTCCAACAGGCGACAAACCCAACTGCACGATTCAGTCTTCCTTTTTGGGTCTGAGCTCCCACTTTGGACGGGTCTGCTCCCATTCGACCCTTGGACATATTCAACTCCCAGAAACCGGCCGTTTTCCGGGGGCCAAGGAACCGCATGCCTCCACCTGGCGCTTTAACACCACCGGCAGCACTTGAACTGGAACCACCTGCGCGACGAAGCCAGGGCGCCCAAGCTTCAACCCAATCTACGTATGAACAAGGGACCGCGGGACCTGGACAGTTTGGAAAGTGTTGAAATTGCCTCCCTCCACTTTCACTTCCATCAGAAGTGCAACTGTGGCTGGCAGTGAAGGCCTGAAAACTTCCTTGGTTGTCTCAAGTTCCCTAGGAGATGTCTCTATTGATGTTTTGGGGGATGCAAATCACCTCGTGGCTCACATTTGTCAATAGGACTGAATGCTTCCTTCCATGATCCGCGGCCTTTCCTTTTCTGGTCAGTTCTTTGGGGCTCCATGCTTTGATTTTGCAGCTCCAGCAGGGAAACGGCCATAAACCGCCTTCCCTTCTGCAAAGCCAGTACGGGAAGCTTGATACCCCTGTCATTCAGTCATTTGATCCATGGCCATTTCTCAAACATGCTATCTGTGAATCAACCCAAACTTGAGGACAGCACTGGAGATCTTCTCAATCGGCTACAGGGCATCCCTCACATGCCATAATCGCAATGGGCCAAGCGGAAAGCTTTGTAAATGCCTCGTGCATTTGTTTGACTTGGTGAAAATAGCCGCATGGCTGTGTGCAATGACTAAACCCTATGGTATCAGGAGGACCAAGAGTGCTTTCTTCTATTCTGCCAGGCAAAACACATAATGAATGCGCAACCAAGCAAGCAATCAAGCAGGTGAGCGAGCAAGCAACCAACACATACATAGGTACATACCTTACATTACATTACATACAATACATATATATATATATATTACATACATCACATTACATTACATTACATAAGATTGCATTACATTACATTACATACATTAATACATACATTAATACATACATTAATACATACATTAATACACACATACACAATTACATACATACATTACATTACAGTACAAGACAATACATTGCATTACATGACACTAGATTACTTTACATTAGATACATACATTACATTACACTACACTACATTACAATACACATTACATTGCAATACACATTACATTGCAATACATACATTACGTACATTGCATACACTACATACAAACATACATACATTGCATACCTTACATACATACATACATACATACATACATACATACATACAAACAAACATACAAACATACATACATACATGCATACATTACATACATTACATACATACATTACATACATACATACATTACATTGCATTGCATTACATTACATTACATTACATTACATTACATTACATTACACTACATACATACATATATACATACATACATACATACATGCATTACATACATACATACATACATACATAACGCAACATAACATAACATAACATAACTTACCACTACATTACATGCCATTACATACATGCACACATACATACATACATACATTAGATACATAGATACATACATACATACATACATACATACATACACACACACATACATACATACATTACATACAAACATACATACATACATTACATACATACACACATACATTACATACATACATTACATACATACATACATTACATACATACATACATATATACATACATACAAACAAACAAACAAAGAAACATACATACATACATACATACATTACATACATACATTACATACATACATACATACATACATACGTAACATAACATAACATAACATAACATAACATAACACAACATAACTTACCACTACATTACATGACATTACATACATGCATACATACATACATACATACATTAGATACATAGATACATACATACATACATACATACATACATACATACATTACATACATTACATACATACATTACATACATACATACATACATACATACATACATACATACATACATACATTACATACATTACACATATACATTACATACATACATACATTACATTACATTACATTACATCACATCACATCACATTACATTAGGTTACATACATAACATACATACATACATACATACATACATACACACATACATACATTACATACATACATACATACATACATACATACATACATTACACACATACATACATACATTACATACATACATACATACATACATTACATACATACATAACATACATACATACATAACATAACATAACATAACATTACATACATACATACCATACATACCATACATACATACATACATACCCACACATACATACATACATACATACATACATACATACATACATACATACATACATACATTACATACATACATACATACATTACATACATACATACATACATACATACATACATACATTACATTACATACATACATATATACATTACATACATACATACATACATTGCATTACATTACATTACATTACATTACAATACATTACATTACATTACACACATACATACATAACGTAACATAACATAACATAACTTAACATTACATTACATGACATTCCATACATGCATGCATACATTACATACATACATACATACATACATACATACATACATACATACATACATTACACACATACATACATACATACATACATACATACATACATACATTACATACACACACATACATACATACATACATTACATTACATTACATTACATCACATCACATCACATTACATTACGTTACATACATAACATACATACATACATACATACATACATACATTACATACATTACACATATACATTACATACATACATACATACATTACATACATTACATACATACATACATACATACATACATACCTACATGCATTACATACATACATACATAACGTAACATAACATAACATAACATAACTTAACATTACAGTACATGACATTCCATACATGCATACATACATTACATACATACATACATAGATACATACATACATACATACATACATACATACACACATACATACATTACATACATACATACGTAACATAACGAAACGAAACGAAACGAAACGTACCATAACATAACATAACATAACATAACATACACACCATACCATACATACACACACACACATACATACATACATACATACATACATACATACACACATACATACATACATACATACATACATTACGTACATACATTACATTACATACATACATACATTACATTACATCACATCACATTATATTACATTACATACATAACACACATACATACATACATACATACATACATACATACATTACATTACATACATACATACATTACATTACATCACATCACATCACATCACATTACATTACATTACATACATAACACACATACATACATACATTGCATACATACATACATTACATTACATACATACATACATTACATTACATCACATCACATTACATTACATTACATACATAACACACATACATACATACATACATACATACATACATACATACATACATACATACATACATACATACATTACACACATACATACGTAACATAACGAAACGAAACGAAACGAACCGTACCATAACATAACATAACATAACATACACACCATACCATACATACACACACACACATACATACATACATACATACATACACACATACATACATACATACATACATACATACATACATACATACATACATACATTACATTACATACATACATACATACATTACATTACATACATAGATTACATACATACATACATTACATTAAACTAAATTAAATTACATTACATTACAATACACTACATTACATTACAATACATTACATACATACATACCAATACATGACATGACATGGCATGACATGCCATGACATGACATGATGTGACGTGACATGACAGTACATACGTATAAGCAAGGAAGCAATAACCACACACACAAACAAACACACCAAACACGCAAGCAAACCAGCTAGCCGCTAGAAAAGCAAACAAACCAGCCAGCCAGCAAACCAACAAACACACAACCACAAAGACACGAATGAACAAACCGACTGCAAAGGTTCGGGAGGGGGAACTACTTTTAAGCAAGGACCCTCTGGTGAACATCATTTAGGTGGGAATCGTGTCCACTAACCGCTTCGAGAGAGGTTCCCTATAAGATTCCCGGCCAAATGTGAGCTGATTCCCCGTGGGCCTTGCTTTTTCCCCACGCCTAACTCAACGCCCATTGTTTCCTATTAACCCACCGGGGGAAAGCATGGGGAGACGCAAATTGTCCAAGGCATCCTTCACCGTTCGCCAGCCTTAAATACGGAGCCCTTGTCCACAGATAGCTCCTTGCCCAGGGGGTACAGCCTCAGCGTCTTGCCAACGCGGCTGCAGGGCCCTCTCTATAAGCGTCACCTTGCGGTGGCTCCGAAGCCCCCAGTCACCCAAGCCCAAGGAAAGAAGGAAGATCAGAATGAGCTTCTGACAAAGTGGCCAGGTCGCAAAACCGTGGCGGCTTGTCATACAAAAGACTTGGGGGGGCAAGGCTTGAACGCGCTGGAAATCTTTTAGACATAGGCCGCCTCGGGGGGGGGGGAGAGTTGCAATATTGCAGCATCAATGATAGGCCGGCTCGAATGTGAACTTTGCGCCTGCGTGGATCAATCCACGTGGCAATTTCAGTCAACAAGCCAAAACGATGTACGGTTGCACCACTGCTCTCACATTTTTTGATGCAGCGCTGGCCACCTGGGCCAGTTCGCGCAGAAGCAGAACTGTCTCATGCGCAAGATGCCAAAGAACACTGCTCCTTGCACCATCCCCGCCTCCCCCAGCTCTGGTCTGACTCATGAGGTCCTTTGTCCTGCGCCTATGTGTGGAGTGTCCGCTGAGATTCTGGACAGCTAGCTTTGAGCACGTTAGTATGGTCTGAGACATTGACCACCATGCAATGAGGTTCGCTTCCTCCAGGGCTCTGCGTTCCAGCCTCATGGGATTCAAGAGCTTCAGCTTCTGACTCAGGCGAAAAGCATTCCGTTCGCGTGCGTCGCTCTGACCTTATCGTGCTGTTGGGCAGCCTTGTTAAAGACATAGTTCAGCAATTGTCGGTGTTTCCGAATTTCATCATCGAGCTGTCGGTCTGCGAGATTCATCAGCTGAACCTCTTGGAGAACTGGACGTGCCTTTTCTCTGGGACTTTCGGAGTTGCTTGGCCGCTTTCCCTCCATCTGAAGGCGCCGTCGAGCATGGCAGGCGCTGGCGCGCCAGCTCACGCATTCCGTCTCGGCTTCCACGGCCGCCAACATGAAACTGACGATCCTTCTGGGTAAATACTCTGCAACTGACGATCAGTTGATTGGTCGCAAAGCACGGCTGATAATTCCAGCGTCCCTCCTTCCTGGCACAGGCTGGACCCGAGTGGGTGAATCCATGATAGGTCGGCTCGAATTCAGTGTGATTTTGCCTTTGGCACACTCAGTGGCTGCGCGGGTATTTCCACGTGGCAACTCGTGTATGGCAATTACACCAAGCGCGTGACATTTGAGCCAAAATGGTGGCCACTTCCATCCCCCCGGTGGACGGATGGTTGACTGTTGTTTGGTTGATCAACCTCACTCCTCGCGCTGCGAGTGGATTGGTCTGTCAAAAGGCCAAACTATGTGTTTGCTTGTCTCTAAATAACCCTATGTCCCTTCTAAATCCCGACAAAGGTACACAAAAACGACCCACCCTTGTTTACCACTCATGTCCTCTTAGGTACAAATACATCCTTCCGGCCTTGCCTGTCGTCCCTCTCTGATGCCTTCCAGTAGGGAGTGGAAGTTCGATGGCACAAGGGAAAGGGAGTCTCGTCACAACCTGACTGCCAGCAACTTCAAATATGCTTCTATGTTTGGTTTGGGCCATTTGCCGAGAAATCATTGACATGGGAATGGCAAGAGTGTCAGTCGATCCTGGCAACAGGGGCATGGTTTTCTATCCTACCTGGCAGTGACTGGTCACAAGACCTCAAAAATAGAAGGATTCCGGCTTCAATTCGGTTCAAGTGGGTCCAACTAGTGTTGACTCATCGGTGTTCGGGCTGGGGGGAACCACAACCCTTTTTCGGGGGGGAGCGGTTTTTTTGGGGAATGTGGCAAGGTGACTGGTTCAAAATATGCTCCCCTGCTAAAAGCTTGACTTTTAGTGGTTTGATACGGAAAACCCATTAGTTGGCAACAAGTTAAAGTCCTAACATCCAAGCAAAATGCACCAAAGTTCACATGGTCTCGCAAGAGGCAGTTGCACCTGTCCGATCCAAGCCACTTCTCAGCCCCGCGCCAGGCTGACAGCAAGTACACGGCTGGGAGGCGAAAAGGCGAGGCTCGAAAGGTCTCAAGAGGGGGCCATTCGAGCGAAAGCAACACTCGGTTGCTTTCTGCTCCCCTGCTAACAGTTTAACTTATAGTGGTTTGATGGCAAACCCAATAGTTGGCAAAAAGTGAAAGTCCTAACATCCAAGCAATATGCACCAAAGAATACAGTTGGACATGGAACATTGGGCTGTGATCTATCAGTGATGGGTTCAGACAGGTAAACCAATGTCTGCATGGAGCGAAGGGAGCTGGATTTCCCATCAAGGCCACGCTTGGTACACAAAGGGTGAACCGTGGAAATTAGAGATACCGATTTCTGCGTGGGAAAACCTTGACTCTTGCTGGGAACGTCGTATCCTGGCGACAATGTGACTGCATGTGCCTTCCTCGAATCCAAAACCAACCCAGTGATATGCACTTCTTAGCAAACTATAGACGCCCCTGGCAGAGACTTCTGTGGGCTTCCTTGATGAGCTGTGAGGGTAGATATCCCTTCTCTCCGTGCATTCACATTATGTGTATGCATGAATACATACACACCTAAGTGTGCATGTAGTCCAGCGAAAGCAATCCATGCCATGGCCAGTATCTCGCAATTCCCTTGGTCGCATCTTACGTTAGAAGCCACAGAGCCTTGATCGCTTGGCCGTCTAACATTACTCAAGCTAAGGTGTTCCCCGTGTGAGGCACAGATCCAAGTAGATTCAAGTCATCAACAGGGTAAACCTCACCATTGACATCGCTCAGTCTTTGAAATCTGTTGATTGAAACTTGTAAACACTGAACATCCTTGGGATTCACCAAAAGGTTCTTCGCCAGTCGCTTGCCTGATTTTCCGGCTCAGGCATCCAAGCACATGGTGTTTTTGGCGCAGTTGGACGTATTCAGCAGGCTCAATCGCAGAAACGTAGCATAAGCAGCACACTAGATCAACATCACCTGCACATGCGCCAGACCACATCTTACGCAACTTCTCCAGCTTTCAGAGCTGCTGGCAAGGCGACGGCCATAGAACAGACTTCCGGCACAGTGCAGGCGGAAGCTTTTCGTCCCAGTCACAAGCAAACGGGCCGCTTGAGGTTTCAGGTAGAATGCGCGCCCTGCCTGAAACACATGCGCTTGAGCATCACGGCAGAAACGACTATCGGAAAGACGAAAAGCACTCGCACCATGAGCAAAAAAAAGAAGTTAACTGCGCAGGATTCAACATTTTGCAAATCAGAAACGCAAACGTGCAGTACAAATTGAGCCATCTGGCATCAATGCAACGTTGATTGACTGTTGAACACAAGCCGAAGGCAATGGTCAACAGCTCTAAACATTAGATCAACAGTGGCAAAATAGAACACCAAATGAAATGCAGGGAGTGCCCCCAAGCTTTGAAGGGTTTGGGTTTGGACAGGGGCGTGCACCACAACCCGACTCTCAAAGCACCAAAGGGTACAGAAAGCAGGCGAGTGAGCGTCCAATGCGGGAAGTTGAGGCGAGTCAGTGAGGCAGAACGAGCATGAGGGCCAGTGACTCGGCGAGTGAGCCGAACATATGTGTTACTCATGCCGCCGCGAGCCGGTCTGGTTGCGCAAATGGCTCGATTGCATTTGTGAGTCGTAGTTTCTGTGTTTCTCAGGCATGTCTCGCTCAGAGATGCGCTTGGAGCCGTCTTCGACGGCGAGTCACCGAAAAAACACCAACTGCCATGGGGAAAAGGCGCCCGGTCGTTTTCAAGGGAAGCCACCTCCAACAAGGCAACAGGGAGACTAAAGAAATGTCTGGGCTGTTTCGCCTGAGGATAACCCATTTAGATTGGTGAGGAAGCACCGGATGCGCACAAGGGGAGTGAAAACCTGGGTCAAGGATCCCTGTTGAGAACACAGGTGGGTTTGTCTCAACATAAGAGAGTCTAAAAACATGTCGTCCTTTGCCTTTAAAACAAACCAACATTGAGCCGAAAGAAAGGCACAGGTTCTGCAGATTCCCGCCTGCCTGATCGCTCCGGAGCCCTCACCTTCTGAGCGACGCCCAGCCTAAGTCCGGTTGCAGAGCTTGGGAACCCAAGAGCCAAACAGGCGCTGCCCAAAACCTTGCGGGTTGCCAGGTTGCAACATTCGCAGGAGAGTTCCCATGACCTCCGGTGGTGAGATATCAGAGTTCGCTCGAATAATCAGCGTCTCGCGTTCAGCAAGGCGCAGGCCAGCTCGCGTCAGGCCCGTCGAGCTGGAATCCATGCGCAGGGTCTACCTTTCCAACCCTTTTGGTTGATACCATCGAAACCCCCGAAAGCTGTGCACCATTGATTGCCACTTTCGAGGCTCGTGCTTCCAAACATAGAAACTACTGCGGTTGGCGAACATCTTCCCGCACAGTCCACACAAGGCTCCGCCGATTAAACCCCCGTCGCATCGTGAAGCATGAAGGGCCGAATTAAATCACGATGATTCTAAATTCACGACCCATCGTTTACACCGCAACCCTCGAATGATCAAAGGGACCCAAACCCACAACTTAGCGTCGGCTGGCACCTGAGCTCCGTGCGTCCAGCCTTTTCCATCCAGGCTTCGATCCCTGACCAAACGATCCCTGCAAGAATGGCAGCCACAACATCACAATTTTCCACTCTCCAAGAAGCCAGCCACAGGACATACAGGTCATCTGAAGCTGCTGTTTATGGTTGGTATTTGGCCGACTACCTGTGGAACCTCCTGTAGCTGGTTTCTGTACTTTGTAACCTGTCAAATCCGGTGCCCCCGATCCTCTCGGCTTCCAGATGTTCGGCAACGCCTCAGCGCGACGTGGTCTGCGTGCACGGGCACTGGGGCGGGACATATGAAGCCAAAGGCGCCCGGACAGCAGACCACAGCTTTTGGTCCGTGCAAGGGAAGCCCACCAAGAATCTTAAAAAACAACTCGCACGAGCTAACTGGCCCAGCAATCGAACCTCTTTGTTTCCCAACGAGTGCAAAGTCCAAAAGCCTGCGCTCAAGCAACGCTTCACTGGATGAATGCAGCATCAAGAGCACTTATTTTGAGCGCCAACACCAAATATCGCACACCAAATAAAATAATGATTCTTGAAACCGAACATATTTTTTCTAAGGGTACAATTTGGCGGCTCCAGCTCACCAATAGCGCTTTTCAGTACAAGCGCAGTTTGAACATCGCAACTTCTCATTGCTGGCTTAGAGTTGGCTTAAGGTGGGTTTAGGGTTGGTTTTGGGTTGGTTTCGGGTTAGCGCTGATTTAGGGTGTGTTCAGGGTGGACGTTAGAGTGGGTTTAAAGCAAGGTAAGGTTTGTGTCCGGGTTTGTGTGGGAGGATAGCAAAAGGATAATTAAGGGTGGTTTTGGTTGCTTCAAGTTGGCTTGGGCAGGCTTAGCGGGGGGTAAGGTTTGTTTACGGGTGGGGCTCGTGTGGCCGGGTTTAACGATGGATTTAGGCTTGTTTTTGAGGTTGGTAAACTGTTTTTAGGTTTGGATTGAACTGGGTTGGGTTAAGGTTGGCTTACGGTTGTTTACAAGGTTTGTTTCAAGGTTGGTTGAGGGTGGGCTTAGGGTTGGTGCAGGGTTGGTTTTGGATCGGTTTCGGGGTTTGGGTTTGGTTTAGGCTGGGTTCAGGGTTGGCTTCAGGTTGTAAGGGTTGGATTCAAGGTTGGTTTAGAGCTGCTTTGGGATGGGTGGGTTAGGTGGACGGTTTATGGTGGTTGAGGCTGGTTTTGGGGTAGGTTTGGGGTTGGTTGATGGTTGGCTGAGGGTGGGTTTAGTGCGGGTTCAGGGTTGGTTTTGGGTCTGTTTTGGGTTGGATTAAGGTTGGTTTAGGATTGGTTTCAGCTTCGTTTACGGTTGGTTGGGGGTGGGTTTTAGGGTGGGTTTGGGGCAGGGCTGGTTCAAGGTTGGCTCAAGGTGGGCTTAGGGTTGGCGAAGTGCGGGTTTAGTGCGGGTTTAGGGTGGGTTTCGGGTGGGTTTCGGGTTGGTGGGTTTAGGGTTGGTTTGGGTGGGTTTAGGGTAGGTTTAGGGTGGGTTTAGGGTTGGTTTAGGGTCGGTTTGGGGTGTGTTTAAGGCAGGTTTAGGGCTGGGCTAAGGTTGGCTTAAGGTTGTGAAAGGTTGGTTTCAAGGTTGGCTTGGGGTGGGGCTTAGGGAGGGTTCAGGGTTGGTTTAGGGTTGGTTTGAGAGACCAGGAGGCCTGGAAACTGAAGACCAAAGCCCCAAAAAGACCAGGGACCAAGGGGCCAGGAGACCAATAAAACCCTAAAATCAGACCCCTGAATCAATTGTGTTTGATCCCGTAAATGGGTTTTCTTAATGCTCATCCCTCACTTGATGGTCAAGACAACAAAAATCAATGAAGGTCGAAGTCTCGGGAACCTTCTTGCGTTAAGCTTAGGTTGTAAAACTAGAAAGTCAGAAAGTCAGAAAATGCAGAGACATCTACATCTACACATATTCTGTATGCATGCACACGGCTGCATGTGTATATCTGCCATATCATGTATATATACATATATATATATACAGACAAGTATTGTATATATATATATATATGTATACACATACACACGGGTCTATACACGCGTACAACGCATATTGTACACCTATACACATATGTGCATGTTATTGTATACATCTATTTCCTGTTTGGTTTTCACAAGATATTCAAGCATTTGTAGGAAGGACAAGGGGTCCAGATCCCACACGCCCTCGACAAACTAGGAGACACGCTGGAAGCTTTCACCTACATTGAACCCGTTGAGGGTGTCTTGAGGCTCGCAGGTGCCATGAGGGTTTAGACAAATCAGGGGAGCCACATGTGAGAAAGCTGTTGGAAAATCCAAGGTAGTCTAAACCAACTGGTGTCCATACAGCGGAATCAATGGATGGAAGTAAGGCCTAAAGCCGCAAATCAAATAGCGACTTAGTGATCTAGTGGGAAAACCATGGGAAAACGGCTACAGGGACAAGGGTGCTACTGTCCTGGGCTGAACATGGCCGAACAACCAAACAGTCGGCTTTCTGATCCTGCATGGTTTCCAAGCTATGTCTGGTCTCACAGGCTGCCATATGCAGCCGTTTCACCAAACCACAAACAAGACAAATACCTGGGGAATAAACATATCTGCCCGCATAAAACCGGCAGCCACGCTGCCCGAATAGGTACCTCTTTATAAACTAGGGGACAAATGTTCGTTTGGACAAAACCCTTTGTTCGGACGCCCCTTCTGAGCTGGCCACGGTGCAGGAAGAAGACCTGACATATAGGCCACAAAAGCCATACCTTTCTCCTGCGCGCGCCCACTTTTACCCTACTCTTCCCTTCTTCTTACACTTCTCGATTTGTGTGGCCCTGGCACAAACCAGTCTTGTCCTTTTCTAATATCACCAACACTCCTCATTTTTGCGAATCTGGGACCCGGGGCTGACCGCAACTAGCACACCAAGACCGCAGGGAATGAGAACTAGGGAGTCCAAACACCGCAAAGAACCGGGTCATCTAGACCTTGCATAGACTGTCTACTGTCTGAGATTGGCGGCAAAGCCTCGCATTGACAGTTTCGGGGTTGAATCCATACAATGGCTCTCCAAATCAAGCTAGAAACTCTAAATGGGAGACTCCCCCAGAACGGGGCCGAACGGCTCTTCTTTGCTTTCCCACAAATACAGACAGAAAGGTTACTCTTGGACAAGACTCATATATATCCAGCACCAACTTCAATAAAGGGGCTCAACACTAGTGGTGGGCTCTGGTGCTCACAACCAGCAAAGTTCAAGTAATTGCGTAGTTTTGCAATTTGTGCGTCTAGCTGATTTGTGTGTCACCAGTTTAAGCCTGTGTGAAACATGAGCCCGAAGTAGGACATTCTGGACATTTGGTCATGTTGTTTTGGAGCGGGGCTCAGAAGCAATGTCACCATATCAAGCTGAACAATAGATGAATATACCCCCTCTCTGCGAGATGCTCCCAACTGAAAGCTGTGCTTACCCAGTACTTCCAGCAAGGGTTTGCAGTGTCTCCTCTCATAGCCGCCCGCTTAACAACCCCGAGGCCCCAAGGTCCAAAAAAACTCACCCGGTCGCAGGTCTACACTTTCCCTCTCACCCAACCAAACCTGGTATCCTTGGTTTTGCTCACTTAGTCTTCCATTTGCTTAAGCCCCCTGGGAAAATACAAATATGTCCAGTGATGATAGATTCCCTTTAAGACCAGCAAGCGGAAATAAGACATATTCTTGAGTAAATGGGTGTAGTGAAACCTAAAATGAAAGACAATTACCACACGTTTCCCACTCTATGGGCCTCAAGAAACAAGCCAACGGTTGATTCTGATGCGCCTATCGGAAGGGATTTGAACAACCTCCCGAAGCATGAAGCGAGTATGGAATTCTTTGGTTGGGTTGCTAGCATTACATTGCTGCAGTGTCCTCAAATCGCAGGCCCGTTTGGATCTTCAAAAGCGAAAGGGCGGCAACTGGTTTACTTGTGTTTCATGGGTAGAAATGCCACCTGGAGATAAGGGACCCCCGAGGACCTTCTTCATGGGTGAGCTTGTTTTACCAACTTGTCCTAGGCCCAAATTGGTATATCTCAAAATATGGGACCCCCGAAACTTGCATGATTCCTCTTGGCTTCAAACCAACCTTAAAAGGGCGTGCCGTCATAAAATCACATCCAAAAGGTTGGTACGTGTGTGCTCGGTTGCTCTGCTCCCGTGCCAAAAGTTTAACTTTTAGTGGGTTCATGGAAAACCGGGCTAAGCAAAATGCACCAAAGTGCGTGTGTGTGGTTTGGATGGGACCCCCCTTTTGGAGGTCCAAATGTCCCTTTCAAACACACTGTCGCCTCGTGCTGGCTGCTGGCCGCAAGCACCTCTGCCTGACAGGCGAATGAAGAAGCCCGGGAATCGCGGATGGTCCACAACAGCTCTAAACAGCTTGCCTTCAGCTTCTCTCCAACTTGTGGTTTGGATTGGCGGTTACCGTTAAGGAGGGGTTTTCTATTCACCCTCCACAAAAGCCAGGGGTTCAAATTCAAATCCAAATGATCAGTCAAACCACCAACTAAGGGTCCTGGGTCACCGGACTGAGTTGAGGAGGTATTAGGTGGAAATTCCAGAAAGTGCCCGGCTTCGATCGTTTTCCGGGCCCCGCGACGGGGCGCGGCTTTAAGAACAAGGCCGTCGGCTGTCCAGCCGCCCCCACAAGGGTTGTCCGCTGAAATTCGGTGATTGATGTCCGATCATGCAAAGCCCAGTGTTTTTCACGTTTTTGACATCTAAATCTTTGTTTTCAAGAGTGCGAATATGATGACCGGGCTCATAGAATATTCTTCCATCGCGTTTTCGCCTCAGCGAAACGCTTTGTTTTTTAAGGACCCAAAACGAAAAGTCGGCTTCAACACCATTGCAGGGCCGCAGGGCGGTGTTCAATGGTATATAGTTCCACATATCTCACCAACCACAACCACAACCCAAAACCCAGCGCGAGGGCGGGTGCACTTACCATGTCATGGGTGCATGTGAGCAACATGCGCGTGGGCGGGTGTGCTTACCATTTGCCAAGCATGGGTGCATGTGAGCGACATGCGCGTGGGCGCGTGTGCATACCATGTGCCAGGCATGGGTGCATGTAAGCGACATGCGCGTGGCAGGCGTGGCGGCTATCTGAGAATGTGACATCAAAAGGGATGCGAAAGCCTTCGTGGACCAAACGTGGAGCTGCGATTTGTTGCCCGCGTGGCAGGCGTGGGAGATTGTTAAGAGTGCAACATCAAAAGTGCGCCTGCTGGGGGGCGGCTGAACAGCCGAGTGCCTAAGAACAACAACAAACGGGTCCTCCTTTCGCGCGGGTTGCCCCTTTTGCGGTTCGGGCCCCTGATGCCTGCTCATGTGCTTCTGACTTGGGTTCAACATATTCACTTGCCAGGCGAATTGCTGTACCTCACTTCATGAGACTGGCCAAAAAAGTTCACACTTCTGGTTGTGCCACAAAAATGGTCTCCGCAAAAAGAATCAAGCTCAGAAACTAGGGATATCCCAAGGGTGAACGTGGACGATGGCTCGGACATGTGCCATTCACCTTTCAATTGTAATTCACAAGCCAGAAAGGACTCCCAAGTACCCCACCTTCATTACAAGCTCGTATTACCTTTTGCCCGCTCACTACACGTTGCAACCAGAATGATTATATATGTTCAAAGAGCTCTTTTCGGTGGTGACCTTGTGCCTTTTTGTGGTGCTGAACACGCGGTTGACTGGTGAAGGGTCTGGATGTTCGGGGCGTGGACATCGTGGAACAAATCCCCGTCCCTAAGGGGGGGGGGGAGTGGGGGACCTCAAAAATTGCAATTTCTCCCTCTTCTTTTTTTTTGGGGGGGGGAGCCCTTGGAAAATTACAATTGTTGGGGGGTAAGATTGTGGAACATGCATCTCTTGTGCGACTCTCTCAATCGCACGTGTCACCAAAACGGGGCGGCACCAAAACGCGCTTCGCAGGAGTCAAAACCTGAAAGCTTTGTGGGTCTGAATTTCATGGGCCAAAAGGGGCTGAAGAATGATTGACACCTTCCCTAACTGAAATCTGGAGGGTGCTCGTAACTGAATCCCGCTAAACCTTTCCCTTGTCTAAAGCAAGTACAACCCCCCAGAGCAACATGGAAGCTCCCAGGACCCCTTTGGAAGACTTGGTTCCATTTACGGAAGACTTCTGGGAGCTTCCATGTTCGTCTGCGCGAGTGTAAACCCTTGTCCAACCTGTTCAACCGTCACCTTCATTTTTCGGAGGCTCTTCCGAAAACGCCGCCGCGCCAAGTCACGCAGCGTCGAGCTCGAAAAGCACAGGGCATGGATTGCACCGCGCATGTCGAGCTAGACACCAGACCGAGTTCATTTGAACCTCACCTAAAGACCTGACAAGCCTGGACCCTGCTGAAAGCTTAACTTTTAGTGGGTTAAATGGAAACCCCCACTAGACCCGCAAAAAGCTAAAAGCCAAGGGGATGGCTGGGAACCACCAAGAAGACTTGTTGGCTTTGGCAATATATGGGAATATCCCTGAACCAACCTGAAAGGTGTGGGCTGTGCGAAAGCCATGCCCTGTGCTCAAGCCGTCCGGCTTGACGCCTTCGCGTTCTAGGCAAATAGCTCTTGGCACTGAGCTGGTTGCAAGGCCGCTTGTTGCAAACTAACCCGTTGGCCTCCCGTGCAATGAACCAAACACGATTTCATGCACAAGGAAGCAAGCAGACAAGCAGGCAAGCAGGCAAGCAAAACAAAACGAAGCAAAACAAAGCAAACACATCACGAAGCAAAGCAAAGCAAAGCAAAACAAAACGAAGCAAAGCAGAAGCCGGGCGCAAGGCCAAGCACGTTGTCTGCTTCACTTCATCTGCGACAGAACAAAAGCAACGTGACACTTCTGATAAAACATGGGGCCCGGGGCATCTCGATCGCCCCCCCCCCCCCCGCTTCGGTGGAGACTGGGTTCGTACACTGGGAAACCCATGGGTGCCTTCGAAAAGAGACAGCAGTACCTTGTGATACAAGGTCAATCCTAGAGTTGGCCCGACAACCAGATGGAGAGCCTCATAATATGCTTCACTTGGTCAGTGATACATAAATCCAACTCGAAGAGTATCCGTCAGCAACGCCACAAAGCATGCTCAGTCTCTGTTTGTCCGGAACAAATGTGCTTAGATCAAGAAAGGAAAGGCTACCGCACACATGGGGCTGGAAACAAAAGGACCGATTCACCCTATTGCATCGGCAGCCGCAGGCCCTAGAATCGAACGATAAACCTGCCACTACCACCGGGTTTTCACAAAAGGCAGGGTTCAAAACTTGCAATCCCAAACGATGGATGTTAGCAAACAAAATTTTATTCATACCCTAAACTGTTCTTGGCGTTTCACTCCGGCCGTTCATCGGTATAATCCCTGCAGGCCAACATGACCACACCCCCCTCCCGAAACAAATTCATCGTTTCTTGGCAGAATCGAATTTGAAAGGACCTCCTTTTGCCTTCTAGATCAAACAAGCAGCATACCCACCGCCTATGGATTCCTCTCTGTCTGGCCCCAGCTCGCCGTGATCTTCTGCCGTCTGAATTTTGCGGCACGGCGCCCGAGCAATTCATCCAGCGAAGGACGTTTTTCGGCCAGGCGGCTGACCCCCCTCTCTTGGCCAGACGGATCCAACCCGCAACAATTCGCTTCAAAACAACAAATCACGACACCCAACGAGGCGAGTGAAGTGTGTCCAACTTATTTCCTAGGCGCTGGCCCTTCTGGCAACTCGGTGTCGCCGATTGGAAAGTCTTTGAGGTCACACATCGATCGCGAATCTGAGAGCCACGAGCCCGTTAGCTCGGGTTCTCCATTGGGAGCGCCCACACACACACACAAAATGGGGGCCGTTTCCCTCGAGCAAGGCACACCCAAAATACAGTGGGCTCGTTGCTCGAGGAACCATTGACCAGTGCATCGGGGTCTGGAAAACAAAACAGAACATTATCGGAAGTGAATTCGCGCACATGCATGCTGTGGCCCTTTAACTAACTTTGAACATGACCCGCATGAGGGCGGCCCAACACTGGGGAGACACCTTCTGGGTCGATTTTTAAGGGAAGCTAATAGGAAACCAAATGAAGATTGGGTTTCACACAAAAGCCGACAGACCAACCTCCCGGATGGGGTCCACTCGGTAGGCCAAGCCCACTTCGGGGGAAAAACGTACCCTCGCTGGCATTCAAAGGCTCCTCTCACTCGGCCTCACTCGGCCGGCGCCCGAGCACAGCGTGCCTGTCGTGAGGCATGCTCATCTTGCTCTCGGTAGGCGAGCCGCCGCGAGGCGAGGACGAGGACCAAAGTGCCGACCCCCATATTTGCAACATGCTGGTTCGATGATATATGGCTGTGGGTCAAAACCCTGTGCCCCTGGTGAACATCAAAATAGGTGGTACATGGGGGTTCATCCGCCCCAAAATGGAGGCATACAACCCATGGCGATATCTAAGGGATTCATGCTGGGGAAAGGGAAGTAAGCGCCATGTTCGATGTCCGCTTTGGGCTTTGACCAGCGCGCTCCGATTCCTGTCCTCGATGCCCACAGCTATCCCCACGCTTCCTGGCCGAACACTCTCGATGCGGAAGATGTTTTTTCGATTTCGCGAGTGCATGTGAACGCCGTGCTTCAGCTCATGCGCAACTCAAAGGAAGGACACGGGCCTATGGGCCTATGGGCCTATGGGCCTGGGGGTTATCGGGTATCACCAAGTTTCTATGTGCCGTTCCAGCCAGTTGGGCCCGTAGGTGTGATACGCACGCCCATGAGATTGACCGCATGGCCGTAAAAGATTCCAGGGTTTTACGGCAAACACAGAGTATGTATACAAAATCAGGTTAATTCGGATGAAGCCGCAAGAGAAAACACAAATCAGGGATGGCTCCCACTTTTCAAAAGGACGAAATTCATTTGTTGAGACATTCCTCTGTTTCGGGTCCAGAGTGTGAAGATTAGAACACGCAAGCTGAAGAACGGAGTGTCAAAAGGAAGCCTCCCTTGCTATGGGCGGTTCGGGCTGGAACCCCCTGGTTCTTGTAGAAGGTACATGGGAAACCCCTCAACCACCAAACCACGCTCCAAACTACCAATTGGAAGGAAGCTGATGAATGGAACCAGCTGGCTTGAGTCCTGGAGGTCCCTGCAGCGGCGTGGATTCATCCAAGTCGAAAGTTGGCTGCTTCCTACCACAATATCCCCATCAAGTGTAAGACCCAGCATGAACCAGACACTGGTAGAAAATCCTAAGTTTTCAAAACCACATGCAAGGAATAGAAATTCATTCGCAAATCATGGCATCATCTGGCGCCGGTTGGAATAGCAGGAAAACAATTTCATCCTACTACGTGAATACGTTCGGGATTCTAAACCTCCCGGACGCTTGCCTCGGTGTCATCCAGCCGCCGAGTCAGGACTCTGCTCAAGTCCACCCGGCCTCAAGCTGATCGGAACAGAAAACCAGCGCGAGTAGTTGAACAAGGACCGCGCAAATCATCCATTTCGTAGACTGGTCAAAGCTTTGTTTGTTTGCTACTAAAACCTTGTTTTTTGCAAAAGTAAAACGCCTAAACACTCGGGGAGGATCAGCCCCTTTACATGGAATCTTCTCCATTGCATGGAAATCCCGGGGTTGGGTGTTCTTTTCAATGTGATCCGGGCTTAACCTTTGTCAGCATCGATTGATTGCATGCTTGCCCTGGGTATCCGTTGCCATTGTTCCGGTAGACATGGTTAAACCATAACTATATAACCAGGGTAGCTAGACCTCACAAGAGCAGCTAGATTCCCCCTCCATTAGGCCAGGTCCCAAGAGTACACTTCGGCTAAACGAAACCACCTGTACCAGCTGCTTGAAAAAGGTTCTACAAGTGCCAGGTATTTTTGCGGTGTATCCTTTCAGGGACCCTGTTGGGCTTGAGCGGCGCAGGGCCCGGATGCTTGCAACGACCATTGGCCATGGATGTCCACTTTGCCCAACTCTTTTGCTTTAAAAGCCATGGGAGCTGCACCAGTGTTGGAACCCAGAAAGGCAAGCTATTTGGGGCCCGGCAAAATGGCGAGCCGGGAGCCACATCTACGCACTCCGCGAAACGAAGCGCACGCACGTGCACAGGATGTTGGCGATTGCTACTGGCCTGAAGTCAGGGGTAGTCATTCAAGGGCCCAACCGATTGCCCTGAGTGTCCCAAACTTGCGAAAATCGCCAAATCTCGCCAGCAAGCCCACCAGCTTTTGCCAGGTGCCTTGGGTCGATGTTTGATACCCACTTCGGGAGTCCTTCAAAGGCAAACCAAAAGCAACCCGCCCCCTTTCGGGTGGAGTGGTTTCCCTACTTGGAGACGCCATATGGCAGTGCCTCAAAGGATGTTGGCCCCTTTGGGCAAAGGATAACCGCGATAATGGATGTCGACACCTCTTGGGTCCGAGAAGTAACCTGAAGCAAACCAAAGCGTTCAGAGGGGAAAAAACTATTGAGCATTCCCAAAGGCATTTATGCTCAGGTGAAACGGGGACCTTCTTGTGCGGCACATTTGTTCCAAACTTGGACGCCTACTGGAACCTGGGCCTTGGGCCTCCGCTCTGAAACCTGCGAAACATCCACTGTGAATAGGTCAACCCTTTGAGGAACATGCCATGTGTGTTTGTGCTTGTAGGGCATCCGTTTGGGTTAAAGAGAACCCAAAGGGCAAACCGCTTTGTGGTCAATGGCTCTTGACCTCAGGCTTCGGCTGTTCTTTGCCTTCACGCCGATCTGCCTGGGGCGAAGTCGATTCAGGAGCTTCGCTGCGGGGGTTGTTGCCTTCGGACTCCAGAGGGCCCTGATCAGGTGTGGTGTAAGGAAATGATCTGTCTTAGGGGTTCCTCTGTCTAGGGTCCTCCCGAGCAATCCGGTCCACATGAATTACATGCGATGCTTCCGTTGCCTAGTTTGCGAGTTCCCTATCATGTTGCAATGTAACTTCATTCAGGATTTATACGTTTGTGCGATGCTTTACGCGATTCCACAACAACAATGAAACACCAAATACTAAACACAACAGCAGTAATGCTGACGACCCTCACTGAATGTCAACTTGTTGCGTTTCTTGGACTTTGTCTTGGAATTAAGAGCCTGTTGGAGCTCGAATTCTTAGCATTCTGCAATGACAATGGTCTGCCAAAACACGAAGCCTCAATTCTTCTGATTACGAATGTTACGTACGAAAAGGAGGGTAGATCCCTATGAGCACCTCCGTTAAGCCCAACGTCCAAATTGGACATGGCGTAGACCGACATGATTGCATTACCTGTGCATGGGCCCGGAGAAGAAGCCCCCTCCGCTTCTAGATTCTTCCATGCAGAAAACAAACCTGGGTCACACAGCCGGAAGCGCATATTACTTCGTATCTTCCAAAGAAGCGGCTGCAATCCACGTGTCTGCTGTCTTTCTCAAGATAGGTGTGTTGTCAAGCCTCGCTTCATTTATGCCCAAGTTGCTGTCCAGCAAAACAAGCATTGCACAAAATCGACAGGGCCTTGAAAAACAACCTTGCCCAGGGCGACTCCCACGTTGACACCATTCGCCAACCGTCGCATCCAAACCATACGTCGCCTACCCGAAGCGGCCGCCCGCGCCTAAGGCTGGCGGGGGTGACTTCCAACCTTTGCGCCAAGCGCTGCTCGATGTCCTGAAGATGACGCGTTGCGGAGCCCGTGGACCTCTGGGTTTGACATGAGTCACAATCAAAGGCCGGGATTAAAATGGTCGTAAATCCCAGAACCATGTAAAGAAACGTAAAGAATTAAGAAGGCGGCCGCAGCTACTTATAGTTGGGATTGTCCCTTACTAACCTTCATCTACCCGGGTTTTCGAAAAATGGCTCACATGATGGTTTCTCCTGGTTGCCAACTAAAGCGGGGTCTGCAAGCACTGGGTGTGATGGACCCTACCTGCTGACCCGCGCGCGGGACAGCGGCAAGGCTCGCAAGGCAGTTGGAAAACCGAAGCCGAGAAGCCGAAAGCTTGGCCTTGTACGGGAAGAGGGATCCAAACACGCAGGCAGGACACGGGAGTTTTTTTAATGTTTCCTAATTCTGGGTGTGTATGTGTGAGTGTTTCTTGGCACCCCTTGCAGGTTGCTTAGGGGAACCACAGGAAACCACCCATTTTGGGCTTCTTCATTCTAAATCTTTGCATTGGCGAACACGGGTCCCTTGATGAAACTGGCTGCTGTGTTTGCTGAACATGTGTCAGCTGGAGGTACCGCAATGGTCCTCGACAACTTGCAGTCATCCTCACTCATGACAAAACGCAACAATCAACCGATAAAGAAAACGACGCGCATAAACAAACGGACCTAACCTAGGCTAACAAATCAACAAACAGACACACAACGAGCAACACGCAAGCAATGAAGCAATCAAGCAAACACACACAAATCAACACACAGACAAGAAAACAAATAAACTTGCAAACAAAGAAACAAAGAACACAGCAACCGAACGAAAACCGATCAAACCATGAAAACAAAGAGCATACACACGACAAGCAAGGCAACACACGCAAACAAAAAGGAGAAGCCATCAAGGAAGCAAGCAGGCAGGCAGGCAAGCAAGCAAGCAAGAGCGAAAACAGACAAACAAACAAATAGACAAACAAGCAAGGCAACACACAAGCAACCAACCAAAACACTCGCAAGCAAACAGAAGCATTCAAACAGGAATGCACCCAAAACAACGACACAAAGAAACGATGAACAGCGGAAAACAAAGGGCAAGCAAAGAACAAAAAAGCCAGCCAGCATGTAAGCAAACAAACAAGCTCACATGAATACGCAAACAAACATGCACACAACAAAACAAACAAACAAACAAGCACGCAAGCAAGCAAGCAAACAAACAAACAAACAAACAAACAAGCAATCGCATAAACCAACAAACAGCAAACAAAACACAAACATACATTCGCAAACAAATATAAAGCAAACGAACACACGCACACGCGTCAAACACAATCAAGCAAAACACATTCAATCAAACAAACAAACACATGAATAAACAAACAAACAAACAGACAGACAGACAAACAAACAAACAAACAAACAAACAAGCAAGCAACCAACCAAGCAAGCACCAACCAACCAACCAACCAACCAACCAACCAACCAACCAACCAACCAACCAACCAACCAACCAACCAACCAACCAACCAACCAACCAACCAACCAACCAACCAACCAACAAGCCCAGCAAGCCAACAAAGCAAGTAAGAGCACAAGCAATGAAGCAAAGAAACATGTTGGTAGGATGGGATATATTAAGCATCCATAAAACTCGGCCAAAGGAACAAAGACTGGGATCCCATCATATCTTAAGGCTCAATCCCACATGAAGCAAGCAAGCCAAGAGTAAATGAGCCTGGCGTCAAGCTTTCGATGAACTAGATATTGCATCGTAACTATCATACAAAGTGGAATAGTCTGACAGAATGTTGGTGCCAACTGGCACAATCCAGTGTGGTTGCGCCGCTGGCAGCTGAATCGTCTCAACGCTTCCCGGGGTGTCCAACATGCGGCACCCCGTTATACGGTCTTGAAAGGGAAACAAAAGGGCTTGCCAGATGCTGACATATCACACCGTCTTTTACCCGTATTTTGCGAAAGCGCGCAACCTCTACTTCCTCAATTTCAGGCAACGGCTCTCAGCAGAAGGACAGAATTCGTTTTCTTGAATCATATCAGCATTCCTGCAAGTCAAACCGCTTGGTTCCATAGTCCGAAAGAGAATCTGACAAGAAGTTGGTGGACATGAATCCTTGCGGATGTCCACCAAAGGATCCCTAAACAAAACAAGACACATCCGAAAGACTGCCATTTAATTTTGAGCTTTCGGCATCCAACCTGAAACTGGGGTCCCAAAGTATTTGGCTCCGAGCTACTTTGGTTCTACATCCAGCGCACCCCCGGGGATGGACACAATCCACGTCACGAACCAGTTGCGATGGATGAAACCCGATCTGAATGCTGGGAAAATCACTGGTGCACAAACATTTGCGTGCTTTGCTTCCTGAGGGTATATACCCGTTTTAGTGTGGGCACACATTTTGGGGTACCCCTATGTTAACACACACTCTTGTCCGTCTACAGTATATCCTATGCAACATGCGCCCACTGCGCGCGTACGCACTGTCTAGGGCTCACACTGTCCGCGGCTGCGGCTGGAAGGACGACCTCGGGGCATCAGTTGCTTCCCGGCTGATGCACCGATTTATAGCTGGACATGAACTAAACTGTTCACAATGGAGGGTTGGCCAATCCATTTTTTTCCATAATCCCTATGGGAAAGCCACTACAAAGCGGACCCTTGCGTAACCCAAGGTAAGCATAAAGGATTACCTTTCAACAGCCCAGACTATGAGGCCCGTCTCTGGTTACACATGACTTTCCATTTGCTCAACAAGGGAAACCATGGAAAGACTAACCACCCCCTTCATGGATGCAGGCCTCCCTCCCGATACAGTAAGTAGGGAGTGGGAGACAATGCAAAAAGGTACTTGTGACAAGAGAGTAATTACCTAAACCTTGCTTGTTTTCGGTTCAGCAGTTGAAAGGTATCTGTCTTGCCCGAGAGGATTGAACACAAAGTTGACAGGGGTTCAAGAGGACGGTTGCCTGAGGTGCTTTTCGGATCTTTGCCTTGGAAGAACAGCAGCGCGAAACTTCCGAACCTCAAAGAACGAAATTCTGCAAGATGTCCGGCCTTGCTTGGAGGAACATGCGGGTGGTTTTGCTGGCATCATCCGTCTGCAACGTGTCAAGTACCGCGAATTCCGTGGTTCTTGCAGCCTGTCAACTAATAACCCGCCCGGAACAGCTGGCCACCTGAGAGTCAGTTTGGACAGGCAATCGGGTAGCCCCAGTGTCCATTCGTAAACAGCTTGCAAGGCTGCTCCCAACTCGGGAATGGGAAGATGCATGGAAGCGCGTGCGTCTAGGTCGGGGTTGATCACAAGTCCTTTGCCTTCACTTGCGAAGTATTGTCTTCACTTGCGAAGCATTGTGGTGGGGAGTTATCAGTGCACCAGCGAGGATTCCCTTTCAGCATGATTGCATAATTCGCTCATGTTCTTCGATCATGTCTTGCACGTGGAAAGGGAACCGGCATAAATGTGTGTTGCTGCGATCCCGGAATAGCAAGACGTTGCAGAAATTCCAGGATGATGGAAAACATGTGCTGGGCGAACATCGGGAAGACAACAACATGTAAGATTGGACAAATTCAAGAATCTGAGACAACAAACCAACTGGGCAATACTAAGTTACTAAGCCTTGAATCGAACTTCATCCAATTTTCACTTTTTTCTACCTGCTCAAATGCCTCACCAATCCTAACCCTGACAGCTGAACGTCCGATTTCAAGAACCAGCATACAATAAGAAATGAACATATGTATACATAGACACACCTACTTGTACCCCATGGATCGTTCTGGTGCCTCACCATTTGATGCTTGACACCTGGTCAGTGCACCAATTTTGCTTTACGCAAGATGAACTATTTGGCCGATTTAAGGTGAGTCTCTCTTGGTAGCGGTGATGATTCATGGGAACCATAGGCAACCCTGAAACACGCTAGCTGTAGAAATCAGCACCCGAGAAGTGCTCGACAAAGCAAACTATTTGGAGGCTGGTATTGCGAGACACCCAGAAGACGGTTGTCCAGTTGCACGGAAACCATATCAACGCCTGCGAGGTGACCTAAGCACAACACAACCAGGGTAGGGGTAATCTTTGGATTCATGACTTGGACTGGGTCGGCCTTTCCAACGACATGTGACTATGTGGCTCCTCTCTCAAACACCCATGTTTTACCAATTGGCAAGGACATACAACAAATCGATATCCTTTGATCACCCCGATGAGAACGAATACTCGGAATACGACTACGAACATGCGCACAAGCGGCAACCTCAATGCAACCCGGGCTGATTTCTCCGCTGCAGCATCCAAACAAGCTTGCAACAGCCTGAGCGTGAATATATATATATATATATATAATATGTATCTATATCTATATATATATATATATCATGTGGCTGAGCCAGCACTGCAGAACAGCCACCAAACACAAGTCAGATTTTCTGTATTGTCAAACACTAACCACTGCTCGAAAACCTGGCATAAGTGTAACGGGATCACTTCCTCCCAGAGTCCTCAAAAAGGAAAACACTAAGAAAGCGACAGCTTCTCAAGACTGAGAACCCGACAGGTTTAGAACAAACAATAACACAAGGCTGGAAAACCCACGGGTGACAAGGTCTATTCATGCGGGCGTGCCATTTCTTGGGGCTACATTTCTGTTCGCGTAGGGACATCGAAAGGAACACCGAACCAATCCTATCTTAGGGGGTCCGAATCCGAAAATTTTGCGACGTACCAGTGAGGTGTCTCAAAAAATACTTGGCTTTCCATTTGTATCCCCTGTAGAACCACCCAACAAGTGGTACCCCCCGAACTAAAAATCCACGTTAAAACCGGCCAAAAAGGGGCACTGCCCTTTTGAGACTACCAAAAAAACAACTAATTACCCCCCCCCCCCCCCACCCCAAACAAAACTCCCCTGCAAGACCACCCAAGAATGGCTTAAAAAAAAATCCCCAAAAAAGAGAGAGAGAGAGAGAGAGAGAACAAACTCACCTTTAAGACCACCTGAAAAAAACGGGTAGAAAAAACAACCCCTCCCCCCCAACAAAACCGCCCCCTTCAAGAGTTCCACCGAAAAGCTTCCCCAAAAAGCTCCCACCAAATCACCCCATCTTGGCGAGCATCTCCGATGCCGTGGGCTCCATGGGCATCACCGAGCGGGCCGAAACCGGTGGCTCCTGACGCGGCGCGCGGTTTTGGGCGCACCGCGTCGGCCGGTTCTGGGCGGTTTTGGGCGCCCAGGTGGGTTCCAAGCAATTTGGAGGCTTGGCGCGAAGTGGTAGAAACCCAGCCCCAATTTTAGATGGTTCTTTGATGTTTTTCTTTTTTTTCAAACCGATTTCGGAGGGCTCTCCAGTCGCTTTTGATGGTTCCCCTTTGTGCCGGTTCTATTGGACTGCCAACACATGCCCTCATTTTGGTGGTTCTTTGGTCTTTGGTTGACTTCAAGGATTTGTCCGGCATAGATTTTGGTCTTTCTGGTTCGATAGGCAGGGAAGAAATGGAATGACCCCAGAAGCCATCCAATTTGCCCTGCATTCGTTTCAACCATCCTTCTTTGATCAAAAACCAGTGGTTTTCACTAGATCTTTGGGGAAGGTACCCCAAGATGTTTGGGTGGCTTTGGGTAGGGAATGACCCTGTTTCCGGGTGTGGCGATAGTTGCAGTTTCAGTTTTTCTTACATCTGTTTTTCCCCTAGCCGATGAATCAGGTCTTTCTCTCACTGTTTGGTTTCTACCAGTGAGGTCATAAATCCTTTTGAGGGAATGACTTTGATTCCGGGTGTTGGGAATGAACAAACTTTTTGGGGATTCCCGAAACAAGGAAACCAACAAATTGGCTGGCTTATGGGGGGGCTTTCCATTTCTCATTCCCTGCTGAGAACCGGCAAGACAAAAACCCATGCAGGACAAATCCTGGAAGTCAACCAAAGAACCATCAAAACTAGGGCATGTTTTGGCTGTTCCAATTTCCTGAGATCCCTGGAGCTGGCTTCTTAAGAAGCGACTGGAGAACAGAGTTTACAGGATTTTGACCCCTTGGCAAATCTCCAATAGAACCGGTACACAGGGGTGCTGTTGCAGTTAGTGGGCTGCAAGCTTCTGATACAACCCTTCCGTTGTGATGGTGCTTGGTTCCGAATACATGAATCAGAAACATAAACTCACATGTAATCCAACACACGATCGATCCCAGAGGACGTTGCAGATAGGCGGTGACCAGTGGCTACATTAGTGCTTCAACGAAACACACGAAACAAACACTTTAAGCATTCTCTTCATGGTATATTGCAGTGATAGGACCTTGCATGGTCCTTTGCAATGCTGGGATTAGAGGCTTTGAATCACAATGCAAGTCAGGTGGTACATCTGTTGCTTGCTTCACCTGGGGCTTGGCCAACAGTCAAGCCTGGGAATGGCTGTCCTGCCGCAGCGGTGTCAGGGACGTCTCAGTGGGGTGCTGCGCTAAGGAAACGGGTGAGGCAGGTCCCGCGCTGAGCGAAGTAGCCACTTTGCGCACAGAGGCGCTTGCTGCTGCACTCGGAGCCACGCTCGCGGCCGCGCTCGGTGCCGCGCTCGCGGCGGCGCTTGGCGCCACGCTGGCCGCGGCGCTCGGTGCCGCGCTGGCCGCGGCGCTTGGTGCCGCGCTCGCTGCACCGCTTGGTGCTGCGCTTGGGGCCCTTGGAGAGGCACTGGGCACGCCTGGCGCACGATACTTGAGGCTTCACGGAGAACACACACACACAAACGCACATGCAACATCTGGAGATCATATAGCGAATATCGGTATTCACCTTTGGAAAAAAAGGCGTTGTCTTGGGCAGAATCAGGCAATGTTGAATTCAGCACCAATTCGCTGTGTGGAAACCCAGTAACTGGAACCTTGCTGGCAGCATCAAGTCGGGATTCATTCTGCAAAGTTGGCTGTGTGAGGCTGGCGATTTTACCGGAAGAACCCTTCGCAATGCTTTCGGGGAAAAAACACAAAACAAAAGCGCTCGTCAAAGAAGAAGCATTACATGCTGCCCGTAGCACGCCCTCCGTAGCCCGTAATTTATGTGAGCAACTCGCTTGGACTCTCTAGAGATGATGCCTAGCTAGGCCGGGGAAAAGAAGCCACTGAGATGTGAGAAGACGCCACTCTGAAGTCCCGGGTGACTAAGTGGCTCTGCTTGGCGCTAGATTGCCTGGTCGTGTTGTGAATGCATTGCCGTAGCTCTGTACGTAGTCCTCTTTTGCTCCTATCCAAAACTGCAAACTAACAAAGCAATGTTGCATGTCCCAGCTTCACAAGAAGACTTGCCATGTCATGTCCATCAACTTTTCAGAAGTGAGTCCAACCTTTCCAAGCATTGCTCGTGCATGCCTCCCTTTGCTACATTCGAATCTGGCCTGACTGGCCCTCAAAATGAACCGATTCACCGTCTTCGCATGACAAAAGTTGAACCGCCCGCGCAACGTGTGCATTTTGTGCGCGACGCAACCGGCCACCTTGAGCACAAGCCGGGCAAAAGACGGAAGGCCAAGGTCCATTTTCCGAAATGGTTGTCTCAAAATACAGGCACCCCGAAAATGAATGGTTGCCTTTTCGAACCATGCAACAAAAGTACCCTGCAAAAAGGACACACCCAAACGTGGTATCCGAGCCACAATTCTGAAGCTCAAGTTGTGATCGCCTCAAACAAGCATGCAACTTGCAATTTACAATTCGAGCATGTTGTTGACAGGAGGAACTGCCCAATCAGCCAATGAGAGTAGGATTTTTGCGCTGCGATCGAAATAAGCGATGATTTGGAATCAATGGCATTGTAAACAGCGCACATTGTGAAGCTACTTGGATGAATACGGGCAATTTTTGCCTGCGTGTGTTCTTGGATCATCAACACGTTGAGGTCAAGAGTGAATTGCTTGGGGCACCAAAATGATTCACACATCATCTCCCAATGATTCGGCTATCTTCGGATGGCTGCGCATGGAGTTTGTGCCCCGGCCACGAGACATTTTCAAGAACTGCCTGCGGGGGACAACCCCCAAGCGCCCTCTTGCGGGCGGTTGTCATACAAACAGAAAGGATTGCGGCTTTGTTTCCCTGTTGATGCCGCGATACAATGACAGGACACCCAGAATGATGGGGCCTCGAGTTTTATTACAGAACTTCTGACTCTGAGATTGTACAATGGGTCTTTCAGGATTGAAATCTGTGTCCCGCCCCCAAAGCATTCTCAGAAGCATGTCATGGAGTCCAGGTTCAAAATGGTTCCAAGGTGTGTCACACCGTGTTCAAAGTATCATTCCAAAGCTTGGGGGGAAAAAAACGCTATGGCTTGAAATTGTAGTATGGTCTTATCTTTTCGGAACCCGCACGGATGTATTGTCCTTCCACAGGGGTGCCTGCCCAAGGGCACCCATGATGCACAGAGCTTGGGAAACCAAAATAAACCATGGGGTCCAAATGGTTGGACACACAAAGCGAATTGTTTTCGCACTTGTCCATGAGCTATAGCTGCTGGATCTACTCAAACTGTCAAACTTGGACCCGGCGATGGCTACTGCGCTCAAGAGTCCTTTTACGTTCTGGTGCTATTCTCTAAAAACACATTGTGAAAGATCAATGCATTCTTTCAACCCTTGGATGAGTGTCTTCTTTGCAGGTCTCCTCCTTGAGGTTGGTGTGAAAGGACAACTACCATTTGTTTGACATATTATGTGGCACTCAGCCATGCGTCAGCCCAAAGGACCCAGAAACAAAAAAAGGGCTTCGCCTTTTGGACCCACGCAACCAACGAATCGCCGATTCTATTTTTTTAGCCAAAAGCTGAAAATGGTGAGCTTCATGGGGCCCCCGACTTTCTAATGAGCCAAACTGGTGCAAGGGCGGGGGGTCGGACCCCAAAAATGAGCTTCACGAATCTTGCCCACCCTCAGGCCTCCGCTGCCGTTGTCGGGGCTTGGCATGGGTGTCTCAGGGCGAGCGCGCGAGCGCAGAAAAGGGGGGGGGGGGGGCGGGGGGCTTCGCCAAAAGGAAGGCGTTCATCTTCCAAAACCCTTTGATCCTGGGATTCCATGATTGGGGGTAGATTGTTTTTCTTTTTTTTTTTTTTTAAGAAGGGAAACCAAGAGGAAAAACACCAAATGAACCGGCCCTAGGTGCCCCCCATTGTTCTCGATGCTTTTTTGATCAACGACTTCTCCTGGATTCTATTCCAACGCTCCCCATTGTTCTTGCTCCTAGCTTCTAATCAAATTTCTAGGTATCCTCATTGTAGTGAATGATTATTGACGACAGTTGCGTAAAAAAGTGCCCTGTCCTTTGTTGATTCCTTCCTTCAAGTACTTCTTTCACAGCCAGGGGCTGCCATCTCGGAACTTTCGCTCATGTTGTGTCTGCTGTTCGAGTTGCGCCTTTCGCACAGTGGGCAGTTTCTTCGGTCACAATGGAAGGCGCTGAAAGCAGGAAGCGTTTCCGGGGACAGCAAACACTCCGGTTCCAAGGCATAAGAAAATGGGGAAAAATACGCTCCTGGTCTTTGTGGGTTTTTATTTGGTGGGGATGACCCACCCCCCCAAAAAAAAAGCAGACTGGAATATTGATCAAACCTCATGTCGCAAGGCAGGAAGACAGGACAGGGTGTTAAGTGTGCAAGGCTGTGGTTTGCCAGTATCATTGATGCTCCAAGAGCATGCTTTATCTTGTGCGCAGAGGCAACAGCGTTTGCCTGCAAGCGTTGCAGGAGCAACATCACTACACTTCTTGGCTTGAGGATAAGAATCTGAACTCATAAGCCCCGTATGATTTGGGGCTAACCGCGGAGACAAATGAGCGACACACCCGCTGTTGAAGCATGGATCCACCTGCTCAAAGGTATTTCAAAAAGCAGCAAATCCTCATACACACGCACATAGACAAGCATTCAATCTCTTCACTGGGCTCCCCAGCATGCACCTCAACCTCCACATCTGAGGTCAACGTGAGAGTGCCCTGCGCAAGAAACACGCCTGCTTTCCCGCGGATTTGCGACGTCGGTCCTTGAGCCAATTCCCTCTTGATGGCTCCCAAGATGACCCTAGCGATTGATCAAGGGGTTCGGGTTCTCCTTGGAACAAGCCAATCCTGGCTAGCGAGGTCATTCATCAAATGTTGAAATTGCCCACACCCACGGCTTGGTACGGCAACACCAACAATCGATTATCATCAACCTGGACACACCTCCAAACCCTCTTCCAAATCCAGAGGAAGGCTCCCAAATTGAGAAAATTGCATGCCCAGCCTAGCACCCTCAGGGTTGCATGACAACAGCTTTTCATAAAGCAACAAGCGCACCCGCCGAAGGCCGGTGAGTCGTTTGGCAGTCTGAAGGCGGTTGAAATCAACCTTTGTAGCTCCGTGTGATTGGTCTCATTGCCAAGTTTAACCAAGCCAACTTTCCTGCATAGTGGCTTGTGCGGAACTTGTTCAAGATGATGGGCAATTCGCATGGGTGTCACAATGCTTCCAATGTTGAAAATTATGAACTCTATGGACATGTGCCTCTTCTTTTGTCATGCTTGTTTCATGCCTCGGCATACAAAGCAAAAGACCCTTTTTGGGTGGGGGTCAGGAGCCCTGTCACAAAGAAGCAAGCTCTTTGGTGAGGTGTAACCAACTCCTAGTTCTCTTGGGTTTTGCCACCCCTATGACTTCTTGGCTTCATGGACTTGATATTCAATCTTCGGATCCAAACACAGGAGTTACTCATAGTCCCCCAGGAACTCATCTGATGATCATCTAGTGATCTCATCGCGCGGGAAACATTTGACAACTTACTAGCAAGGACAGTCGGTTCAGGTACTGCATAACTGGCACTTCCTATGGAAGCTGAACTCTTAGAAGTTGACTCTAACAGCTTCAATCAATGCTTGAGTCACTCGAACGCTTCCTTGCCCACTAAAGGGCGACTGCGATCTCAAAATTGCCCAGTCCCAAGCTCACGGCTCAAGAGGGCATCGGGCCTGGAACTTGCAACCCCCGCAAGCCCATGCGGTTGGGAGCCCAGCAACCAGAGTTGATGGACCACTGTTTTGGGGGGGTGTTGAAGAACCCCTCATGCTACCGCGCGCTGAATCGATTCGCGTGGAGCCCAGGATTGACGCAGAATTTGGTACAACCAACTGAACAAACAGAAAACATGCACGCTGACGGCAAACGCGCTGGCAACAAGCAAGATCAATATGCTGACCAGGAAGCCAGAATTTGTAAACCAAAAGGTCGATCTGCTCCAGGCAGGGACTCTTGGTTCATATGTGTTGGTGTCCTAATTCAGAGACCCCTGCTCTATGGAGTCGAGAGGACAGCTTAAAAGAAACAACCCGCTTTGAGGGCCCCTAATTTTCTGAAACACCCCCCAAATGGAAAACTCCCGGCACCAGCTGGCTCCAAGACACCTGAATGCCCTGCATCTGCTGCATCTGCGCCTGACGGCAAACTAAAAACATGCGCGGGGAGCTCAACGCTGGCTGCCTGGAGCTCAATTCTCAGGAACGCCTGACCTTTGGACCCACTTCCTGGATCTTCCCGCAGCCAATTTCAAGACATTCCGCTGCCAAATCCCTTGCTTTCCGAAACGTCTATGGGGTTCATTCTCCACAAACGCCGCCCACAAAGACCAGCCGTGCTGACACATAGTTCCAATACAGGTGTAAGGGCTAAATATGTAAAGGGTCTGGATCTTCCAGAGCTACACTTAATGATTTCCATGGGAAACTCTAAAGTTTGCATCTCCAGCCCTTTCAGGAAAGGGCGTCCTTTCTTTGGCAGTTGTAGGGAAGCATAAAAGTTTAACAAACCCTGGAGTTCTAAGGCATTCGGCTTGCTGGCTAGTAGGAATCCGGTTTTTGAGAAAAACCGATGGACCTGAAGGGAATCTTGATGTGTCTTTTTTTGGAGTTCCCCCTTTTTGTGTGGGTTTTCTAAAGGGAGCCCACAAGGAAAACACACAATTTTGGGGTCCCGGAAAAAAAAAACGACCAGGAAAACACACACACACACACACACATTTGCTGGGGGGTCCCGGAACAAAACGACCAGGAAAACACACATATTTTATTATTATTATTATTATTTTGGGGGGGTCCCCTAAAAAAAAGAGACGCCCCCTGGTTCAGCTCACCAGGTTCAGCCATCGCCACTCGCGCCTCCGCGGCGTCGCGCCGGCCCGCGGTGATGGCCAGCTTCGTCTCGAAGTGCTGCAGCCTCACGCCGCGGAACGCAAGCGGAGCGGAGTCGGGGAACGCAGAACAACTTGGTGCCATCGCCAGGAATGGGGGGGGCCTCAGGGGGGGAGGTTGGAATGACCCCGAGACAAAATCCGTCCAACTGGCGTTTTTCTTTTTAGATGAGGGGAACCCATGCATGCATTTTCCCTCATGTACGACTGAGCACCAGCAAGTCAAGCCTACCACGAATTGCGCTCTGGCTGGCAAAAAAACAGGCATTGTAGGGGCTGGGGGAGAGGGGGGGGGGTTGAGTCACAGGGCTCTGGGGGGAGTTACGCTTCTGTTTAAGCCCTTAAGGCCGTTTTTACAAGGGCGTATGTGGGCTCCCAGCCCCCGTGAAGCCTATGAAGTCCCCGTGCTGAGGTGCGAGCCACTGCCCGCAAACAGTTCCCTTGACCAAGCGTCCTTTGTGTTTGTTTGCTGTTTGTTTGCAGGCGCCAAAAAGACGAATTTGTGACATAGTGTATGGCGGACCGTTCGTGGCTACTGATGGATGGATGGATGGATGGATGGATGGATGGATGGATGGATGGATGGATGGATGGATGGATGGATGGATGGATGGATGGATGGATGGATGGGATGGATGGATGGATGGATGGATGGATGGATGGATGGATGGATGGATGGATGGATGGATGGATGGATGGATGGATGGATGGATGGATGGATGGATGGATGCATGGATGCATGCATGCATGCATGGATGCCCCAGGACTTGTGTAACCCTCAGGCACTTGACTTGACGTCGCTTTCTTCAGCACTTGCGCCACAAGGTGACTGCGGTTGGCAATTGCAAGCTCAAGTTGGGTTGCCCTAGATTGACTCTAGAAACGCAGGGGGCCTGAATCATTCCGTCGCCGGGTCCAACAGAAGGTATATGGCTGCCGGACAGACCTGACCCAGATTCTCCGGGATATCAAAGCAATTCCCTGCTCGCCAACAAAAATAAACCCAACCTTCCCGATGGGATACTGAAAAGAAAGATTCGACACTAACGTGTTTGTCCAAAGAGACATGGCTTCACCATCCTGAGATTGTGGAAAACTATGCCCGTCCGTTGCCCGTTGGTTGATGAATAAGAAGGGGTGTCACCCCAGAGAGAAGTTGAAAAGCAACTCCTGCAACGGCCCTTCATGTCTTGACCGCACGGAAAGCAATCAACCCATTAATCGCGGGTTCAACAACGAATATCATATTGCTACGAATGCTAATAGGGAGCCACCTGAAAAGCGGTTCTTGGACATGTAAGCAAAGTTTACCAAAGGGTCCCCTGTTAGAATTCACAGCAACGTTGATGCCGCGTGAGCCCACACCGCCGACCGCGCCTCTGCTTGAAACCGGAGGCCTGCTTGAAACCCGAACAGAGGCTATTGGATCTCCAGTCTCCACGGTTGAGTTCGTTTTATCCCCCTCAGCTCGCTAGCCCTCGTGCATCACTATGCTACACCCCCCCTTGTTCTAGCCGCCCCAGTACTTGGGCTTGGGGCTATAGAATTGATTCAGCATTTCTGTCAGATGTCAACGATTCCAGTGTGACAAGGGCAAGGCTTGCAACCAGTTGCAGCGCAGCCAAAGAATCGCTCGCTGCACACGCTTTCTTGGATCCCTGAACCCATTATGGCGGCAAACACGCCAAACACTCATATGGCCATGGCTCAAAAGCCCGGTTAGCCCCCAGTGAACATCCCAATCCCCACTAAAATAGGTTCTAAAATGGGTGGTGAATTTTCAACCCCAAACTGGGATCCCAAAACGGTTTTGACCCGCAGCCATATCAATGACTTGCTGCAAACACTGTAGCTGACTTCAGCTGCGCCAGTGCCACGGGTACGCCACGAGGATTCTAAGTGGTGGATGTGAGCACAGCAATATTTCCTTCAACGTGGTATTGCGCAGGGTCGCGGTTTTTATGCCACCAACGCCTGCCGTTTGAACAAGCCTTTGGCTCATGACTTGCAGTAACCCAAAACGACCAGCATGTTCCCGTTGAACTCTGTTTGGGATATGCAATACTGATGGTTGCGAAGTCCGTTCGCAGCACTTTAAAGCGCCATGGTTGAAACCACTGTTGGTATTTACGTTGAATCTGAATCATTCCCTTGGGCTTCTCAGGTGCGAAGTGCATCCTCCTTGCGGAGGCCTCAAAGAACATGCGTCACGTGCCAGCATACGAACAGCTGTTTATGCTGTGCATGTTGTCCGCTTCAAAGCGGGTGTGCTCAAGTGTCTTAAAGCATGTCTGGATTCAGGCATGAACAACTCCCAGGACTCTTATTCTATATCTTCAATCCATTGTGCATAGCAATGCACTTCAGCTCTTGACTGCTATGAGCTTTTGATAGCGAGCACGCTGGCATTTGACACACCCATCACATTTACACTGACAAATACAGGTAAAATACAACTTTTGCTCATCAAACTGATGCTTGTACAATGCACCGTTCTTGTTTTTTGCCTCAATCCATGCATCTGTATTGCCTAATTAGATCGAAGGGCTTCAGCCCAGCTCAGCGGTTAGCCTTTGAGCTTGGAAGGGCAAAACGACGAACCGCTACTTCAAATCAAGAGTGGCCGCAAATCTGGGAGGGTCATAGCTCCCTCAAGCGATATGGTGAACCTGCCTGTCTATGGCTTTAAATTCAGAATCGGCGCAACTAGCCACCACACTTCACCAAGTCTTTTAAGCACGGAGCACGCATGAACAAAATATTGGAGCCGCTGAAAGTGCCTTCGCACATTTTGAGGGGCAGGCACCATGTGAGCGACTCTATAAACTTCCCATGAATCCCTATGTCGTATCAAGCTGCTTACGCGCGAGCTTGCGCTTTCCTTACGCGGCCCACACGGCAGTCAGCGAGCATGTTGAGCTTACGCGTGGGCGTTTTGGGCGTTTCCCCTCAAGAATTGCTCGCGAGCTCCTTTTCTCATGCAGCCGCCAGAACTGTTCAAGATGATGTGGATGACTCTGAGGAAGAAGATGACGAAGAACTACCCTCACGAGTTTCAGCGGATTGGCATTGTTGTTCTTGCTGCAAGTCAAGAAACGGGTTATGCGGCAGCGGCATCCATCGCGAGGGCAAGCGGGCAGCCCAGCTAGGCGAGCTTGCGCGAACCTTACGTGCCTGCTTACGCGAGCTTGCGCACCCGAGCCCCTTTAGTTTTCTTAGATCAGCGGTTTCAGAAGCCTTTGTTTGTCCTAGTAAAGGTTGCAACAGCACCTAGCATGAGCCCCAAGAGCTCCCAATCAAGGTTCGGCTGGTTTTGCTTTCTCATGGTGTGCACATGCGGTCTTAGACGTCTTCCTGCAGCCAAGGTCTCCGGGCGAGTTGCCAAGCTCGACTAGGTTGCAACAGCACAAGCCACCAACAAACACAGAAGCACAACTCCTCCGCGCATGCTTGCAAAGCTTGCCAAGCAATCACGAAGGAGAGCTCACGCAGGTGCTTACGCATCATGTTTCCCCAAAAAGTGCTTACGCCGGCTTACGCCGTGCAGTGCAGGGTTTCGCTTACGCGGGGCCTTGTTATGACACAACTCTTGCTTGGGATGTACGGAAGGTTTTTAGAGCTGCTCATGTGCGCAGCAGGGCCACATTCGCCAATGCACATGGCTCGCACGCACCCTTATATTGGCATGGACATTTGATATAATCGGCGCAGCCAGCTGACAAAAAAGTAAAATCATGGTATGTCTTCCTTATCGAACTTGCAGGCCCCCCCCCCCCAGTGTACATCAAAGCAATATGACACAACCATTTATCGGCACAAACGACAAGCCTCTCGCCCCAACAAAGGTGACTTGGGGTTGGCGAGTGGCGATGTCGTCCTCCGAAGCACCAACCAAGACAAATGAGCCACAATCAAAGCCCGGTATTTAAATGGTGAACCCAGAACCATGTAAAGGATCAAGAAGGACGCCGCAGCTACTTATGGCTGGGATTGGCCCTTACTAACCTTCATCTACCCGGGTCTTGATTGTGGCGCAAATTGAATTGCCAGCCACAACTCGTGTGGTCGAAACGCAGGGCTGACTGACTGAGGCGGTACCCAAGGTACAATATGGATGGCCCTGAGCCGCTGTATTTGTTTCCCAAAAGTCTAAGAGGACATGCAAGCTTTTAGTTGGTGAGGGGGTTGCATTCGGAATTGCCCTGACAAACCCTAAGACTGCTGCTCTTGAGTCTTTCTTGTGGCCTCAGGCACCCTGAGTCTGGACGTCATGATTCCTGTGAATGCTAAGGGCCCGTGCGCAAAAAAACCCAGGTATGAGTTTCAATAGTTGGGCACCCTTTTTGAGCACATCATCTACATGGGGAGCCAGGTCCTATCAAATGTGTTCCCCAATTAAAGTGTATAAACCTAGCTTGGAAACATTTGCCACGCTCCCAAGCAACAGAGTCCGGTTGCCTTCGTCAAAAAGATTCTGCCGGAGCAGAGGTTACCCTTGATGGGTTGTTTGGATTGGCGGCTTAGGGATTTGGACCCCTGGTTCTTGTAGAGGGTAAATGGGAAACAACTCCCTACCCATCCAAACCAATTGGAGGGAAGATGACCAGGACCTCTTGTGTCTATTTTTGATTGCACTCGATTTGCCCGAAGCGAAATTCTCGATCAAAAGGTCTCCCAAATCTTGAGGGTCTGGGGCTCTCTGCGCAGGATCTCGCTCCCGAAGTTTCTCGCGCGCCCACAAACCGCATGGCCTCGAACTGCTCCGCGTCATCCCGGACCTCCTTTGCGAAATCCCGGGAGTCCTGACGGACGGCCAAAGGCCGGGGATCCGTCTCAACCAGAAACATCTGAACCAAATGGGAGCGTTGAATGCGGCTGGCTTTCCGTTTTGTCGTCGGGCAACGCCGCCAACTTGCTAGGGCAGTTTTGAACAAAGCAAATCAATGACAAGCAATGGTGTGCATTCAAGATGAAACGCCACATTGGCTGGCATGATTCGACATAACCCAGCAATTCCAGTTGGCTGTGGGTCGATCTACATGTAGATTAATCTTGGACTATTCTCCAAAGGGGTCCGACACATGTCAGTTGCTCGTTTGGTTTCCCATGACTAGACCAAATGAAGCAGATCGATTCCCTTCGGGCGGCCAAGCTGGGGGAAAAGCAGGCGACTCGTTTGATGCGCGCCGTTTTGGTCAACACTGGGACTTACTCCAAACGATTGGACTATGAATACAGACCTTTTCTGGCACTCCCAAAACTCTATAGCCCCTTTTTGGAAGACAGCTCAAGTTCAAGCAGCGGCTACTTATTGCCGCAGCTCGGAGAAGGCACACATTGTGCCCACCTAACTTGCTGATTTTCAGGGACTTAACGGCAACTCCTGGCCCTTGCAGGCCGTTCCAACTCATTCCAACTGAACCAAGCTAAGTTCCTCCCCCCGGTCGCTCCGTAACAACCTGCCGAAGGATGTGGTACAAGGCTCGGTTCAGCTTCCAAAGGTCCTGGGCGCACAAGGACAGGCTCTTGACTTCCGAAAAAGTCTGGCCTGGACAAAAAATCGAGGGACTTGTGGCGGAGCTGATGTAGGGCTTGGTTTTGAAAGGGAAACACACACAGAGTGAAACCCTGTACAGTGATTTCCTCGCGGGAGTCTTTGTCGAGGTGGAGACATGTGGGTACGACAGGAGCCACCAAGAAGAGGAGGACAAGCAGGCGCTCCAACCAAAATCCGTGGGAAGACATGAACATCGCCCATCATTTACTTGAATCACCGTCTGGTAGGTGTGTCAAACTAAAGCCAAATAGCTTTCGATCATTTCTGGCCATCTCGTGGTCTTCAAGGGAAATGAAGAAACACGGTCTTTCGCCCCCCAACATTCACTTGGGTGTGGGTCAAAATTGAATCCACCAGGGAACCACAGAAGTTTTACTCATTGGTTCCATTTCATTGGTTCCGTTTTGGGTACCCTTTTTTGACCGACAGCCACTTAGACAGCCGGTATTTGCTCACAATGCCCTCACCGGCGACTGTGACCACGGAATCGAACCCGACGAAGTCACAAGCAAAATGCCTTCCGGTTGAGGGCGCCCTCTCTGCGTACCTCTTTCAGGTTCCATGCTTCCTTTTGCTCACAACGCCATCAGCGTCCCCAGTGATTTTGGTGCTTTTTTGTTTTTTGTTTGTTTTCGGACAAAGCGTCCTTGCGCGCAAAACTAATTCGAAGAAATGGAAGAGTTAAACGAGGACACGCGCATGGACATTGGATGTGGCACACGCTCGCTTGCCCTTGCAACTTGTAGCTCAATTACACGTGAGCGCTACGCTTCCTTTTGCCTTGGTCTCCCTTTTCTTTTGCATCTTGCGGGTCGTACTCACGCTTTCGCACACACACACACACACACACACACACACACACACACACACACACACACACACACACACACACACACACACACACACACACACACACACACACACGCGGTTCTGTCCCGCTCTTCTCATGTTTGCCCGCTGTTTCTAGACTCTTAGTTGGATGACCTGACCCTGCCGGGGTGACCCGATTGTTGCCTTGGTGTCCCAAAGTGGTCCTGTCATGTTCGCATCGCTCAGTGCTTGGTTGCCTGTCTTTGGGCGGCTTGGCTTTCAGTGCTCCCGGAATCTTTTTTCCGCAGCGACGGTCTTGGCAGCTGTCGCATTTGTGGCTTCCCGCAGATTGTTTGGCCTGCGCCTGAAGGGATGCAATCCCTGTAAATTCAGACTGACAGTACCCGCAGCTTCTAGCGAATGTGAGAATTCAACTACGTAGGGCTAATCATTGTTGGCAAGAGCCCCTGCTAAGAAGGACCTGAGCACGTTTCCGGAGTTGTGGGGGGAAGGGGGCCTTTGCTTGTTCCCCGAACAAGTGCCGCCAGCATGCGTGGACTCTAGACCTTCATTTCGAAGCAAACAGCGAGGGGTACTCCAAGTCGGCTATTCAAAGGAATCAAAGTAATAGAGCAAACAGTTCGACAACATGAACAGGTTCTTAGGACATTGCTAGAAATAGAGACCCTTTGGTGGACATCATCTAGGTGTTCACCAGCCATGTTTGGGGGGGATTCCCTCTGAGAATTCAGAGCCATTTAGACGTTCTGGTGGCTTGCTTCCAGAACCAAAGATGGGCTGCCGACACGGTTGCTGCCAAGCGGCGCGGCCCTGCTTAGCCTCCTCCTTCTCCTGGAAGACTCCGGGCCAACCAGCGGGTTTTGCACCAACCGTCGACCCGCAGCCTACTGCTGAGCAAGTTTGGCCCTCTTGTATTCCTTTCTCGGCACTCGGGGTATTAGGTCTTTAGGGCTTCTTTCCCGACGGAATCGAAAGGGCCGCGCTACAAGCACAAAGGTGCTTCAACGCGCATGCTAAACCAATTTACATACTCAGAAAGACACGGTCTTGAGAGGGTGATCATAGCTCACGCCAAAACGTTTCTCTTTGACGCAGCTGATCTTCTCTGGAAGAGCTTTGTGGCAAGAAAGGGTTCTCCCCGTGTCTGGACCACATCTCGCGGATGCTCAGAAGCCGACTGAGCCACTGATTTGGACATAATCCTTCCGGAGCACAGGGTGCTGCTAAACAGGGAGTCCGGAAAAATGAAGAATACCAATTCGAGCCATCCACACCCAGCCGGTTTTCTCCCCAGTCTCTACCAAGTCTTTTCCGGCTTGTTGTCCCAAGGTTTTTTCAGCCAGGTCACGCCAGCTTTCCGATTTGTTGGGTGTGGTTGCGGCATGCTCTGCCCGGTTTTTTCTTTTTTTCTTCTTTTTTTTTCCGCAGCCACATCCGGCGTAAGGGGTCTGCCGGTGCTTTCATGGCGCCTTCATTCCTCAAAGGTTGTGGATTCAAGACCAACTTGCCAGCGAGGTTTTCCGGACCTTTTGTCGCGCCGTCAGCAAGCGTTTCCATGTTTTCAAGGTCAGTTTGTGTAAGCTACCCAAGTTGTCCAAGTTTTCCTGCCCATGTTTTTTCAAGGGCTGGAAGGCCATTTTGCTGAGTTGTCCCAGCGAGTTTTTTCGGGCCATCTTTTCCACGCTCTTCCGGTCCCCAAGAAAGTTATTCCGCTTAGATTTTCTGTGTTCTTCCGCCTGGATCTGCGTGGCCATAAACAGACACTCAAACCCAGGCGTGCGCCTATCCGACCGGATCTGGCCGCATCAGACTGACTGCTGCATGGCTTTCAGGCTGGTGATCGAAATATATATATATATATGCACATATACAGTATATATATATGTATATATATATACATGTATTATGATATATATATATATGTATGTATTATAAGACATACATAATATACATATATATATATATATGTATAAAGACACAACATGTGACGGGTGGCAGGTGGGGAAAATACCCCTCCCTTTGTGATTCCTTTTGTGAACATAGAAAGCCATGAGCCCCCAAGTTCCGCAAAAACTGTGGTGTGCACTGAGGAACTCTCAGATCATTTCAGCAGACATTAGGACAAACATTCCTTCAACGCGGCTACACTTAGGTGTATGTGTTTTTGAGGTTACCATCTTTCTAGGGGAACTTTCCAAGGAGCCTTCTTTTCAGGAAACCATTAAAAACCCAGGGGAAACAGCCGGTGTTTTTTGAAGAACGGTGGTTGAAAAGCATGGGAATCAACCCCTAGAGTCTTTGGATGTTTTTGAAGGGAATGGGCACTGGAACACCCTTTGCCGAGAAGAAAAAAACTCCACTCCTTCCGCCGGTGTCTACTTGGCACTGGAAGCAATCAACACCTCACCGAAGGAATTCCCCTGAAAGCTGACCTGATCCTGAAACATCCGTGAAACATGCACACCCCCTGTTGGTCATGTTTGTTGGCATCGGCATGGGAGTATGTCTGCCCAGACGAGAACCGCTTTGGGGGTTGACCGGATCCGAGCAGCCCCCCGCAAAAAGATCACCTGGCAAAAACAAACATGCTCCCCGAAAGTCTCGAAGATCGAGCCAAATGGGTGTTCTTTTTGGGGGACCACCAAAATATGGAGGTTCTCCTTTGGTCTCCCTTAGCAGCAAACAAGGGGCCTACTGAAAAAGGCACACCCAACTAGCTCCGTCCTTCTCCAGCTGTTCCTCCAGTCGTGCCTTCTCCATCTTCAGGCCACCCTAGGAGCAAAAGCCAGTGTCACATGTGGTTTTTCTTGTTGATTCTGATTTTGATTCTGCATCTTTCTTCCGGGAGATGTGTTGATCCAAGGTGGGAGATGTGTTGATCCAAGAGGGGAGATATTAATAATATGTTGTTGTTCCAAGATGGGAGATGTGTTGTTGATCCAAGATGGGAGATGTGTTGTTGATCCAAGATGGGAGATGTGTTGTTGATCCAAGATGGGAGATGTGTTGTTGATTCAAGATGTTCTTGTTGGGTGATGCATCGACCTCACTCCTTTCTCGTGTTCCTGCATGGAAGTCAAAAGGTTACAAAGCGTGCCATGTCGCCACGCAAGCAACAAACATGTTGTTGTTTCCTTGTTCTTTTCTGTTGGGGGAACACAATGACTGTCAAAATCCCATTTTGCCATTGTTGCAGATTGGAGACTGTGTTTGAAATCGAGAAGTTATTTTAAAAGCAATTTACACAGTCTAACGCATCCGAGCGGAGAGGGTCATCTGGCGTGCGCTGGCTGAGAAAACAAAGCGTGCGCACAACGCACGTGTAGACCTGACAGTCTATGTTCCAACCGACAGAGCGTGAACTTGCGCACCTGCGAAATATACGTGAAATCAGGTGTGTTTGGCGCAACGAGAAGTCTTGTCGCATGTACATAACAGCAACAGCTTGGGGGCGACTGTTGACCCTTGTTACCTGAACAAATAGCACCCAGCTCCTCACACGGATCTTGCGGCATGCCTTCTTGGCAGGCAATACCTGCAGTGGTGAGGGACGAAAGGTTTATAGGCACCCCGAAATGGCTGGTTACTTTTGGCTTTCCTTTGACCCCAAAAAGGGGCACCCTCCCCGACCTTCCAAGGTGTTCCTTTGTTCTGCCTTTTCAACGGGAACTGCTTCTTCGGGAAAGCGGCACATGTTTGTGCCTCGGACCCCTTTTGCATTTTAGCCAAATCTGGGTGTGAAAGGGCACACTTGTGCGACCAAAAGGCGACTTCTCCCGACTGACAGGCGACTTTTCCCGACCAGGTTTGCCACGCAGAAGCACTTCTTCGAACCGATGCACATTTCCGCCTTTTCAGAAAAAAAAACAGGTGCAGCTAGGTCCAGAGAAGCCCCGGAAAGTGTCGGGGAACTCACTGAAATTGGGCAAGAACTTCTCGGCACAGCAGAGAAAGGGGCACCAATACATTCTCCACCCTCGCAGACCAAGTGCTGTCACAGACCAAATCCATTTCGAGTGACTTCAGACCCCTCGCCTCCAGGCTCTCTTTTGCTTCTCCGGCCCATTTCAACCCCCTCCTCGTTCTCCCCTCCCTCAACAGCCCCAAAGAACCCGACTCCGCCAGGGAACCGCCTAAGAAACTAACCAAACTCAACCAAACACGCAAACCCAACCCAGCAACCAAAAGCAAATGATCAGCGAAAGAAAACCAGCAACTCGACTTCAACCGGCCTGCTGCGCCAACTCCCAGCGCGCTTTCTCTAGATCGGTCTGCATCTTCCTCGATCTCCGTAGCGACGGCTCGCCAAATGGCTTGGCTTCCAATGGTCTATGAACGGCTTCGACCAGAACTGAGTCCAGTTCGCACGCCCGGAGCCTTCCCCGCACTTTTCACCGAACACCCTCAGCTAAGAAATGCTCGCAGGTGGAGGCCTGCTCGAAAAACGACGAAACAAACGGCACAATCCCGGGAAGTAAACCACCCCCCGCTCTTGTGCCGTGCCGCTTGACTTTCTTCTGCAGCTTCCACTCGGCGTCGCTGTCCTGTCATAAAAAATGGGTCGCGTTTCGAGTCAAATAGGTTGTAAGGAGTTACAGGTTGACTTTGGATGAATCAGAGTCGCACTGACGGTTCTGAAAGGATGCCCCCATAGGGACTTTGGAGGAAGAGTCGCGTTGAGGGCTCTGAAAGGATGCCCCCATAGGGGACAATCCCCGGATTAAAGTCGTAGGTTTTTGACGCCCTGGACTGAACGGTGTCCTACAAAAGAACTACACGCATCACCACGTAAAAAGAGAGGGTTGCACCCTCCCAAAGAAAGGAATGCACTTCAAGTGGAGCGGCTTCAAAATATGGATCTCCACTGCCAGGTCACCAGGTTGTTCGCTTGAGGGGAGCAGTCCTGTTTGAACAAACATGTCTTCTCAAAGGGAAAGCGATCAACTGGAACATGTGAATCAGGGCCATGACAGGTGGCTGACAACAAATCGGCGCTTCCGCAAACTGGACATGCGCTAAACATGTCAGGTACAAGTCACTTTGTACGTAAACTGGTTGTTGTGGGGGCTGCCCCTTTTCATGAATGTCATTGGTAGCTGTGAGACCTCAGTGATCTGCAAGGATCACCCGGGCAATGGTCACGATCCCTGCTTACGTACTAAGCTAGCTGCAAATTGAAGGGAGGCGTGGAAATGTCTGTCCTGCATCTGGCCCGCGTGAGTGGTCCAATACTTCAGCTCCTCCTGGGAGCAGCGCGAAGGCTGGAAATGAGCGCAGGAATCTTAAAATGGCGCCATACTGTGTTGCCTACAATGGATTCGGGGACCGCCTCGCTGTGTGCTGTTTGGTTGTTGATCGGTTCTTCCGTCACGAGTGGAAATACTCTCTGCACCTCACAAAATGCACTCATATCCGCCGACATTGCGGAGGCGTGTCGGATACTTAAGAGAGGATAAAGGATAACCCCCCTTACCACCCCCGCCCGACGTCTGATACGTAGGGTTTAGCGGGGGGCACACACCGAGAAAATGACGCGGACATGAAGGGGGAATTGAAAGGAATGGAAGGGGACATGACGAGGAAGGACATCCTCAAAAAATGCCAAGACATGAAAAGGACATGACGGGGAAATGAAGGGGAAAGCCAGTAGTACGAAGACAATTCAGGGGTCATGAAGGGGCAGTGCACGGAAATCGAGGCAACTCAGGGGGGCATGACGCTGCAATGCAAACAGAGAGAGAGAGAGAGAGAGAGAGAGAGAGATAGAGAGAGAGAGAGAGAGAGAGAGAGAGCGAGAGAGAGAGAGAGAGAGAGAGAGAGCGAGAGAGAGAGGGAGAGACAGAGACAGAGACAGAGACCGAGAAAGAGGGAGAAACAAAGACAGAGAAAGAGTGAGAGTAAAAGACCGAGATCGAGAAAGAGACAGAGCAGGAGACAGAAAAAAACAAGCGGAGAGAGAAACAGAGAGAAACATAGAGAAACAGAAAGAGAGACGGAGAGGAAAGAGAGAGGCAGGAGAGAGAGGCAGCCACCGGGGGGGGGGGAAGAGACACGAGGTGGGGAGAATGAGGCATAGCGAGGCGGTAGAGAAAGATAGAGACATAGAGAGGAAGGAGAGAGAGAGAGAGAGAGAGAGAGAGAGAGAGCGAGCGAGAGAAAGAAAGAGAGATAGAGAGAGAGAGAGAGAGAGACAGAGAGAGAGGCATAGAGAGGCAGGAGAGAGTGAGATAGAAAGAGGCAAAGAAGCAGGGAGAGAGAGAGAGATATAGACAAGAGAGAGAGAGAGAGAGAGAGAGAGAGAAGGAGAGAGAGAGAGAGAGAGAGAGAGAGTGAGAGAGAGGATTGGGAGGATGGGGAGAATGGGGAGGAGAGAGACAGAGAGGGAGAGGGGACGAGGGAACACACGGGGGAGGAGAAAAGAGAGAAAGGAAGCAGGAGAAAAGGCAGAGGACAATGTCGGCGGACTGAGCCGGAGGCTCTAAAGTATACGTGTCTTAAGGCACGTCACCTGTTGAGGCAATGGGTCACACCCACCATTCCCACTGCTGTCCGTCTTGCAAGGCAGCTTCATTTTCCTCTCTGGTCACTCTTGCATCCATCTCTCCTCTCCTGTCGTACACCTTTGCTCCGTAGCACTTCCCACTACTCCGCTCTCTCTAATGATTCCAGGAAAATGTGAAACATGCATTGGACACATTGGTGCGTTTGTCATGTAACACATGGCCAAAGGAAAGCAGCTGCCATTTCCGGAAAGCCGTTCTGACGCATCTCGAACTGACTCCGGCGCCTGTTTTTCGGATCGGGGGCCAAAACCTGTGGCAAGGCCTGCCGTTGGGTGGCAACTGGTTTTTCCAAACTCCACACAGCTCCTATTCTTCCCATGCAACCCCTAACCACCTTGCATAAATGCCAGCTTGGCTTCAGTTCTCAGCTTGGTCAACATTCGACCCCCAATCCGTTTCTTTTCTTTCTTTCTTCTTATGTTTTCTTAACAAAACATCTTTTATACCATCATATTCATATTCGTCAAGAGCAACACGCTTCAGATGGCATCAAACGTTGACCCAGTCATTCTAAACGCCTCGCTCGCTCGCAACGACTCGCGACTCGCGACGACCGGCCGCTCCTTGCAGCGCAAGAGCTCCGCCTTGCTGATGCGCCGATCTCTGCGCTCACGCAGACAAAGCAGAAGCAGCAAGATGAGCGCCAGCAGGGCCAGGATGAACTGAGTTTTTATTTTTTTATTTTTTTGGGGGGGCGGGTTCCCCCAATATTGCAATATATACTCACTATGATGTATTAGTATTATCTATTATTATAATCATTATTAATCACTACTATTTTGTTTCTTAATAATTGCCATTATTACTTTTGTTTTTGTTATTGTTATTACTACTAGTTTCATCATCATGAACATCGTCATCATCATCATCATCATCATCATCATCATCATCATCATCAACATCATCATCAACCATTATGTTTATGACTCAATGACTGTTACTATGACTACTGTGGATGGACGACATCCTGCACCACTTTCAAACCATGGGAAACCATTGCTTGTTGGTATTTACAGGGGTTCCTTAGGGGCAACAGGAGCCCGTGACTTTGGGGGGCCCTTGACACAGACCCTCGGTCCGACTCCAACCAAACCAATCCCTACAGACCCGAATTCTGACGTCTTCGGCACAGGCCGAGATCACTTCAGCAGAAACAATTCCTTCAACGCAGATTTTGCGAACCAACTGACGTGGTGTACGCGTATGGTACGACCGCAGTGCCGCGATTGACCTGTCTTTTCTCATTAATGATGCTCCTTGCTGATATGAGTATATATATATATATATGCTAAAAGGTTCGAGTCAGACTCAGGCCTGGTCCAAGCACTACTTCGAGTTGATGTACCGTTGGGTTTTGAACTGTTTTGTGATTGCGCTCCGAAAGCTATTCCCACGTTGCCTCTCCAGGGAAACATGAACCTGACCCACACAGGGATTCGTGACCATGTCATGACACACACACACAAACACCTCACCCTTGGAATGTCTTGCAAAGTATTGTATGAACTTGCCACGTCCTGGTGGTCTCACTTTGACATACAGGTCTGAACACACAACTTGGTTTTCACATGATAGAACTCAGTATGTGTCTTTTTCGATTCACATGTACGAACTCAATATGATGTCCACAACATGTCTGATTGATTTGCAGTCATTTACACGTTAAGCCCCCCCCCCTCCGAAAACACACACTCTTCCCAGCTGAAGGCACGGGGTGCCAGAAATCGCATAAAACATCGGAACTAAATCTGAACCATGTTTTGACAATCTTGGCCGATTCTCTTGGGTTGTTAGGCTACTGGGTTGTTTTACTGGGTTGTTGGGCTGTTGTTGCTTTTCGCTGTTTGGCTGTTTGGCTGTTGGGTTATTTAGCTACGACTTTGCCTTACGATGTTTGCGCGGCTTCCCGGGACTCGCCCATGTCCTCTTGCGAGAACCCCCCAATTGAGACGGTAGACCAGAAGATGCAAACAAATCGTGAACCCGCCGCAAGCAAAACATGATTGCCAATCAGACCAAACTCGTAGCTAAATCGTAACAAAAGAAACAAATAAGATCATGGTCTTCCCTTGACCTCGCACACACCGTAGGTCACAATAATGGAACATATGTCTGCCAAACTGAAGTGGAGTGTGCCTTCCTCGTGGAAGCTGCAGCTCAATATGAACACTACCATTTAGTAAACATCAAATCCGCCCACTCTTTCACAAACTGACAGGGAAGTGCACGGGAATCCTCCCTTTCCAGTAGGACAGCAGCTTTCCAAAAGTGGTCTGCACGCATGTTCCTTCATAGAGGAACTCTGCAACTTGCGGTACTGCTGCAGTCCCATTCAGTCTGCAAGTGTTCCTGGTGCCATGGCCACTTTCAACATTCGACCAATGAGCCATATCCCAAAAATGAGGCCCCTCCCATACACTATTTCCCTTTTTCCTACAAAAGGAGAAAATGGATGACGGGGTGAGGATGGCCCTGCGTTTCAAGCTGAAACAAGGCCCTCCATCACAAAGCTTCGAAAACATGTTTTTCTTCTCCCCAGTTTGCGTGACGAATGGTTTATGCCTCCCCTCAGTCACACACACACACACACCCACGCACGTAAGCGTTCCAGAGTCGGGGCGGATTGGCTGAAACTCACCTTGATTTGTTTCCTTGATGCCTGACACTCATTCAGCGGTTTCCAGGACATACTGAGCTCACGAGCTTGGAGTTTGGGAGAGGACGGAACACCGATGAGAGTTGGATTTCCCCATCAGGTGTGTTGCGGCTCGCATGGCCCTTGGAAACTACACAAACGTATTTGACCATCAAACGCTGCCCCTTCGGCAAATCCCGTCATTCACTTTGATCGCACCACGAGGCCTCCCTCCACCCAATTGGCGCCAATGGTAACCCCCGCAACAGTTGGAAGCTTTCAAAGCAACTCCCCCGAATGGGATCTTTGTGCTTGCCATCTTGGGAATCGGTGTGCCTTCGGGGAACCCCCATGTTGTTCAAGGGAAACTATAAGCAACCCGCTCAATTTGGGTTGCGTCCAAATTTGAGGCACGCCAGCACGGACATTCAGTGCAAGGGCCCCGGAAAACCAAACCATGAACCAAGATCTACTCCAAATTTGGGCATCCCAACGGCAAATTCTCCCAGTCTTAGTCGACGTTGGAAGGGGAGCAAAAATCTGAGTTTTAGCAGGTAAGTAAGTGATTGGATTTCAACCACTATACCACAATAAGCAAAAAAAACGAAAAAACGTGTCCCAACGACCCTGCAAAGATGGTTGCCTTTCTGCCAGCTTCGTTGAGCAAACGCATCTTCGCCCTTCCCACTTCGCCCTTTCGCTTCTCCAGGCCGCGAAAACCAGCAAGACCCACACCGCACCATTGGAGTCCTCTACCGGGCCTCGGGGTGGAAGAAGGGGTCAGTGGGGCTCAGTGCGGGACTGGGGGCGGGACTGGGGGCGGGGGGGTGGAGTGGCCAGCAAACCACCTTGTCGCCGTCTAAAAACAAACTACCCTGTCAACCAGCAACAGCTGCTTTAGCTAAGTTTCGAAAATGCAAAAAGATCGCCAAAGATTTGATGACAAGGCAAAGCCAAAGGGTCGAGAACCTTCGGGAAGGAGGATCCGGGAGGAACGCGAAAAGCTGCCAACTTCAACTTGACCACTAAACAAATACGTCGCAAAGGTCGCCATTCCTGAAAACCTGTCATGACAGGTTTTACGGTAGAAAGAGCTTGAATGAGCTCGAATGAGCGCAACTTAGCAAAAATCGAGGCTCCCGCGCAATTAAATTAGGTATATGAAACTATTAGGGTTCAACTTGTGCCAGGCTTCTCTTTTGTAGCTGTATAATGCAAACGGTGCGGTGAGGCATTGCCATCCCTTGCAGAAACAACCTGGAGCCCAACTGATGGAAGAACCTTGGCGGCTGTTGACAACGCATTGAGCAGCATTTGAGGACGGCATTGCTACATTCAGCAACGATCTCAAAGGAGGGTGTCTAAGCACAGGTCGCACCTTGGATGTAAAAAGCTTGTTGCGAGCATTCCGTGCAGAGTTCACTCAAAAACAACAACCTTTATAATCAGATTCCCTCGCTCTGCCTTCGTCCGAGGTGACTCAACTGCATGCGCTTGTGTCAAAGGCATGTCTTCGCCCTACCTTCCTTCTTGAGATGTCTGATTTCAGACTGAGGAAAGCAGTTCTTCCTCTGGGGTTTGGTCGAAGCTCGGTTACTCATCTACAGACATGCTGGTCCGATTCCGCATCAGTGTCTGCCCTCACTTTTGTTTTCTGGTCACTATTGAGCTTTTCACCATGCGCTGTTGCTTCGAGGAAGTGTTTTCTGCAACTCACCACGCCTTGGTTTCTCGGTTGCTTGCTGCTTCCCTGCTAAAAGTTTAACTTTTAGTGGTTTCATGCAAAAACACAACAACATTAGTTGGCAAGAAGTTAAAGTCCTAACATCCAAGCAACATGCACGCCTTGGTTTGCCTCCGCCATCCGCGGAACAAATTTCCTCAGTCGGGCCAATGCGCCTGCGCCACAGCTCTGAAGCTGCGTGTAGAGCCCGGCCAGGGTGCCTTCCAGGATGGTGACATTTTGCCTCGAGACGGCGTAATATGAACCCCGGAAAGACCATTGGGTGTCTCCAAGAAACCGGGGGCCTCCACCTGGATGGTGCCGAAACTCAAACCAGAATGACACCAAAGTGTTGTTCGGTTCACTCATAGTTTTGGACACGTCCTTTTGAGAGCGGTGGTGTGTCAGCGCCCCAAACCCATCGACTTTTGGCTCCATCAACATGATTGCAGTGGAAAAAACTAGACCCCACTACAACCGCCATGAGACTGGATAGAAGAAGCTGCTAGAATTTGGACCCTTTTGGAAACGGCATCCATCGAACAAGGGCTCCTGGAGTCTATCGAAGACTTCCTCTCCAAGGCGCTGGCACTCCTCAAGATTGATGTCTGGTGAGGTCTGGGACCACCAGGAGCCGCAATAGTCACAGCACCCGCAGGTGGTGGTGCTTGTCACAGAGGTGCTGGTGATGGTCGTAGTGGTGATGGTCGTAGTGCTGATGGTCGTAGTGGTGATGGTCGTGGTGGTGATGCTGGTGGTCAAGCTGGTGCTGGTGGTCTCAGCTGGGCGTAGCTTGGGGAGAAGGGGAAAAAAGGGGGCTAAACTGCACACCATCTCCATAATCTTATCTATCTTTCCTGTCTTCAATTTGTTAGCAGCTCCGCAGTACCCGGATGTTCAAATCTTCATGGTTCTAAGACGCATTCATTCAAAGATTCTACTGCTTGACTTCTGCGCACTCGTGACTCGTGGCTGTGTATATCCAGTTGGCCTGGACTGGATGAAGGAGGAAGCATGAGCCAGGCAACAAGCCCTGGAGGACTCTAAGGAGTTGTCAAAGAACCAGTTGGATGAAAGCGACGAAGCCTAAGCCCTTTGGCATGACAAACAAAAACCAAGGAATGGGCATTTCCATCTCAAGCTTCCGTGACCCAAGGCGTGGCACTGTGTTGAGCCTATGTGTTTTCGTTTTGAAGTGTCGGCATGGCTCAGGGGCTGGTTGAAAACGTTTCATGCGGAAAATAGAACACTGTCGAACAAAGAAAACCCTTGTATCAAGGGTTTGCAGTTGCGTTCCTGAAAGCGTCAGGTGCATGGCTGGTGGGAGGGGTGTTCTTCTCATCCGCCCTTGCAAGCTAGTTGACCCAAACCTCCTGTGGCCAGAGGAACAACAGGACATATGTCCTTGGCTGGTGCTTCGTCTTTTTTATTTCAGAAAGGAAACGCGCCTTCCTCAAAAACAAGACACAGGACGTCAGTGGCCTGCGCTGACGGAAAGAAAGCGCCAGATCAATGCTACGCAGCCATGTAATTTAGGAGAGGCGCAGACTGCGTGGTGCTTGTTCGACTGGTGGTGGTTTGCGTGGTGAAGGTGTCCTTAGGGCAAAGCGGCGTTCCGCGAGCCAAAGCAAAACCATATCCATTCCGAATGCTGTCAACCTCATGTTTATGTGATGAAACAACATATCAAGTCAGAAGGTTCCAATGACACGTCTGATGTCAAGACTCATGACAATGCTTCACAGGGGCATAACGAACTCTTCTGTGTGCTTTTCAGAAGACTCCTTCCAATCTGTGACCTCGCAGGTTGCACAAAGCCGGAGCTTCTGGGTCCTGTAACCTCACACATGTGGCCCCGTTTGCCGCAGCCTCTGGAAAATAAACAGGCCGCCGCAGATGTCTCTGTGAAAAGGCATCCAACCTGCTACTAGGCGAGCAAACATAGGCCCGTTCCCTTACATGGAAGTTGGCTATGGTACCTTGTTCAGCTTGGTTCAAAGGGAAACCAAAACAACACCACCATTCTTGGGGTACCCTATTCGGACATACCATGCTGGCATGCTAAACCCTTTGTAAAGCGATTCGCGTCTCTCTCGCCATGCTTGAGCGGATTCCAAAGAGACGGAAGCACGCCCAGGAGGAAAATCCCCAGCTACCAATCCAACCCACCAATTAAGAGCTGATTGTTGGAAAGAGGGTACCTGCAAGAAAACACGCCCAAAGTGGGGCGACTCAAGCCAAAAAACCAGCGTGTGAGCGAGTCTCTGTGCTGCTGCTGGTCTTGCTGGTGCTGGTGACCGAGCTCTGAGTGGTGGAAGTCTCGCTGCTGCTGGTGGTTCTGGTCACCTAAGTCGGCCAGCAGAAATGGATTTGGTTTGAAACCCTTTGGAGACCCCCCCACACGAAAAGTGGGTTTGGAATTGCTTCCCTCGTAGCAGAAGGGCTCGGACAGGGGGTCTGGGGGGCAGCATGTCTTCGCAAGATGTGTCGCTGCGTAGCGTGATTTGCGTCTCGGGTGTGGTCGCTTTGAGGTGTGCTTGGCAGGCGCGTGCAAGCGTTTGCGTGAGTGTCTTTTTCGTTGGCCCATGCAATCGGCTCGTGTTGGCGAGCCGCAAGATTCTGTCAAAATCAGTCTGGCGCCGCAAGCCCGTGCTAATTTCGGACAAAGTTGGATTTTGTGACAGGCGCAGTACCTTGAGCGCTTGTTGCTTCGCCTGAAGCTCACTTTGTGTGAGAGGAGCATCACTGAGCGCTGTGATTCATTTCGTGGCACAGCACTTTGGGTGGTCGCGCGTTGAATTCCGTGGCAAGCGCAGCAAAGCAAGAAAGAAATAGCGAAATAAGCAAGCAAAGGAATAAACAAACAAGAGACAGAGAGAAGAGAGAAGATAAGTCTTCAGATAAATAAGATAAACGTGACACATGCAAGATAGACAAGAGAAAGAGAAAGACAACGAGGCAGAAGAGAAATAAGACGAGAAGACAGCGAAAGAAAAAAAATAAGAGAAAGCAAACCGACAAATAAGACAAATCAAGACGATAAGGATCAAGAAAAAGACATGAACACAGAGAAGGAGACAGAGACAGATACAGAGAGAAAGACAAAGAACACGAGAAACAAGAAAGAGAAAGAGAAGGAGACAGAGACATCGAAAGCAAACAAGGACGTAAAGAGAAAGGCAAGGGACAAATAATATGAGAAAGAGAAGAACAAGAGAAAGAGACATAAGGAGACACGCAATAAAGGATGCAGAGGAAGAGAACGAGAAAAGAACAAAAATAAAAATAAAAGGAATAATAAAGGAAAAAGGGAAGAAGAAGACAAGAGAGAGAGAGAGAGAGAAAGAGAGAGAGAGAGAGGGAGAGCACGCGAAAGAAACAAATAGAGAGAGAGAGAGACCGACAAAGAGAAAGCGAAAGAGAAACATAAAAAGACACAAGAAAGAGAGACAGCGAGAATGGGAAAATCAATCTCCCCCCCTCAAGGCTCTACAAAATTTGCTTGGTTGTCGTGAACAAAAAGGCAATACACTGCAAGGTAAGCCAATCGACAAAACAGTGTCTTCCTCTTCAACGAAAAGCATATGCTCGATCCCTACCCATGTTTAGTGAAGCTGAGCATGTAAAGCAAGTTCCCGGAACTTTTAGGGAATCTGAGAGTTCATGTCCAGATGACCACTGTATTTGACGAATGCCATGAAGCCAGGATTTACCGGAAGGCCTGATGCCACAACTATCCCGCAATCCATAAAGGCCACGAAATTAAACCTCAAGAAAAGACAACAAACAGGAAAGGCTCGCTTCATATTTTCGAACATTCAACCCTCAAAAGCAAACACAACCCCCAGTCTTTCAAACTACAGTACTTTTGTTCCAAGTCAAAGTGTTGAACCCCCTGAGCTTTTGGTTTCCCGCGACTTTGCGCTTGCAGTTCCCTGAGGCTCAGTTGTTCAGTGACCCTGGACAAAAAAGGGAACCCTTTTTGGGGAAGACCATTTTTAGTGGGCAGCCACCAAGAAAAGGGAAAAAGGGTGCCACTGAACAACTGAGGAGGTCATCGACTGCTTGAGTCACGCTGGTTGTGCTGGACGTGGATGTGGAGGTCAGCGTGAAGGTGTTGGTGTCCGTTGTGGTGCCTCTTGCTTCGATTTTGCGAGAGCTGGGGAGTGACCACTGGTTTCGCGGATTCTGGGAATGAACCCTCTGGAGATTCCCGAAAAAAAATGGACACCGCCAGTTGGATTGTTTATAGGGTCATTCCGTTTCTCATTCCCTTTCTGAGCAACAGCCAGGCAGGGATGGACTCACCTGGCTGTTCCTCAAAGGAGTTGGTCCCGTGAGAGACAGATTTGGTCCTCGTGGTTGGTGTCCTTTTGGTTTCCTAATTGTGATAAGGGTCCGGGATCTTCAAAGGTTTGCCACGGCCTGAAAACAACAGGGACCGGGGGGCGGGGGCGGGGGGAAGGACTTGTTCGTGCGTCGCTTGCGGTTGTGGGCAATGTGAGCCCCTCCATGAGCCTCTCAACTGAGTTTGCCACAGGAAATGCCACTCAAAACTGCCATATGATCCAGTTATGTCCTTTCCGGAGCCTTTGATGGGCAGCATAGGCATTTATCTGAGGGGATCCCGAAGATTTGTTGCGGGGACGGGCATCCTCTCTCTAATGCCAGTCATGAGTCTGCATTTGCCCTTTAGACTCTGCTTTATCCGGAGAACTGAGGAGCCAAACCGAGCCGACTCGAGCTTCCAGCTGACGACGGCTTGGGGTTTCAAGAAACACGGAGAAAATGCAACTAGGTCCTCCAGTAGAGAGGTTAGCATAAGGGTACCCGTTTTTCTGTAGTCTATTTTAGTAGGGGAACCCTCCCCCAAAAAAGGGGAGAGAAGGGCATTACTGGGGGACCTAGGCAACAAGCGTCCTTGGGCTCGACACTTGCACCAAAGGGCTTGCAAATGCATCCCAAACACTTTTTGCCCTTCCAAGCGGAAGCGGACCGCAGGGAACAAAGACCGTCCATTGATGGCCCAGTCTAACCCAGGTGGCTATGCATGTTAATGAGGAATACCCTCCCAAATAGTTGGTGGACATAATTCTCACACAAATGATGTCCAAAGGGTCCCCATTGAAATGTTCACACCAGGAAGCGCTTGATGCGAACACATACAACTGGTGCCTATTGGCAACTCTGTGCCTCGGGTGGCTCTGCAAATTTGCTCTGCAACCAGTGGCAATTGAAACATGCCAACATCGCAGAAAGACAAATGGGTCCTATACTTGGAATGCCTGATCGGTTCGCAGGCGCGAACAGAAAGGATGGGATGTATTGGTGCATGTCCGTATGGGAAGTCCACAGAAGTTTCAAGTAGTGGGGCCACTGATTGAAGAACAACTCCTCCAAACAACCCGTGAAACCCTTTCGGTGAAGCTAGCGCTGCCAGTGGGATTTGCATGATTTAGGCGCGGGCCCGCTTCATTTCGAAAAGGAAATGACAAGATGCAACAGGAATTATGCACATACTGTATATGGCTCCTTAGCCGGCCTTTTTGAACGGAAGCAATATGCATACAAACAGGCTGATCAATCCTAAGTTGGTCCCTGATATCACCATTTCATCCCCACACGAAGCGACTTGTCTTCTCCCAGAAACAAGAAGGGAAGATTGGGCGGGCCCCCCTGTCGTTGTCCTCCTCAACCTAGCAGACCGGACATGTTGAAAAGTATATGAATGAGAGGGAAGCAATCACAGGTGCCACAAATCGGGCATCCTCAACTTGCCTACCTGCTCAGTCTGGACATGTTGAGATCTTGATAGGGTTACAGGAGTCAAGTAATTCACAGCCATGGGGGAGCCATAACGACGGACAAAATTTATTCACGTTGCCCATGTCCTCCCCAAAACAGCAACTGGCAGATCCAGTTGCCCACCCAAAAGCCAGCACAACTCCAAATATCTGTGCTGGACAATCCAGTTGCCCACCCAAAAACCAACAAAACACCTTCCCACTCCAAACATCTGCGAGGCACCGCTGGTGGTGGTGGTCCAAGAGGTGGTCATGGTGTGCGTGTTGGTGATGGTGACGGTGCTGGTGGTGGTAGAGCTTGCCGTCACCGAGGTCTGCGTTCCAGTTTTGGTCAGGGTGGAGGTCTCGGTGTTGCCTCGGATCGATGAAGCTTATCCCCCTCAAACAACTTCATACCATAGTGACCCTATGGTCAATGTAGCTTTCCCTGTTTAACCCCCAACAGAATCCTTAAAGGGCCTTTGACCCTCTGGGCAAGAACAAGCAAGCCACTTCACCTTCCCCCCAAGACCATCCTTAAAGGGTACTTGGACCCTCTGGTCAAGAACAAGGACTTCTCCACATGTTCACAATGCTACAAATTGTTGATTGCAACCCAAAAACGCCATAGGTGGAGCACGCAGCCCTTCAAAGCAAGCATGTCCTTCGCAACGAAGAAGTACGTCAAGTTGTGAAACCCTCTGGTCCGGGACCAAACCAATTCGGGTCCACTTCGAGTGGCTGCTAGTGGAACTGCTGGAGGTTGAGGAAACGGACGTGGTTTGGGTAACGGAAGTGCTGGTCCAGGTGGAGGTCCAAGTGCTACTGCTGGTGATGGACGTGCTAGTGCCCGTGGAACCTCAGCGCGTTTCGCCCGTAAGCATGTTTTTCACTCCCGCCGGCTGCGGGAGACTTTTGGGAGGGGATGCACCTCGCTTGCGAAATCTGCTCATGCTAAAAGTGACTAGCTGTTAGTGGTTTAATACGGAAAACCCAGTAGTTGGCAAAAAGTTAAAGTCCTAACATCCAAGCAAAATGCACCAACGGAACGGCGTGTATGTCCAATGCTATGAATGTTTTGACAGGTTCAGCCAAGGCGGCCACTTTGTTCATGATATTCTCAACGTTTCCTTGCGATCAGTTGAAATATTCCAGTCGATTGAAGCATGTGTGGTTTGCCTGCTTACAACAACAAGTGCAGGTTCCAACCCAGCTAACACCATTCTTGTTTTATTTTTTGCAGTTTGCCTTTGGTCGAGTTGCTGAACGGCATTCACATGAAACCTGCCATTTGTGTGCCAGATACGGTGGTTTTTGCTGTCAAAACACATGTCGGTAAAGGCTAGATGTCCCCGTCACCCGACATAAGCCGGCCAGCCGCATGAAGCATCAGTTTGTTTTTGTGTGTCGGTAAAGGCTTGATGTCCCATGCCCCCTGGCATGAGCATATAATAAGATACAAATAAGAACATAACAGCAACTACATGTCAAAATACGACTACACTGTTGAAAACCCATCCAAACGAAAGAACAATACCCAAAACCTGAAATCAAATAACCACTATCAATCTACTAGAGTAAGTACTTTCAGGCAGAATGAAGGTGAGAGACTTATCATAGGGGTAAAATAAGTTTCATGGTTGTTAAAGCCTCTTCAAAGGGATCCCGTCAAGGCTCTCAAAACGAACCTATGAGCCTCTATTTAGGCCCTTTAGTCGCTATTGGGCCCCCATTGGGATTGGGGGGGCCCCTACATAGGATTAAGATGAAGATAGAAGTAAATCATTCATTCTAAAAGAGCACGCATCTGTTTGTTGTGCTGCCCAAACAGATCTCCGTGCGGCTAGATTCCCCCTTCCCCACCGCCGCCCCCTCCCCCCAAACATGGGCAAGCCACAAAAAGCGCACACATCTGTTTGTCTTTTTGTGCTGCCAAAAACCGCGGTAAAGGCTAGATTTCCCCCTGTCCCGGGCATCATGAAACCAGCAGTAGCTGGTTGCCTCAAGCGATTGGCCATCGCGCGGTCGCGCGGGCGACCGCATCGCATCTATGCCTCCTGGTCCGAAGTCCAGAGAGTCAGGTTGTCTCGCAGCAGCTGCATGATGAGGGTCGAGTCCTTGTAGGAGTCCTCCGCCACGTTGTCCAGCTCAGCGATGGCATCCTCGAAGGCAGTGCGCGCCATTTTGCAGGCCTCGTCAGGGCTGCCGAGCACCTCGTACCTCGCTGGCAAAATCTGCTCCCATGCTAAAAGTGACTGACTTCTAGTGGTTTAATACTGAAAACCCATCAGTTGACAAACAGTTAAAGTCCTAACATCCCTTGGCAAAATGCAGCAAAGGTACATGAAGACCGAATAGTTCAAAGCCAAACCCAAACGGATCGGATGTGTCACTGCCAAGTCCTTCTGCGCCACCGTCGCTGCCTCCTCATAGGCCGCTCTCGCCTTCTCGGCCGCGGCCTTCTTGGCCTCGCCATCACGGAACTCCGCGATGTAGCGGTAGTAGTCCGCCTTCATCTTCTGGTAGAAAACCTTGGACTCACCGCTGCTGGAGGTTGGGATGAGCTTTCCATCCAAGAGGGACAGGATGGTGTCGCAGATCGACTGCAATTCCTTCTCCACCTTCTCACAGTACTCCTTGGCATACCCGGCGTTGTCAGCATTGCCCTTGCTGGTCTCCTTCTGCATCACGCTAGTGATGATGCGCCATGCAGCACGGCGAGAGCCAACGGTGTTCTTGTAGGCCACAGACAGCAGGTTGCGCTCCTCAACAGAAAGCTCGCCGCCAGCGTCGCCCACGTTCTTCATGTGATCGGCCATCTCATCATAACGCTCGGCCTGCTCAGCAAGCTTTGCAAAGTAGACCTCCTTGTCACGAGTCGACATGGCTTTCGGAACACTCCTGCTGCTGGCAACAACACAGAAGCCTTGAATCAAATCACTACGGAAGCGCGGATCTCCTGCGAACTTGGAAGAGTGGCCGTTCGTGTTGTTTTGTTTGTTTTGTGGTCTTCTCTTGGTTTGAAGGCACATGGTCATGACATGTAAATGTGTGAATGTGTGCGTGTTTGCGCGTGTCATGTGTGTGTGTGATTGTTTTTGCCTACCTTTGGAAGGCTTGACTGGCCATGGATCATGGAGGATCCCTGTGGGTGAACTTTCCGTGGTGTGAAAACTGTCATCTTCCAAGGGGTGTTTGCAATCACCTGACGACTTCACCAAGCAAACGGCCCTTCATTCTTTTCGAGGCGCTCGAGGTGGTGAGGCTGGTGCGGGTCTGTGTGGTGCCGGTGCCGGTGCTGGTGGTCGCTACCGTGGTGGTGCTGCTCAAAGTCACCGAGGTCAGCGTCGTCGTGGCTGACGTACTCGCGGGGCCGCGAAAGGAGGACTTCATATGGCCATGGGCAACCCCGTGCCCCCAGTGAACATCCCAATCCCCACTAAAATAGGTTCTAAAATGGGTGGTGCAGCTACCCCAAAATGGTACCATTGGTTTTGACCCACAGCCATATGGGCGCCGAAATGTAATTAGAATGGGGCTGTGGGGAACTTTAAAAACATGGTTAGTCGTGATTCTAGGAAAAGCACTTGCTTTACAGCGGTTTCCCACGAAACAACAAAAAAGAGGGCCAGACACTCAGTCGCAAAGGTGACACTTGGGTTTGTATTTTTTACGGGGCTGGTCAGGAAGGTTTGAGTACGGGGTATGATTCGCAGGTATGATTCGCGGAAGCAGCAGCAGCAGCAGTAGTAGCAGCAGTAGTCGTCGAAGTAGTAATATTGTAGTAGTAACAATAGTAGTAGTAGTAGTAGTAGTAGTAGTAGTAGTAGTAGTAGTAGTAGTAGTAGTAGTAGTAGGTAGTAGTAGTAGTAGTAGTAGTAGTAGTAGTAGTAGTAGTAGTAGTAGTAGTAGTAGTAGTAGTAGTAGTAGGTAGTAGTAGTAGTAGTAGTAGTAGTAGTAGCAGTAGTAGTAGTAGTAGTAATATTGTAGTAGTAACAATAGTAGTAGTAGTAGTAGTAGTAGTAGTAGTAGTAGTAGTAGTAGTAGTAGTAGTAGTAGTAACAGTAGAAGCAGCGACTGTAGTGGCGCGGAAGCTTTGAAAAGACTTGGCACTGGCCTTGGCAAGGCAAGTTCATTGCGCGGGTATGATTCGGGTATGATTCGCGCATATGATTCGGGTATGATTCGCGGGTATGATTCGGCTAGGTGCAAAACGGCACTGATTACAAACTCAGAATGATGAATGTAGTAGTAGCTGTGGTAGTAGTAGTAGTAGTAGTAGTAGCAGTAGTAGTGGTAGTCAAAGAAGTTTAAAAGGAACTTCCGTGTTACGGCAACTAATTCAAAGCTAGCTCTCTTAGACAAATGACAAGAGAAGGAATAAGCCCACGAGGAAAAATGCGCGCGTGTGGCAGGGGAAGAGAAAGTCGCAACAAACATGGCCCTGTGCGTGAATAGGCGTTTTCGGAGATGAGAAAGTCGCAAAAAGCGTGGCGCTGTGCGTGAATTGGCGTCTCCGGAGACGCGAAAGCTAGCCTGTCCGCGGCGTCTGGTCGGAGCGGGCTCGGAGCGGGCTCGGAGCGGTCTCGGAGCGGTCTCGGAGCGGGCTCGGCGCCGTGACCATTGGCACGGCAACGCAGAGGTTTCGCAAGGATTGAATTGCGTGGCAGGCGCATCATTTTGGTGAGGTCGGGTGCAGGTTTCGTGGCAGGCGCAGCACTTTCGCAAGGTCAACTTTTCTCAAGGTTTGAATTGCGTGGCAGGCGCAGCACTTTCAAAAGGTCAGGTGCAGATTTCAAGGCAGGCGCAGCACTTTCGCAAGGTCAAGTGTAGATTTCGTGGCAAGCGCAGCACTTTCGCAAGGTCAAGGCCAAATTCGTGGCAGGCGCAGCACTTTCGCAAGGTCAAGTACAGATTTCGTGGCAGGCGCAGCACTTTCGCAAGGTCAAGTGCCAAATTCGTGGCAGGCGCAGCACTTTCACAAGGTCAAGTGCAGACTTCGTGGCAGGCGCAGCACTTTCGCAAGGTCAAGCGCCAAATTCGTGGCAGGCGCAGCACTTTCACAAGGTCAAGTACAGATTTCATGGCAGGCACAGCACTTTTGCTTGCTTAGGTACAGATCGATAGATAAATAGATAGATAGATAGACTAGATAGATAAACAGAGAGAAATAGATAAATGCATAGATAGATAGACGGTTCGATAGATAGATAGAGAAAGATAGAGAAAACAGAGAGATAGATAGCTAGATAGATATCGATAGATAGATAGATAGATAAATAGATAGATAGATAGATTCGATACATAGAAAGATAGATAGATAGATAGAGAGAGATAGATAGATGGATACATGGATAGATAGGTAGATAGATAGATAGGCAGATAGACAGAAGAGATAAGTAGATAGATAGATAGATAAAAAGATAAACGAATAGAGAGATAGATGAAAGATAGAAAACATAGAGATAAATAGATAGATAGATAGATAGATAGATAGAGAGAGAGATAGATAGGTGGATAGATAGATAGGTAGGGAGATAGATAGATAGATAGATAGATAGATACATAGATAGATAGATAGACAAACAAACAGAAGATAGATAGATAGATCGATAGAAAAAGAGATAGAGATATAGATAGATAGATAGGTAGATGGATAGAGAAATAAATAGATAGATAGATGGATAGATAGATAAATAGATACAGAGGTAAATAAATAGATAGATAGAGAGAGAGAGAGATAAAGGGATATAGAGAGATGGATAGATAGAGAGATAGAGAGATAGGTAGATATAGAGATAGAGAGATAGATAGATAAGCAGATAGATAGATAACACGAGAGATAGATAGATAGGTAGTTAGGTAGATAGATAGGTAGAGAAGATAGATAGACAAGTAAACGAAAGAAAGAAAGAAAAGACAGATAGAAAGAAGGAAAGAAGGGAGGAAGGAAAGAAATGAAGAAAGGAAGAATGACGGAGAAAAAGAATCAAGAAAAGAAAGAGAAAGAGACCTATAGTGTTTATATGTTTGAAACTTCCGCCCACCAGCTTCGCCGGCTCTACTGGTAGTAGTAGTAGCAGGTGCAGAAGTAGTAGCAGCTGCAGCATAAGCAGCAGCGGCTGTAGTGGTGCGGACGCTTTGAAAAAGACTTGGCACTAGCCTTGGCAGGGGAAGCTCATTGTCCGGGTATGATTCGGGTATGATTCGCGGGTATGAATCGGCTAGGTGCAAAACGGCACTGATTACAGACTCAGAATGATGTATGTAGTAGTAGTGAGTAGTAGCAGCAGCAGCAGGAATAGTAGTAGTAGAAGTTAGTAGTAGTAGTAGTAGTAGTAGTAGTAGTAGTAGTAGTAGTAGTAGTAGTAGTAGGAGTAGTAGTAGTAGTAGTAGTAGTAGTAGTAGAAGTAGTAGTAACAAGGTAGTAGTCGTAGTAGTAGTAGTAGTAATAGTAGTAGTAGTAGTAATAATAGCAGTAGTAGTAGTAGTAGTAGTAGTAGTAGTAGTAGTAGTAGTTAGTAGTAAGGGTAACAGAAGCAGAAGTAGAAGCAGTAGAGTAGTAATACTCGTAGTCGCGGTAGTAGCAGTAGTAGTAGTAGTGGTAGTAGCAGTAGTAGTAGCAGTAGTAAGTGGAGTAGTAGTAGTAGTAGTAGTAGTAGTAGTTGTTGTTGTTGTTGTTGTAGTAGTGGTAGTGGTAGTATTGGGTAGCGCTGGTGGTGGTTGTGGAGGCAGTGAACAACACAAAACGGTAGAAGAACAGTAGCATCTTGCAGCATTCGTATTAAGGGGTATGATTCGGGGGTATGATTCGGGGTATGATTCGGGGGTATGATTCGTGGGTATGATTTGGGGAGGTCCCACCTTCTGCATTTTGAAGCAACTCAACACACCAAAAAAGGACAAACCCACTTGGAGACTTGGCTGTGAGGGTGAAAAAATGGACTGGGGCAAGCCAAAGCTGGCAAGAGAGTTGCAGGTCTTGAAGCGGCAGGCTGGTTTCAAGCGTCAACCAATCAAGTAGCAGTAGTAGTAGTTCGGATTCAGACACCCTGCTACGTTGACGCCCCTTTGCCAATACGTGTTTTTCCGCTAATGCTGCAGAACGTTGCATGTGTGATGTAATCAGCCTGCTGCGAAGGTCAGTTTGCCCCTGCAAACTCCAAAAGCCAGCGTCGTTCAATATCCCCTTCAGGGTCGCTTCTGTTGGTCAGGAAATGGCCCTAAAGCATTACAATTTTCGGAAGATTGGAGGCAAGGGAGGCTGTCCATACCATCGGCTGGCGTTGCAGTAGTGGCATGGAATGGTGTACGCTCTGCGTGTCACCGCCAGGTACCATAACCAGAAGGCTGGCGAAGCCGGTGGGCAGCCTTCTTTCTTCATAGCATGTAGGAACTGTGGTTCTCTGTCTCTTTCTTCTTACTCTCTTTGTCGTTCTCATTATCCTTCTCTTCTTCTGTTTCGCTTGTTTCTTTTTCTCTTCTTTCTCAACCTCTCTGTCTTTCTGTCTCTGGCTCTCTCGTCCTTGCCTGTCTGTGCTTTCTCTTGGCCTTACTTCTCTTCCTTGTTCTCCTTCTGTGTCTTTTTCGGTATGTTTCTCTTTCTCTACTGATCCATCTCTCTGTGTGTCTGTCTGTCTATGTTTCTATCTACATCTATTGTTCATCTGTCGATCGCTTTATCTAGCTAGACAAACACCTAGATGGTTAGGCGGATAGATTGTGAATGGATGGACACAAAGGTAGAAACATAGAGAGAGAGAGAGATAGATGAAGCGAGAGCGGAAAGACAGATAGACAGACAGATAGAGTGGTAGATCGACAGATAGACAGAAAGGAATGTTAGAGAAAGAAATTGGTGGATAGACCGACCGAGATATTGGTTGAAAAGAGAGACATACAACTTATAGACAGGTAGTTGGATAGGTAGACAGGCAGACAGGCAGTCAGACAGACAGATAGGTACTCTGCCTGTCTATCTAATTCTCGACCTATCTATGTGCTTATACCTCTTTATCTAGCTATCTATCTGTCAACATACCTGTCTAGACATCTGTTCGCTTATCTATCCGGTAGTCTTGTTTTTTGCGTTGATCAATCTACAGTGCTCCGAGTGCGCCTGCCACGAAATCTGCACCTGACCTTGAGAAAGTGCTGCGCCCGCCCCTAACAGTTGAAAGCTGAGAAGACCATATTCACCAGCTGCAGGAACGTCAGATCAGCCAAAAACCACTCTACACATCTGTCAGACTGGTCCTCACAACTCGATGTGCACCGGGGCGTTTGTCTTTGTTTCTCCTTTGTAGCCCTGTTGGACACAATCGGCAACTCCTCCCAAAACAAGGCCCTATTTGAGACAGACCGTCCGTTTGAAGTTGGCCTTGCATTTTTGCCTGGGTTCCCAAACACAAGCACCGAGACGCCGTTGGCAAGGGGTTTTGAGCAGCCACAAAGCCTTGCTTCTTGATGGACCCGAAAACAAGGAGTTCACATTTTGGGCAATGAGAAGTGAAGCAACCCAACAAGCCAAACTCAATGGGCGATTCACATTCAACGACGAAGGAATATTCTGGTCATGATACCGCAGATATAGAAATATCTTTTCTACCAGCACCATTTGGGTGAAGGGCAAATACATGAGCTGCTACCAAATGGTGTCCCAGCTCTGTCTCGGACCGGTCCTTGTCCCGGTGAGAGTGGTGGATGTTAACGTAACCGAGGTCCTGTCGGGATATGATCCGCAGTGAGCTCAAGTGGCCAAGGCAAGAAACAAGCAGCTCTTTGATTTGGGCACGGAAAGCTCAGCCAATTGGGGGGGAAAAAAGACCGTGGAATGCCTGAAAAGAAAGCGGTCAAAAACCAGTTTGGCCCAGCATCGGCATTCACAGGGATCGAACATGTGTTAGATCTGGCCAGTTAGGTGTAGCTTGAAGATGTGTCAAATAGACTAAAGTGGGATTCCTGCCCCCAACAAATGCCTAACAGTAAAAGAAGAGAGACCAACATTGGTGGGCAAAGAAGCAGCAATGCCTCTTATTATGTTCTCCGGATGTTTTGCATCTCAGATTTGCCGCTGTGTCCTCCCTGTTCTCGGGCGAGCCCCTTCCATTCTGGGGCAGGGACGCTAAACGACTCAAAAAGTCTTGCGGGTAGGCTCGACACATGGAACATCCGCATGTTCTAGAAACTCGACAGCGCTCACTTGATCAAGTTCGAGTTCTAAGATGGTGAATGACGGAATCCAACGGCCATCTCCAAGATGCCAGCAGTATAGGTAGGACTTTTGGTTGGAGCACCCCTTAGGTCCCAGACATTACTTAGACTTTTGTCCACCCAATAAAAATCCGCCCTATCATCTTTGCCCGGGCGCATGCAAGGAATCATCCTACAAAATGGAGAGCCTGCGTTCACCAACGCAGCGCGGGGAGTATTTGAAAGCATTGAAATCACTGGATTGACCTTTTCTCAAGCACACAAGCAAAAGGATTCACAGCAAACCCATGTCCCCAGCTTTTGCCAAATGCTTTCCATTGAGCCACTTGCAAGCTGCTTGTCAACTCAACAGCATGCACTTCTGTGCTGTGGCTTGAAGTTTGCACACTCGGGGAATGGTGCTGCCACAACATCCACTGTTCAGAGCTGTTGAGGGCGTATATCTGCAGGCGCTTGTTTGGCGCCTCATTGAGAAATTCGGTGCTTGACAATACTTCGGAGTTGGGCGAGCTGCAACGTGAAATTGCGAGGATGACAAGATCGATTGAAACACGGGAGAACAAGGGAACATGGGATGAATGAGCCTGTCGTGGTGGATAGCGCTTGCACAAAAGTAGTACACACGGTCGCTACCCAGATGGGACCAAAACCGTTCAGCCAGGAATTTGTGTGACGAGAAAAGCCTATAATGGCAAGCTGCAGGCAAGGGTCTGGGTAGCCAATACTCATAACTCTTGGGATGACGAACGGGACTTTGCAAATTTGATGGCTCGCTGCGGTATAGTGGATGCCCAAAACCTTTCAAGCAAGGGGAATAAGGGGGACTGCCATAATAACCTGCTGTCATGCTCAAATGTAACACTGACAGGCACCACCAACACTCACCACAACCACCACAACCACCACCACCACCACCACGACGAAAACAACGCCAGCACGACAACGGCAACGACAACAGCCAGAAAGAATCATTGGCCCACATTGTCCTATCTGTCCATGACTCACAAACACGGTTAGCATGCAAGAACGAATCAAGGCATAAAATCCAATTTTGCTGGTTCCAAGACAACAACAGCAAGCCGACTTGCTCGTACCTGGTAGTTGTAAGCGATGTGCTAGTGAAGGTCAAGGAGGTTGAGGTCCGGCTGGTAGTCTGGGATCCGGAGTGATGATTATCTCTGAGACATCGTTGCACAACTCTGATGTGTCTCTCATAGACACTAAGAGCCCAATATTACCCCCCGATTTCTTGATACGTTTTGACGCTCGAACGGGTTGAAGGCAGCTCTCCTGAAGCAGGATTGTGTCAACGTCGACGTCAACCTTGTCAATCTGTTTGAGGTTCCTTCGCGGTCAATATTTCTTAGACGCAGCTGGATACATCTGCTACTAACACAGCGGATCGCGTCTGGACGGGTCCTATGTATTCCGGAAAGCACCTCATGATACCTCAGCAACAATGGCCCACGACACGACGAATTCGGCGCTGCATACAGAGCCCCTGAAGTCGGAATCGCTAGGATCCTTGATGCGATCACGTTCGCAAACACACGTTACGACAGGCACCCAACGTTTCAAGCCTTCCCAACGCCTAAATCAACTGATAGGACTCATGCCAGTGACTTGTGCAGATGCTCTCATTCTTATCGATTCCAATCAGGTCGTCTTGAGAACAAGCGCGACCATGGTGTCAAACTGGCACAAATCCATGAAACCCGCGGGAAATCACCGGGCCCATGAGAAGCAAAGAAACTAGGCGAGGGCTGGACTTAGATCGATGAACAGAAGTGATGATACCTGGCATTTCTTGTTACCTGGCCATAGGGGCAAGGAATCCAAATGACCCATGGGTCATCTCTTTGTGGAGTCAATTTACTCGTGTCTTTCTTGGCGTGTCAATCGTTCTTTATTAACTTGTGTATTGGCATATTCTTATACCTTAGTTTATGTCAGTCTTACGTTCCTTCGTTCTTTCTATATTTCTTTCTTTGATCGTTTAGTCCTTCAGTTCTTTCGGTCTTTCTCGGTCTTGGTTTGTTTCAGAACTCATTGTTGTAGGTCGTGATTTGATGTGCTTTCTTTACTTAGAGTCTTATTTTATTGTTTGGTTCTTTGCGTCTTTTGTCTTTTCTTTGTTAAGTATTCCTTGCTCTATGTCCCGTATTCTTCCTTCGTTTCCATCTCTCTCTCTCTCTCTCGCCGCGCTTTTGCTCTCCCTCTGTTTCTTGCTTGCTCCCTCGGCAACCAAAACACAGAAACCAGGGGAAGCTTCATGCAAAGCCGAAAGGCAAAGCACACAAGGCTACGCAGTACATTCCGAGGACTTCTGGATAGTGTGGTGGGATTGCAACCAAATGGCGATTCCCTGCTTGAACGTAACTCTGTTGCTCAGGCTTGCTTGCACGTTGGGCAACCACATATTTTCTTGGAGGTTTTGGGAAAGGAGCCTCACCCACAAGAAGGTGCCACTGGGCACTGGCTCAAGTGCACCAAACCACTTCAATGCCGAGGCACTGTTTGGCTGGTGGTGCTGGTCCAGGTATGAGTTGAGCCTGGGATGTTGAGACTTGGCCAGACTTGGACCTGCAACATGTTAACTTGTTGCAGTTGTTTACAAGCTGAGTTGAGTCTGGCCGTGTGACGTGTGCCTGCCTGCATTCAGAGGCTCAAGGCCACAAATAAACAGCATGCGGCGCAGCTAAGTCTGCCCAAGATCCAAGGACAAATCTCTACATGGCTTTGTGTCAGGACCTCCAAAGTTCCAGTTTCCTCTCGGCCTCCCTTCAAATTCCAGGCAAAGAACCAGCCACCTCTGATCCAAGATTGACGCAACGCCAACCCAGATCTGAACCAACATGGGGCAATCTGAGCAATGCTGCAAGGCCCAGGCCCTGTTTGGTCGCTTGCTTGTTTCTCTGCCTGCATGCCTGCCTGCCTGCCTGCCTGCCTGCCTGCCTGCCTGCCTGCCTGCCTGCCTGCCTGCCTGCCTGCCTGCCTGCCTGCCTGCCTGCCTGCCTGCCTGCCTGCCTGCCTGCCTGCCTTCGTGTGTGTGTGTGTGTGAAAGCTCTGATAGCAAAGAGTTTTGTTTTCATTTTGCAAGGAATGGAGTCGGTCCCCACTCTGCTGGGCTTGCGGATCCTTATGAGGAAACCCAGCAGAGCATCCGAAGCTCCAAATAAACAGGCAGGGCCTGGGCGGATGTCTCCGCAGCTGGCGTGCCTCTTTCTTTCTTTTGTCCTCTGGATAGGTTTGTGATGGGACTGTCTTAGACAACAAGCAAAGCACGAAGACCAGTGACAGACCATTTGACTTTCTCCTCTCGAGGAGCGGATCAAGTGTGTATCCCACGCTGGGTTTTCTGATAAAGTGCCCAGTGGGGCTCCAAGGAGCCGGAAACCAACCTTTGATCATTTGCCCACATGTCTCAGAGTTCCACGTCGTTTGATCTTGATCGCTGCGACTGCACGTCGCTAATGCATGTGAGCTTGATTGCCGCAGAGGATTGTAAGGTCCGAGATGATGACATGGCTAAGCCACGCATATACGCCACAGCCCTGTTTTCCTACCTTGATTCCCACTTCACTTGATTTCCACCTTTCCAACTCCGTAGAACAGGCAGAGCAAATCTGTCACAGTCCAGCAGCTGTTGATGCAACAGAACTCACGGGCAGCCATGCCTCAAGTGGTGTTCAACTTCTTCACTGCCGCAGAGGAATCAAGAACCTCATCCTCTGCGCTCCTGACGCAGATCTCACGACCCAGAGTGAGTGAAGACACACTTGTAAGTCCTGTGGCCACCTCCGCGCAGCGAACACACGCGACGTTGCGAGCTCGGACTTTTCAACTTCCCCCAGGCACTTTTCCACCGCCCGGCGATCTTGTAGATCGGCCGCCTGGTAATTTTTCAAGCATACAGGAACGACCCCGCCGTCGCTCCAGAAAGCCGCGCAGGGCGGACTCAAACACAAGAGGAAGGCGTCACAGTCGATCGCAGCATCGACGCCGTCGTAGACATGTTCGGTCGCTTCGTCGGGAAAGAACTCGTTCCCCTCACCCAATACGCCCCCAACAACGGGCCTAGACACCGGACTGTTTGCAGCTGCCCCGAAGCCACCGAACACGGAGGTGGAGTTTCCGGACGGACAGGGTCCCCAACCCGGACCTCCGCCAACAGGGCCACCGCCCAACGAGTGCACGTTTCACCGGTTGCATCCGACATCTGATTTACAACAGACTCCTGCACCGCTCTCAACGCTTGGAGTGAGAAACCCAGCGCGTGAAACGCTTGGGTATCCACAACACGCAGGACAGAGAACTGCTCTGGGATGCATGTTCCCAACCCTGCAGGCAACTGGGGTGCTCAGCCAAGGCGAGACCCCCACTTCCCCCGCAGGCTGTCTTGGAGATGGCCATTCAGTCCTTACAGCGGCAAGTTAAGGAATACACCCCGCATGAAGCACAGGGCCAAGCACCCGACCTCCCGGAGCGATATTTTCCCGTGCCGACAACGGACCTCTCGGAGAGTTTCTTTCCCCTGCAGACAACGGACCTCTGGTCGATGGAGAGAAGTTTGAACTGGCTAGCCCGCGGGAATGGTACCAACACATGCGGAACATGCAGCAAGAGTCGGATCTGCGGGACTTCTGGTGTTTCCGGCTGATGAGACGCAGTTGGTGTCAAAGCATGGCCGCTCACTTTGGAAAAAAATGTTTCAATCCCCCTGGCAAGAACGCCGCCAGATTAGGTAGAGACAGTCCTTTTACCGCTACGCCTGACCAAATGGATCCCCAGACTTTGAGGCGCGTGGCGCAGTCCATTGTGAGTTCCCAGTTGCCATACGAGCGTGCTATTGCAACCCCGCCAAGAATTTTCATGCATCGAGGCGGGGTTGCGGTCTGGAATTTGATTTGCTGGCTTTCCGGGCAGCCGATCCCCTCGGCTTATCCGACATGCAGTGGCGGCGAGTATGACATTTGGGCCTTGTAATGCCATCGAGCCGCGATGCCATGTCTATGACGAATGAAGAGACCCCGCTGGGCTTTGTTCTGCCGGGCTAGCTTAGAGTGTTGGGTGAAGAAGCTTCATTTGCGCAGTGGGCCACCACAGTGATTACTCATCCCAAAAATAGCATTGGGCGGGCAAGTTTTCAGGCACGCATTGCAAGTGCAGAGCAGCGAACACCAAGGCTGAACAACAAAAGCTCAGATATTATCGGTGATAAAGCCGGAAAGCTCGGACAAACGTTGGCTTGTCCGTAGCGACTGTGTTTTTTTTTCACGCTTGGTACTTTTGCATGATGCCAGTGACTGGGACAGCTGGGGCAAGTGGAAGCCCACCGCAACCCTTGGCAAAGTCACGGATCCGCAAAGAGCGGGCAGAATTCGTGGATGATTTTTTAAGTGAGAATGGCAAAACAATCTTAGCGATTGATGCCGCGAAGGGAACCAGTGTACAATGGAACCTGCCCTACTTTTCTTCCTGAACCGTGAAAGAGTCAGTCTTTATTGAATTCGGCACCGGCCGCTACGCATGGTTTCAGGCAAAGACGATCCAGAATGATTCGGCATTGACTCGGCTACTAAATCTTTTTTTTTCTCCGTTTGGTTGCCCGGGGTGCGTGTGCTGGTGTCCACGTCCCTGCCCGGGGTGGTGGCCCGTGTCAGGGGTGAAAGTGACCCAGCCACGTCCCAGGATGTGTTGTGTTGGTTTGCGCCTTTTTCTTCCGTTTTCGTTTGTTTTCCTTGTTGTTCTTTGCTTCGCCGTTCTTGCTTCTAAGGGAATTCTTTCCAGCTCCAGATTGTCAGTACGCCATGCTTCCGAAGCCATAGCTTGCAGGTTGAGTGAAGTAAAATGCCAAAGTATAAACTTGGCCCCGTTTGTTATGGGTTGTCTCGTTGGAAACGATGTAAACTATCGCTGTTTTGAGAACAGTGGAAGTTTTTGACAACCTAGTTATACTATGGCGCACTAGCGCTCGCGGTCTTGGGATGACAAGTCGTGGCAATCGCAGAGCTGGCGCTCTGATTGGGATCGCAATGACTGGTCACACTCAGATTCTTTCGGTGGCCCGTCTTCTAGGTGGTCTCACCAAAGTGCTCCTCGCACCCCTCCCAAAAGCCGAGGTGCAAGCCATGATCAGTCTGAAAACCCGATGTTGGCCTCTCCGCAGGGCGAAGCCCGTCAGTCCAACACCCTTCCGGATGCGTTTCACCCGACTCAGACCTTTTTCGATTCTAACGAAGTGTTTGGCGTCAAATTTCATCGTCAAATCCCTGCCACGGCTTGGGCAGTCAGGCACGGCTTCGCCGGCCGCAGCATCACAGACATTCAGCTTCAGGAGCTCGCCTTTCGCGGGTGGGATAATTACAACTTAAGGTGTTTGTCAGCGGGACGCTACGCGTCCATCTTATTTGCACGAAGCATTCGCGAAGCCGTTTTTGCTTCCTCTTTACTTTCCAAACTCAGAGAAGGAAAGGTCGATTTAGACCAAGTGGCGGCCCAATTTTTTCAAGACACACAGAAGTCATCGCCGTCCGACTTGGATGAAAATCAGAAAAGACATATCGACTCAACGAGTTGGCTGACCACATTGTTCGGTCGCTTGAGCCATATAAGCGTGAGGAGCTGGAAGCTGCTCAAGATAAAATCCGCTTGCTTCAGAAAGAACGGGAGGAAGCTCACAAACGCCCGGTTGTGCCCGCTGTCAGCCCTCAAGGCCCCAAAACCGAAACGCCCCCTCCGCCAAAGAGGGCGCGCACGGATATTGCAAGTGCTTTGAAAAGAGGGGCCGAAGTTACTGCAGCCGCCGAATCAGAAGTTGTCGAGGTTCCCTTCTGCCAAGCAGAAGCCTCGTCATTGCCAACCTACGTGGGCTCAATTGACGTGTTTGCCCCGCCGGGTTCTCGGGTGCTGGAGCAGAATGCTCCAGGAGGAGTTTCTTCTGCCACGGTCAACAGTTGGATCTCCAAGCTGAAAATTAGCGCGGAGAAGCGCACGCGCCTGAAGGAAGCAGTAGGTCAAGTTACCAAACACGTCAAGGAGATGTCTGCGGAGCAGACAGCATCCTTGGCAGATCGTACAGCTGGTTGGGGGGTTCCAGTGGCCATGGCCACCAAGGCCAAGCCGGCAGAATTGACGAAGATCATTTGCGCGGCCACCATTCTGTCTAGATGACTAGATGTACAATATACTCGGGATTTGCCGGTGCAAGGCGCAGATTGGCGGTTGCTTTCACATCTCATGGCTATTTTTCTCTTTTCTGGAAGTTGGTTTGCATGATGAGTCTGTCTGGAAGGTGCGTTTATTGTGTCGCATTTGCATTGCTGCTGCGTTTCATATGGTCCTTCATCGTGGAAGAGACTTACCACCCATGCTGCACAAATGGCATCTGCGCTTCAGGTCCCTGGAGATCTCTACTCTGCAATCAATACAGAATCTGGCTCGCAATTTTGAGAAGCCCTTTGCGGTTTTGTGACGAAGGCTGGAAACCTCCCGTATAGACATTTCTATGTGGGGAGTACTTTCGTTGGTGTTCATGACAAACAAGATGCTAGGGCGCGCAAATTCCGACAACTGGAGGCACAGCAGAGCGTGCAATGCGAATTGGCTTTGCACTGGTGGTTCTCTCGGGGGACCTTTCACGACTTTGCAGTTATACCAGTTGCATTTCTCGACACTCGCTTGCAATGCCGCTCATTTTCAACATGCTTGATTCAGAAATGGACTCCGCACCTGAATATTCCCATGATTCTCAGAATAGGTGTGACGCGGGAACTAAAACGGTGCACTCTGACGTATGCGCAGCCTAATGTCCGCCTCTTTCGGAAACTTCGGAAGAGATTGTATGCGCACAAGGTGCTCGATTTTTACCCCTCCCGGAGCTTGGAACCTGCACAAATTTGGACATTGTTGCATGCAATGTCGCAGCCTGGGCAACTTAGTTTTGCAGCTGAGAGACGGGTCCGGTCTGTGCAGTTCTCTCAGTTACACTTGTACCTTACGCGGAGACTGGTCAGCAATTTGGATGATCCACCTCGGTCACGGCTCCTGTCTATTCTCAATCGCGCCATGCGGTTTCAAAACTGCCCTCTACCACCGTCTCCCAGTCCTTTGGCGCTTCCATTTTTGGCGCATGAGGCAGCTTGCCGTGCTCGTCGTAGTTCTCGGCGTTCTCCTGGTAGTCCGCGGGCAAGCTACCGAGCGGGCGCCGATTTCGGTTGGCGAACAGCACTTGCGTGGCCAGGTCATTGACAACGGCCGCGCCGCAGGTCTTCTGCCCGGAGGCAGACCAGCGGGTTGTTGTTCCGCTCCAGGTCTGCGGCCAGCGCCTCGGCGTCGGCTTCGTTCTCCGCGGCCTGCTGCTCCGCGACCTTGTCCAAGCGCTTCAGCGCTTCCTGCTCCAAGAGCTGCTGCTTATAGTTGAAGGCCGGGCGGGCTCAGGCATCATATCATCAAAGCCAAGGAGTTTTTGCCGCCTTTTCATGTGCCAAGAGGCATACCCGTTGCAGGCCGACACTCGAACTTGAAACAGCTGCTGCGCTCTCATTTTCGCTGGATGGAAAGCTTTCAGTGGGATCAGCTTTGCGCGTGCACCTGTTCCGAGCATCCAGAATTGACCACAGTACAGCTCAATGGTCAGTCTCATATTGCTTCGCCAGCAGAACGATTGTCCTTGCCCAAAAAACGGAGGCCTTGTCGCACTTCATGGAATCTGCTACAACGCTGGATGCACCACCACCACTTGTTTACCGTCTCTTTTTCTATGTGGGAGCAGTTTGTGTGCGTGCAGTGGCCGTCACATTTTGAAGCGGTTGCACTTTCAAGGATGTAAAGCAGATTCGTCAGGAATGTAGACAGCTGGTGGTCCACGGTTGCGACCATGCTCCAAATCAGCTTTTAGTGTTCTGGTTTCGGTTATACCAAGCCACGCTATTCCGGACCTTCGGCGACCAGGATGTCTATCAGCATCTTCCTATGTCCCCAACACGAGCAGCTGAACATCTTCGCGAACTCAGTCGACAACGATGGTTACACAAGTACCGCTGGGGTGTCAAGCAGTCAGCGCCGTTACCAACGGCATATGCGTTGTTAAAGCGCAAAAAGGACTACCTTGCAGCCCGACCGATCATCAGTTACCGGGGCTTTATTTTTGCGCGGCTTTTCCGTGCCTTGTCATTTGTCCTGCACAGTATGATGCTGGAGTGTGTTCCCGACAGCTTTGGCCTGGACACCTCTCCGCAGCTAATTCAAAAGCTTCATACTTTTCTCATCAACGCCGCTGAGGACGAGCAATTTGTCATGTTTAATCAAGACCTGGTGGGTTTCTTTCCTTCCGTCCCAGCTCCTCGAATTATGCAAGCGTGCGAATGGTTGATTACCCGGTACCAACAGCCGCACGCTGTCAACACAGCAATTGTCTTTACGGCGAGTCTTGCGGAAAATCAAGCGCAACTTCGTGTTTTTCGCGGACGCGGGGACAACATCAAGTTTCTATTGACCTGGTAGACGTTCTGCCCTTGTGCCACCTCAGTTTGCAGGCTGGTTTGTTTGTTCATCTTGGTCGGGTACTTAAGCAAGTGCGCGGCGCTGCTATTGGAAACCAGGTTTCGCCAGTTCTGGCCAACATTGCCGTTTCCATTCTTGAGCAATCGTGGGCCGTTGCTGCAAAGATGATATTGGATGAGCAGCGCAATACCTTTTTCTGCGTGAGATACGCAGATAATCGCTTGGTCTTGGTGTCTACAAGACTACTCTCGCACCCATTGCTTCGGGAATTTCTTCACCTTGCTTTTTACAAGCGCCCAGTGGAACTTGAGGATGTTGAATCTGCTGAGTTTCTCGGCTTCCTTTTGAATTTTACACGCCGAGAGCTAACCGCTCTTTTGCCTGCTGAGAATTGGCAGTTTAAGAAGCTCCCTTCTCCGGGGACTTTGTCGCAGGGGCTCGCTGGCCTCCGTGCTCGAATCAGCCGCATTCAGCAGTGTGTTTTTCCGCCCGAATGTGTCTGCGAAGATTTGCGCCAGCTGTGGCGTCTGTATATTCAGCAAGGCTATCCTAGGGAAATGCTTCAGAAGGAGTTCGCCAGATTCACCCGCAAGCCCTGCAGAGCTTCCATATCTTTAAACACTACGGGAGTTCCATGCCATTGAATACCGCCGTCATTTTCGCACCAATGCATATCTTTAGAAAGCCTGCCGTTTTTCGAACTCTGTGGTAGGGCGCCTTCTTTAAGTTTAAGTCCTTTGAGGCTGTCACCCAGATCGGCAAAGACACAACCGCTACGCACGAGGGTGCAGTCCTGAGCTCGTGCCAATCTTTTCAGTGACACGATACACCGCCATCTTTTTCGCACCAATGCATACCTCCGGGAAGTTGCCGCTTTTCAAACTCTGTGGCAGAGCGCCTTTTTTAAGTCTTTTGAGGCGGCCGCCCAAATCGACAAAACACAGCCGGCGCGCACGAAGGTGCAGTTTTCAGCTCGTGCCATTTTTTTGGAGCCATATACTGACGCTTCATCGCAGAAGAAACAGGTGCAAAAGCTATGTTTCCAACACATGAGTGACACCCCTTCCTGGAACCAGGCCTTCCCCATTCTGAGGGGCGGGTGTGTGCGTGAAAGCTCTGATAGCAAAGAGTTTTGTTTTCATGTTGCAAGGAATGGAGTCGGTCCCCGCTCTGCTGGGCTTGGGGATCCTGATGAGGAAACCCAGCAGAGCATCCGAAACTCCAATTAAACAGGCAGGGCCTGGGCGGATGTCTCCGCAGCTGGCGTGCCTCTTTCTTTCTTTTGTCCGTTCGAACCTCTGGATACGTTTGTGATGGGACTGTCTTAGACAACAAGCAAAGCACGAAGACCAGGTGACAAACCAGGTGACTTTCTCCTCTCGAGGAGCGGATCAACTGTGTGTGTGTGTGTGTGTTTACCTGCTTGCGTGTGTGTGTGTGTGTGTGTGCTTGCTTTGTTTTGTTTGGTGGGTTGGGTTGGGTTGGGTTGGGTTGGGTTGGGTTGGGTTGTTGGTTGGGTTGGTGGGTTGGTGGGTTGGTGGGTTGGTGGGTTGGTGGGTTGGTGGGTTGGTGGGTTGGTGGGTTGGTGGGTTGGTGGGTTGGTGGGTTGGTGGGTTGGTGGGTTGGTGGGTTGGTTGGTTGGTTGGTTGGTTGGTTGGTTGGTTGGTTGGTTGGTTGGTTGGTTGGTTGGTTGGTTGGTTGGTTGGTTGGTTGGTTGGTTGGTTGGTTGGTTGGTTGGTTGGTTGGTTGGTTGGTTGGTTGGTTAATTGGTTGGTTGGTTGGGTTGTTTGTTTGTTTGTTTGTTTGTTTGTTTGGTTGGTTGGTTGGTTGGTTGTGTGTTTGTTTGTTTGTTTGTTTGTTGGTTTGTTTGCTTGCTTCTTGTTTTTGTGTTGTATTGTTGTGTTTTGATTGCCTGGTTCTGTGTTTGTTTGTTGGTTTGTTTGTGTGTTTGTTTGTTTGTTTGTTTGTTTGTTTGTTTGTTTGTTTGATTGTTTGATTGTTTGTTTGTTTGTTTATTTGATAGTTTTTGTTTGTTTGTTTGTTTGTTTGTTGTTTGCTTGTGTGTTTCTTTGTTTGTTTGCGTGTTTGTTTGTTTGTTGTTTGTTTGTTTGTTTGTTGTTTGTTTGTGGCTCGGTCGTCCTGTAAACGCGCGCTTTTTTGGTTCTTTTCCCCCCTGTAATGGCCGCAAAAACGCGCAAATCATATGGTTTTTGCACAGGTTTCGTGCATGTCCGGCCACTACCACGTAAAACGCGGGAATTATATATGGAAATTCACACTCACGATCGGCACGCCCGCTCAAGTGCACCCGCGCAGCACTGCATCCATGCCAGCCAAATGGTAAGAACACCCGTTCAAGTGCACCCGCGCAGCACTGCATCCATGCCAGCCAAATGGTAAGAACACCCGTTCAAGTGCACCCGCGCAGCACTGCATCCATGCCAGCCAAATGGTAAGAACACCCGTTCAAGTGCACCCGCGCAGCACGGAATCCATGCCCGCCGAATGGTAAGAACACCCGTTCAGGTGCACCCGCGCAGCACTGCATCCATGCCGGCCACATGGTAAGCACGCCCGAACCCCCACACCCAAAGACCGTTTTTTTACGCGAAACTCCACACCCTACACCGTTTTTACGAGCCTCCGGCTCTCCGGCCGTGCCGGAGGTACCTTCTTACATGGTTCTGGGAGTGCGACCATTTAAATAACAGGTTTTGATTTGGAGTCACCTAAGGATAGGCCGTGCTCTTGCAGTTCCACTCGGACATCCGGCCCACCCTTTGCTGGACTTGCTCGAAACCTGTGAAAAACCATATGATTTGCGCGTTTTTGCGGCCATTACAGGGGGGAAAGAACGAAAAAAAAAAACGCGCGTTTACAGGACGTCTGAGCGTTGTTTGTGATAAGGGAATGATAAGAGAGACAGGGCATGCCGTGGAATGAAGAGAATAGACACGGCATGGCCCACTCACTCACCTATTAACCAGCCAAGAAGAGAGAAATGGCTGGTGAGTGAGTGTGAGGGAGGGACGGGTTAGAAAGTGAGTTAATAGGACCCGTCTATACCTCCCTCATCCCTTCTGTGTGTGTTAATTCCTGTCGGTTGAAGAGGAGACAGGACACACACATGAAGGTGACCCAAGCCTTTCTCCGTCTCTAGACGTGGCTTGGGGAATCGCGGCTTTTTAAGAGATTTCTAGCTGCCGCGGATGAAGCAAATGAATGGAGATGAATGCAGCGTCCAGTCTCTTCGTTCCTTCCCACACTCTTCTCTCACTCTATGTCCTCTCTCTTCAATCGATTGGACATGAGATGATGAAGAGTGAAAGGACAAGAGAAGAGAGATGGGGTGTGGGGAAGCGATAGGAAAGGATTGGATCGCTTCTAACCCACACACAGCCCGCTCTGGGCTCTCATTCACTTCGCGGTTCATGGATCCCTTTCTCCGCGGCCATTCCTTCATCCCTTTCCTTTCCTGGTCTTTGTCAGCTCCTGAATCCCGCTGCCAGCGACCGAAAGGAGAAGGTAGGAAGGGATAAAAGGATAGACAAAGGAAAAGGAAAGGGGAAAGGCATGGAGGATCCACTCACCAGAAATTAACTTGGAAATCGTGGATCCTGAGCCTTTCCTTCTCTCTCTATCTCCTCTCTGTCATCTGTTCACCTCTGTTCACGACTTCCAGGAGTTAGAGAGGAGAAGAGATGAAGGGAATGGATTGGATGGAGCGGAGGCGAGAGGAAAGGAATGGCTCACAGACTCACTCACCGCTCCCTGTCTCCTATTTGCTGTCAGCCATCTTCCAGCATCTAGAATCCATCCCGCCTCTCAGTCTTCTCTGTGAGGCATGAAGGGATGGGTCATGTCCTTTTCTTTTCCTTTTAATTCCCAATCCAAAAGCTAAGAATAAAGGGAATTAAAATGATAGGAAAAGAAGGACATGGGAAAGAGAGGCGAGAAGCCCAAATGCAGCAAAGAAACTAAAAGCATTTGGATCAGGCTTCTCTATCACTTTCCTCTTCTCCCATCTCTTTTCATCTCATGTCTCCCTTCTGTCGTCTCTCGATTCAAGAGTTGATGATGGGGAACGAAGAGATACAGAGGAAACGAATGGAGAGAAAGAGATGACCCATGACTCACCAGCCTGGAGGCGAAATGCGTGTTTGTTTGTTTGATTGTTTGTTTGTTTGTTGTTTGCTTGTTTGTTTGATTGTTTGCTTGCTTGCTTGTTTGTTTGTTTGTTTGTTTGTTTGTTTGTTTGCTTGAGTGCTTGCTTGATTGATTGATTGATTGATTGATTGATTGATTGATTGATTGATTGATTGATTGATTGATTGTTTGTCTGTTTGTTTGTCTGTTTGTTTGTTTGGTTGCTTGCTTGCTTGTGTCTGTTTTGTTGTTTGATTGTTTGCTTGCTTGCTTGTTTGTTTGTTTGCTTGAGTGCTTGCTTGCTTGCTTGCTTGCTTGCTTGATTGATTGATTGATTGATTGATTGTTTGTCTGTTTGTTTGTTTGTTTGGTTGGTTGTTTGTTTGTTTGTTTGTTTGCTTGCTTGTGTCTGTTTTGTTGTTTGCTTGTTTGTTTGATTGTTTGTTTGTTTGTTTGTTTGTTTGTGTGTGTTTGTTAGTTTTGTGTTGTTTGTTTGCTTGTTTGGTTGGTTGTTTGTTTGCGTGTTTGTTTGTTTGTTTGCTTGCTTGCTTGCTTGTTTGCTGCTTAGTTGCTGATTTGTTTTTGTTTGTTTGCTCGCTTGATTGTTTGTGTTTGTGCTTGCTGGCTACCTGGCTGGCTACCTGGCTGGCTTGCTGGCTGGCTGCCGGGTTTGCTTGCTCGATTGCTCGCTCGCTTGCGTGCTTGCTTGCTTGTGTGTTTGTGTGTAAGTTTATTTGCTTCCTTGCTTGTTTGACGGTTGGTTGATTGGTTTGCTGGGTCTGTTTGGTCGGTTTGTTGGCTGGTTCCTTTGGTGGGTCGGTGGGTTGGCTTGGTGGGTTGGTTTGGTTGATTTGGTTGGTTGGTTGGTTGGGTGGGTTGGGTTGGGTTGGGTTGGGTTGGGTTGGGTTGGGTTGGGTTGGGTTGGGTTGGGTTGGGTTGGGTTGGGTTGGGTTGTTGGGTTGGGTTGGGTTGGGTTGGGTTGGGTTGGGTTGGGTTGGGTTGGGTTGGGTTGGGTTGGGTTGGGTTGGGTTGGGTTGGGTTGGGTTGGGTTGGGTTGTTGGTTGGTTGGTAGGTAGGAAGGTATTTGTTGCTTGGTTGGTTGTTTGGCTGGTTGTTTCAATGTATGTGCTGATTATTTGCTTGCTCTTGCTTGCTGGCCTTGCCTTGCTTTGCCTTGGCTTGCTTTCTTGCGTGCTTGTTTCTGTGCAATCATTGTTTGTGTCTGCATGACTCGCAGTTTATCCTGCCATAAAGGTCTTTGCCTGGAAGAGGTTGCCAGGTGCCTAGCAATTGTTCAGTTCAATGCCCAGCCTTCCGCGCAAAAGTCGCTTTCACCTTGTGATCACTCCCCATGTCGAGTTCTTGAAGTTGCATACCCAAGAATTACTGAATTTCAAGCATGCGCAGCAGCTCTCTGAGATTGCTCCGTCAGCCCAAGTTCTTCTAGAGACATGAGCCAGGTTAGGGGCCGCATCCCATTCCAATGCGCCCTGGCCTCACATCTCTGCGTCCCTGAATTAGCAAATGATCAATATTCACTTCGGCCCCCAAAGAACCATGGGTCACGTTTCCCATTGAGTGGTTGACATATCGTCTTTTAATCGGTTGTCCCCAATGGCCATCCCATGTAAAGGACATGTTGAGCAACCCCCAGCTCAAAGTCGATCGCACATGTTCAATGACCAGGATCGCGCATGTCACAACCAATCTAGTGGCTGAATTAGGGGATTGGCTGGCCACTGTCCGGCATCAATCGGGGATGAGTTGTTTCATGACAGGCCTGAGTAATGATGGGCAACACAGCAATGTAACCAATTCATCACCTCGCAAAGCAACTGCAATACCTCGTGCCTCCCTTGCATAAAGCATGCATGTGCATCCTCCCATAGTTGGTGCTTGCGAGCTTGCTTGGGCTCAGTGAGAACTATTCGCATGTCCCCCAAGCTACCAGATCTTTTGAATATGTGGCACGCATTTTAAGGGCAAAACGAGCCAACCGGCCCCCTCAAAGTGGAACCACGCAAAGCGAAGCACCAACGGTCATGGCTGAGCGCTGAAACTGCGCTTCCGGCCGCAAATCACGTATCAAACTAGGGATTCGGACCCCCAACATGGAGGTTCTTCTTTGGTTCCGTTGGAAGTAAAACCCGGAAAGAGTGCCAAAAAAAGAAAAAAACACAACCCCAAGTTTGCAGCAGTTTTGCCTAGGGAGCCCAGCCTCAACCCGCACCAAGTAGCTGGTGGTGGTCTGCGTCGTCAGGGAGGTGGTAGTCGAGGTGATGGTAATTGTGCTGGTAATTGTCACGGTGGTGCTGGTCAACGACGTGCTGGTGACGGATGTAGTGGTACCTGAACGGATTGCCAGGAGCAATCGGACAATGGAAGTGAATAGGGTCGAGAAGCCGCCCGAAGTTCCGAAGAACTGGCAGAAACCCCCTTGCCCTCAATGAGGCCATATCACGAGGTCTTTGAATAATTGTAACCCCGGATTAATACACCCCTGGTTGATTAATAAGGGGGGTGGATGGTGCCACCTTTTTGTGGGGATTCAGACCACTTTTGGAGGGAACACTCCCCTACTGGTACGGGTTTTAAAAATTCCTGGGTCAACAGTAACACAAAGGGGTCACACCTTTGAGGTGGGGAAGGTTGGGCCTTTGGCCGAGTCATGTTCCTTCGAGCCAATTCATTTCAAGGCCTTTGGCGCCACGGCTGAGGGCCATTTTCATCACGAAGCATGCATGTAAAATACACGGCCGGACAAGCAGCTGCTGCAGTAAAAGGTAAAGGAAATCACACACACAAACAAAAGTGCAGCTGAAGTCAAGAAACATTGGCCACCATATTAAAAAAACAAAAACAAAAACAGGCCATCAAACACCGCACCGCTAATAGCTGCATCCATCAAATTACGGCGAAATCTCGTGGCCGGCAAGTCTGACGCCAATCTTCTCGGTTCTCACAACGTCTCGCGCGAATTCCGTCCCACTCTGTCTGATGGTCTCTGGATGAATTTATGACAACTCACCAACAAGAAAGGGGCTAAGAAAAACAAAAGAGGGGCTGCGAGTCTCCTTCGCAAGGCCACTGTCATGTGCCCAGTTTGTACATGACGCGTTTTTGCTCTGGTCTTATGGCTTTGTTTGTTTCAACCCCTTCCGCTGTTCGGGAAAAAGGTGGCCGGTACCGAGCTAGGAAAATCAAAGGCCCCCCCTTGGAATCTGGAAGAGGTAAAGAGAGTGTCACGACAGGGGGTCCAGACTCAAGTGGTGGACAGTTCGAATCCAACCTGCATAAGCCGGGGGATGTGGGGGATGGAAAACAAATGGATATGTGTCAAAATGGGGTCACCCCCCCAAAAAAATCCAACATGGCGGTTTTCTTTTGATTTCCGTCTGCATCAACCTAGACCAGGGTTCCATGCCGCTGGGATTCAAACATCATTGAAAGCAATGGGGGTGAATGTATAACAACGCTTTCCTAAGGAGTTTCATCATCTAGATTACCATTCCTTTAATGTGGGTTGGACCCTAGGGGAGCTTCCCTCGGGGAACCTCAAAAGCATTACACCTCAAAAAACATCACCCTCTACAAGGGAACCTCACCTTTAATGGGCCAAAATGTCGATTGAAACCACCCAGAAGTGGGCTTCGAGCTGGCCCCCTGAAAAGTGACACCCCCAAATCGGTCCGCCCGAGTTCCGAGTGGCGGCTGGTGGTGGTGGTAGTGCTCAGCGTGGAAGTGGGTCCCAGGCAGAAGACGTCCGCGCTGCCGTCACAGACCGGCTGCTCCAGGATACCGCAGCCTTGGTATTCTTTTTCTTGGGTGAGACGACTTGGGCATTTTTGTGTTTAAGTGGCCATGGGTCAAAATCAAAATCGTACCCCCAGTGAACATCAACCAATCCCATTAAAATGGGTGGTGCACCTATCCCAATATGGTACCATTGGTTTTGACCCACAGCGAAATGTGTTTAAGTCACCACCTGGAGTCTCGTTGACCCTTCAAACATGGGGCCATGACCCCTTTCTTTTCGGTGACCCCATTGGAGAACACCCTTCCTCCCACCAACACGGCACCGCTGGGTGGGTCAAAAATAGGGATCGGACGCCCTGAAATGGTTTCGGCTTTCCTTTTGGCGTCCCTTGAACCCCGATTCAAAACACCGACCCCCAAAAACAAAGCGAGGTTCAAACTTAATGTGAGTACCCAGTTGTTTCAGTCTGGAATCTTGTGCAATTCAAAGCCTTTGACTCCGAAAAGTTCATTTCAGTATGACTCTGGTAGACAATGGGAACCCTGGGGATGACCATTGGTCATGGGGAGCACAAAGGGGCCTGGCGAAAACTGTTTCGAGCACTAGACCCGATTCGGCTCTAAAAAGCCTAAGGAGATTTCAACAACAGGTGCTACACGTTCCAAGAATTCTGCCCAATCCTTTCTGGACAACAAGCACGGTGATTCTTGGGGGGCAACTTGGGACCAAAGCATCGGACCTCAGCAACTTCCCTCCAGGGAAATATTGCCTTCTAATTCGTCCTTTTCTACAGCAGACTTTTGTTGAACGGATAAAGCCCACAAATCGAGGCCCCGAAAGAACTGCACAAAGCTCCATTGGACGACCCTGCTCGGGTTCCGCGAAACGGCTTTCTGCTACATGATCATGCTTTGGAGCAACCTAGAACCTCAGACCCCATACGGTGGACCCGAAAGAACACCCATAAATCTTTGCCCCAAACATCGGCAATCCCGCGGTCGAGGCGCCAGTGTACTCGCTGCAGTTCAAGCATCCCGGGAGCTGCTCGGGGCAAGCGTCGAAGGCGCCGTTGGTGGCAGAGACCTCTCGCCGGACACAACTATTTCAGAAGGTAACCAAGGGAACCTTCAGACAACTGAAATACACAAAACATATTTGATAGGTTTTGAAGGTGGTTCCCTTGGCCTTGGCGACCTGGATAGTAGGTATCCAGGTAAATGGATCTGGGATTCTGTTTCGAGAGGAAGCGTTAAAGTAAACTAATCGCTCAGGATGTCTCTGAGTTGCCGAGTTGGACACTGCCAAACAAAAGTTATGACGTTCTTATTTGAAGAATAACTCAAACCTGGTATGAATCATCCAGGGAATCTGACCATATGAGGAATCGAAGGGCGACAAGAAAATAATTGCCTGCAATACTCGTGGAAGGGTCTCGCCTGGCTGCTTTGCAGTTTCCCCTTTTAGATTGGTCAAAGGAGTTTCCCTAGAGGGTTTAAACAGAATTCTCGGGTACAGTCGGCTCCGACATCAGATGAAAGAAAGAAAGGACACCTAGAACCCAACCCTTGCACTTGAGTGCCCCCAAAACTCTTTGGTCATCGTAGGTGGTTGAACTACATGGCTTCATGGGACACACCTTAGAACCAGAAGTCAATTGGTTGTTTGGGCGGTTGTTCACGAGGTGCCTGAACCGCACAACTTGCCTGTGGCCTGAACATTTCTTTGATGCTGAATCCCCCATGTTTGATTGTTTGTGTGTGTGTGTGTTTGTGTGTTTCCTTTAAGAAAGCCACCCAGGAAATTGAGGTTTTAAGTCAGACTTCCTGTATAACGTGCAGGGCAAACTGATTGAAACACACGCAACCTGCCTGATGATTCAGTGACACTCAGGAAAATGATAATTAGCAGGACACCCCCAACCACGCTGCCATGCGCAGTATTCCTAAGAAAGCCCTGGCCAGCTTTCCTGATCAACAGTAGTTTGATTCAGCACTGACAAGGACATGCTTGGCCCTTTGGTGGACCATCGGTGTTGGAAACCACGATGTTACTGAGAAAATACATGTCCGGTATCTGCAAGGTTGATGGAAATAAATCGCAGGGATCAGAGCAGATCGCCAGCAATTTGGAAGGACCTGCATTTAGATGTTCAATACAGTGGGCAAGAACTGCAGTTTGTCCCATTTGCCATGGCTATAGCCTAGACATGTCAACATCCAAGTAATCACTTGGCTTGTGGCCAAAATGTTTTTTTTCTTGCCTTGGCTTTAAGCAAGGGGGCCCTTTTGACATACAATTTGAGCCACCAAAGCCCAAATCGGCTTTTGCAGTTCTACCACTGTATTGTGTTATGCCTCGAATCGCCAGAAGGAGTAGAACGCCTTGTGCACCGAGCTTGATACGATGCGCACGTCCCTTGACCCGCCTGAGCCTTTGAGGCGCTTGAGGCCTGCGCGCAACGAACTCCCGCACAGAATGCAAGTTTATGACCTGCTGGAAATCTGCAAACGCTGTTTCTTTATCATTTCCTGTTCAAGTCCGGAAGCCAGTTTCTGAGATCCGCTATTTTCGTATTTTCGTGGAACTAAGTGGTTTGTGGATGAGCAGCAGGACAAAATCATAAAGATCACCGAGCGAGCAGCCTCAGCTCACCATGGCAGCTTCAGGCAAGTGCACTTCCTCCCAGAACGCAGGGGTTATGGTGCTCCATGCCATTTGGCTAAGAATGAATTCGCAAGTATCCGCATGTGGTCCCCATGCGACCAGAAGATTTCCGGTAATGCATAGGCGTTGTCTGGGACTTAGAAACGTCTGGTTGTGTCCTGAGGGAGTCGAGAAGAACACGCCACGTGAATAAGGAAGCTGAGCGGTTCAGCAAAAGAAGGTTCAGTAGGCTTGAGAGATCGGTGCGATGCTGCCAAGGGGAAGCAACTCGCAGTTCCATGATTGCATAGGGTTCACCATATGCTCCCTCCAAACATCAGCCCGCCAGGATTGGTGAGCCATGCCTTTCTAAACAAGCACATGAGTGATCTGGTATGAAGCATGTGTTTAGATGGGCGAGTCCCGAGAGCCATCCACTGGTCAATGATGACGAGTTGCGAGTAGTCCTAGTTGCATCGGGCTGCGGCAGCTATGCCTTTGTACAACATACATCCGCCTGTTGAGTAGTATCTTTGACTCGGGAGGTTGCTCCCAGATTCCGATGTTTAAGGCAATTTTCCCAGGAGGCACATTGCATGTGCGGGGATGATTTCACTTGGCAACTGGCTCTGTGGAGATAGATTTCTCCTTGTCGAGCTGTGGAATGCCATGCTCTTAAACCTCAAACTCGTGTAACAGGTTTCCCCGAGGGGGCTGATAATTACCCCCCAAAACAGGCCTCAGTTTTGACACGCCTGGCCGCCCGGTGAGAGAGAACCCATGACCCATCCGTGCCCAGCCATGTTCGGAACCCAGGGGAGCGGGAAGTCCAACAGCCTAAGCATTTCGACGCCCGCAAAAACAACAACTGACACACTAAATCACCGCATGTTCTGTAGTGTTTTTTTTTTTTTTTTTTTTTTTTTTTTCCGGTTTGGTCAAAGTTCAGCTCAGTGGGTTCTGTATGTCGCGTTTCTGTTTTGGCCGTTGAGAAGGTTCAGCTCATACAAGCAGCGCAGACTACGGCAAAGGATTGGCGCCGGTCGGGCGCTTCGCGGGGAAGGCCGAGGCGCCTTCACCAGCACATTCAGCTGCCGTGTCACGTTGCCTGGGCAATACCCTCGTAACAGGGACATGCAGAAATTTGCCCAAGGGAAACCATAAAGAAACCATGGAGAAACCATGGGGAAACCATGGGGAACCGTAGGGAAACCATAGGGAAACCATAAAGAAACCATAGGGGAACCAACTGGGCGGATTTCAAGTTTCAGCTTAGCTTTCATGGCTGTATTGTTCAGACTGATGGGACCCGCAGCGCTCAACTCATCGCTCAAAGGCCAGTTTCGGAAGGTGTCTGAAGAGAGGAACTAGAAAAACGCACCGAGCTGTTTTGGGTCAACTTTCCAATCCTAGCTTAGCATGTGATCAGGAGAAGATGTTTTCTTGCAGGCACCCAGTCAACATGATATACACAAGCAAAACTAAACAACTCAGCAAATCAACAAATATCAGGACAAATCAAAATAACAAAAACATGCCAACAACGGTGAACAAAACTCATACTCGGTCAGTCTTGAGCGATGTTACGCACAATGTTGTCTTGCCCCGAATCACGCAAGTAAACAAATGCCCCTGGACTCACCCCACAGCATCCGTCTCACACACCATTTACCATGGCAGGTGTCAAGAGCGAACTTGCGCAAGCTTCCCCAACAGGATATGGACAATTGGGGTTCGTCCGCGGGTTTTGTGTGCGGATTATTCAGCAAGTTGCCCTATGTCCCTCCCAAAGGAAGCATGGGCTACTCAACATGTTTGAGCAACTGACTAATTAGCTTGTCTTCCGCAATGGCTTTGAAGTTATTTAGGCTCGTTTTACAACAACATGGAAGAACATCAAGGCGGACTCCTCTTGCAGCTCTTTAGCGAAGTCGAAGGCGGCTTGCCCGCGCGAGTATCAATACACATCCAACTGTCACATAACCGGTCGGTGGCTGAGTAATCAATAAGGAGCTAGCTGCTACAGTGTCACCCCAACCGCGGACGCAGTTTATCAGCTTTCAGCACACCCGTACGTCAAGTGATAAGCGCACCCCCCTATCGCTTAAGCGCACTTGTGCCCGTAAGAAAGCTCTCGGGCCTCAGTCTCAGGACGTGGTACAAAAAATCAAATTTGATTTGTTGTGAGCACGAACACTATCTCTGTCAGCTGGCAGTGACTTTGCACGGGTTCTCGGAACTGCCCATAGAAACCGCATGTGTCGCTCAGGTTGTTTGTATGCATTTACGGGTCAATGCCCGCAATCATTCCGTCATTGGAGCCTACAGCATACAGCTCAAACTCACATGACATGACTGCAGTGAGACCCTGGTGTAACATATTGGCCATGTAATTGAATAGCTAACCCCCTCGAAAGTGGTTGGTGGACATGAATTGAACTGAAATGATGTACACCAATGGGTTCCTAATTTATTCGTTGGTGAAACATCAACTGGATGCCTCGCCTGGAAATTATTGAAAATTCGGATCAAGAGTGAGAGTCCATCTGGGTGTGAAAGGGCCGGTCTTTGGCTCCAGAGTCTCTGGAGCCAAATGTGTAGTGAGAACTATATATCCTAAGCCTACCTGTGTACCTGGTTGGCTCACTATCTCACTTGACTGGCCACCAAATGTCGGGGTCTTCCAAACAGTTCAAAGTTCAACGCAAGAAGTGAGCTATGTTTGCTTCTGTTTCCCGAATTCCCCAGTTTCAGGAAATGGACATGAGCGTTGGTTTTTATTCCCTACAAACTTGCTTGGACATTATTCAAGCTTCCGCGGACCCTTCCGCGTCCTTCCCGCGGGCCAAGAGGTCCCTTCCGCGAACTTCCGCGGCACATGTTTTTCATTGTTTGCTTCCGCAAACCTTCCGCGGGGCATGGTTTACAAGTTTTGCTTCCGCGAGCATTGGCGCAGAAACAAATGTCATTTTAAGTGAGGTAGTGTTCCGCAGCTTGTGTAGGCTTGGGCTCCATTGGGCTACCCATGCTACGTGGCCGCTTGCCTGCAAACACGGGGCCACCCTTCCCCGGAGCTTCCGCGAAGCTTCCGCAAACCTTCCGCGAAGTACGCCGGCTGTTTTGGCCTTCTTGGCTTGCTGTTGGCATCTGCTCTTTGAGTAAGCGTTACGTTTCTTGTACGCAG
>CAUJNA010003686.1:172500-207500 GCA_963377175.1 Effrenium voratum | reverse complement strand
GTGTTTGGCCTAAAGGGAAACCAAAAGGAAAACCGCACATTTTTTGGGGTCACTCTATTTGGACACATGCCCATGGCCCTTGCAGTACTCGCCCCTAGGTTTCTTCGCACGTGGCCTCAAAGGACGCGCCAGTGCATCGGGCTCCCGCGATGCAGTGCCCGTCGCTCGCATCCTTTGGACTTGGAGCGAGGCTCGTTTGAGCGCCTTGGCCATGTCTGAGCTTGCTGTTTACCATTGTGCGACCTTCAATACAGGAACATGTCCATTGATCACATCGGAACCCAGTTGCAAGAATATCAAAGAAGAATTTCCGTACCGCTACTAATACGTAATGGAGGAGCAAAAAAAAAACACGCTCTGTTCATCACATGACGCTTCGGCCATGTTCCACCTTGGCAAAGCAACCCGCTTCTGGCTTCGTCCCCTTTGGCGATGCCAGCGCCGAAGGCCAACCAACCCCCCGGGCAGACTTCCCCAACTCAGCCAGATCCAGGCCCAAGCTGTCTCAGAATCATGGCGTTTACATTGCGATTTGTCGTGTCAAATGCAACTTTCAAGTTGGATCGCGCCTTTCAAGGCGTACTTGTGGAATCACGCACTTGCCATGTCTCTATCTAATTCTATATGCGGCGCCTATTTGGAGAACGAGGACCCAAGCCATGCAAAGTGCTGGAAAGCCAAAGCGCAATTGTCCTCACTGTCATTCGCGGGGGCGGGACATAACACACCGAGTCGGTCCTGCAACTCGATGTCCATGTCATCATCAGCATCGATTTTCAGCTCAACACCTAGCGACGCTTGATCCGCAACTCGGCGACTTGGTCCGGAGATCAGAACGGATCTCCGATTGCGGGAGAGTTCGCAGAAAGCAAAGGGGCAGAATGGCTCCCCAGGACAGCAAATGCTGCACAAGGAATCCAATTCTGGACAGCACGCTGGGAATCGTCCAAGAGTCAATGCTGAAATGGCACTGCCACTATCACAAGCAGCATGCTGCGACCATGTCGTGCTCCAAAGCTGTGTCTGTGAGATCCTAAGTCAAGTCGCGATCAAACAACTCTGCCACGTGCTAGGAAACAACATCCTTGCAATCAGAACCCTTGCCTCAGCAATGCTTAGCTGTCAACCAAAAAGGCCGGGCACCCAAATGAACAGACAGGCATGCAACAAAAATGCAAACACAAAGATGGAGGCTGGCGAGCGACCCCAAAGAGTAGCTTCCCAAAACGACTCTCCATGCTTCGCTAGATAGCTGGCTGCAGGCAACATCTGACATTGTGCTCCCCATCACAAGCATTCAAGTCTGGTTGCGGGTAAGGGGCCAGTGGTTTAGGACTCTCGGAGAAAGCACGTGTGGGTGGCACATGTGCAAGCTCGTGAGCTTCGCCAAAAAAGCCTTCCGGCACAAGTGCCAGAAGGCGTTCCCCAGGTTTCAGGCATACAGACCTTTCATTCACTGGCGGCACCCAAAAACACAACAGTGCCCTTCAATCACCCCGCAATCGTAGGTGGACTAACTAGAGATTCTGATGTTTCCACTTGGAACATGCCAGCCCAAATTACGTACTCACAAGCCCTTTCTAGTGTCACGTCCCACCAAATTCAATTTTGCTGGTTCGCGCCAGACCCCCATTTCAATTCGAAGATATGACGTGCCTTTGTTGGGAGACCCCCTTTGTTTGGTTTTCAAAGGAAACCAAAATGAAACCAGCATCTGTTCTGGGGTTCCCCTAAGTTTTAAGAACCCATATGAGGTGCCCCCAATCTGGGGGCGCCTTTCCGATGGCAGTTGACAGGAAAAACCTGCAATAAAAACACGAGCATCTTGAAAAGGCTGACGACAAGCCTGACCATTTTTGAAAACCATCACCCTCAGTTTTGATCGTTGGAGGCTCCAACGATCCGTCTCAAGGCCTTGGAACCACCCCGTTTTGATCGCGCGGTGCCTTTGGTGCCGACGGGCAGGGTGATCATGGTGCGATCCTTTCCCTTCCCGAGCGTCACCTGGCGCGAAACTGATCGCAAGCTTCCGGATTTGGTCGCTGGATTTTTGGGAGATTCTCAGAAAGGACCCTCAAGAGTGTGTGGTTTCCTTTGGCTGAGAATGTGAGGCTGTTTGAGTTCAATACTCACCTGCCGGAAAGCATGGTTGCAGTATGGTGACTCTTCAAGTCAAGGATTTGAAGCCAAGCCCCTCTCAGTTCATGGCAATCTGCTGGGTCACGTGCTCCACGCACAAAGCCTTCTGAAGCTTAGCTTGAAACTTGCATGTATGGGGGACTGATGAATCAAAGCTTCATCTCAACTGCCATCAAGAAGTCCAAAGTTGACCGTCTGCTCTAATACCTCCAACCACCCAACATGTCCGTTCCGCAAACTTTCCTTTGGGCACACTACTTCCTTACGGAAAGGGCTTCGCTCTTGTCCTATGATTGTTTCTGAAAGGGTAACATATGGCTCGCTCCGGAACTTGACCACAGCTACCACGACTCTGGTTCTGAAACTTTCTGACATGTTCTGGGGGACTGACTTCATGTGAAGTTCATCCTTGAGCCCCGCTCGAAATTCTCGCTGGCATGCGCACGTTTGGTCATGCGCATATAGCTGCTGTTGCGTCTGCCCAAAATGCCGGGCCCTTGCCAAGGTCCTGCTTCACGGCGTCAGTACCATTCGCTGCGACTCATATGTGTTGAGTTGCTGCGATGACCACTGCTCCACGGCGGACAACGCGTCGCCATGTGTGCAACCAGTTACCTCGCACATGCCACTGAAGCCCTCTGACGCAATTGCAACCCGTTGCTTGCTGCGTACGTGCCGTTGCTGCACCTGTATTTTCTGTCCCTTCTATCCCTCCTCAAGTTGCCCTTGGCGAGAGTGTAAAGGGAAACCAAAGGGAAACCAAAGGGAAACCAAAGGGAAACCAAAGGGACACCAAAGGGAAACCAAAGGGGAACCAAAAAAACACCATTTTCACGGGCTTTTGCCTGACACTGCTGGCCGAATTCAGACGAATCAGACACGAATCACCCGGCCTCTGCGGTGCATCGACCGCCTCCGCAAAGAACTACCAAGGGATCCTGAGAGGTTGGAGACGCAGAACCCCCGACCCCCGACCCAAAGGTCCATTTTCTTTTTTGCCACTGTGACTAGGTCCTCCAGATTTGAGAGCTTAGAATAAGGGCACCCGACTTTTGTTTTTTTCGGTTTGGTCGATTTTAGGGGAACCCGGAACCCTCCGGACAAAAAAGGGGAGAGAAGGGCACTACTGGGGGATAGACATGATATCTGGACCAACAGTTGGTCCAGAGGAAGGGAGAGAGGGCAAGCTACGCATTGGACAACGACCAAAGTGCAAGGACCTGCTTTTGGTCGCTAAGTTCCTTAGGATGGGTGAAAGGGTTGGTTGGAGATTCCCAGTTTTCAACAAATTACACACAAATCGCCATGTATTCCGCAAAATCGATCAGTTCAACACCTGGAAAAACAATTCCAAGCACGAAACCTTCATCACGGGGTTACTTCTCTTGGCAACCTGATTGAGGAGAACACCTTGTGCCTAATGTTCAAGACTCACAGTTGACACGGCGAGACACTAGGTCCTCCAATAGAGAGCTTAGAATAAGGGGACCAACTTTTTTCTGTAGTCTATTTTGGTAGGGAACCCTACCCCAAAAAGGGTAAAAGGGCACTACTGGGGGACCTAGGCCAACCATGAGCAGAAACACGCACCAGGTGTTTCGCAAATTGTTAGGTCAATTCTCATGCAAAACATGCTTCGGGAGCTTGGGTTTAAGCCTCTGTCAATGGTTTTGGTTTCCCTAATTATCCTTATTCCGAAAAGCAAAATGGCCGTCTCATTTCCTGATTCTTGGGCTCCGTTTACTGACAAGGTTAGCGGGGTCGACTACAACCCAAAAGCATACCTTGCGTTCGCTGAAAGCTTGCAGCTTGTCAGCGTACCTACGCTGTAAACATTTAAGCCGCGCACTCATACACACACACACATAAGTCAGTCATGACCATTTACAACCCACGAACAAGCACAATCGCCTCGACCACGTTTGGCAGAAGTGCGGAAGAAACCAATACCAGTTCCAGCAGAAACCCTTCGAGCAGTTTCAGACTTCAGGTTGGGCTCGATCCGTGCGGCTTCACGGGGACTTCCTTCGGAAGGTTTGAGCTGCTAGGGCACCCCTGCACGGTCTCTATCGTCTTACCGATGGATTCCACAAAAAGCGAACCACTGATCCAGAAACTGGAAAAGAAAAGCCAGAAAGGCTTTCTGGGGCACAGTGGCGGCGAGTCAGCCGTGCCAAAAGTCTCGCAGAGTTCGATAGTCAACACGGATGGCTCCAAGCGGCTGCTTTGAATTCGCCAGGCTTGCAGGGGATGCTGCAAGTGGTAGAAGTCCTGAAGCCGGAGACCCTGACGCAAGCGAGTCGTTTAGATCCAAACAACAAAGCGAAGCTATGTGAAGCTACAGATGCCATCAACTTGCAAAACTGGCTGTAACAAATCTTATGTATTTCATAGGTCCGGAATGGTCAAACAAGCAGGGATTCGATGATGGATGTCTTGGTCATGAACGATTCCAAGACATGATTGGTTTCTCAGTCTATTGCTTGTGCTTCGCTTCTTTCAGAGATCCAATTCAACTCGACTCAATTCGAACTGGTTGAGTTTAAAGGAACACCCAAGTACAGAAAGGCAAGGCACCACCGGAGCTCTGGAAAGAATCCTACACCAAAGGAGCCCGTTAAGTCCACTCTCCTCAGCTGCGCATTCGCGGAGACGAGGAGCATCCAAAGCGCCACCTCGGACCCAATGGATCGAGGCTTCACTGGAATCCAACGCCCTTTCATGTGAACGCTCGGAAAAGCAGCAAAAGTTCAGCCTGAATGAGCCCCTTCAGTTGTGGGGTGCCTGTGCACTGCCAACGATGGGAGAACCTCGATTCAATTTGGAAGCCTGTGTAACTAATTGGGAGTCAGCATGCAGCATATTGCAGGACACAGCCCCACCTCCATTTTTGGGCAAAAGGTGGTTTAAAGAAAACTCAATTCCTAGATTCGAGCGTGTTTGAAAGCAAAGCCAGGCCACCCCACCCAACAAACACCTAACATGCCTTCATCATCACCAAAACCCTCGTTTTGCTTGACACAACCATTTGATTCTGTGTTGACATCCCTCCCAAAAGAAACCAACAGCGGCCGATTGAGGTCTGGAAAGCAGCCAATGAACGCCTGGCATTCAAGCCTCAACGCTACTGAGCCGCACGCCAAGGCGAAGCTTGAAAGCGGATTGGACCCAATTCAAAATGGGGCACCCTCGGAATGGACACTCAATAGGCCATTGTTTGAGCACCTGATGCTGGAAACGACTCACCACAACCATGCCACAACCCCCGGACCCAGCGTAAGCGATGGGCAAACCACGTATTCACCGCGCCGGGTTTTGCAAACCACTCCATAAGTTCAGAGACTGGGTCCTCCATTCCAGAGATTAGAATAAGGGTATACCCTTTTTCTGTAGTCTATTTTAGTAGGGGAACCCTCCTGGGGAATTCCCGCCTGCTTCGCCTGCATAGCGCGCTAGTGTACTGCAAGTTGGCATGGCGTTGTGCCGCGCCAAGATTTCGTGGCTCGTCAACGGCTCTGCGAAGCTCCGCGTTTTTCAGGCAGGTTGGTAGCATGATTTTAGCTCTTGGATCTGTGTCTTTTGGAGGGTATACCCAATTTGGGGTGGGTGGTGGGGGTACCCATTCCTTTTTCAATATTTTTTCGGGGGGGGGGGGGTTTAAAGGGAATTGCCACAAAGCCGTGGATTCTTGGGGTCCGAATCCCTTTGACACAACCCCATTTAGACCAAGGGCTCGGCGAGAGCGTTAACTGTTTTGTGGTTGGCCGTCTCTTGCTCGAATCCCTCAAATGCTGGGTAGCCATGCCGTCCAAACAGTCCCTCTGTAGGCACCCGTGAGGTTTTCCGTGAGATGTCAAAGTGGGCGACCGGAAGGCGTGGAAAGAGGTGCTCCCAAAGAACCCTGTTAACTTCTCAGCTTTCACCCTGGCCTCAGCTGCAAGCCAAAATGCAGCACAGGCGTGAAGCAGAAAAGTGACATGAGCCCAGTTCTTTCCATCCGCCTGCTAGAAAAACACATCATGCAACAGATATGAATGCAAATTCCAATAAATTATTTCGCAATTGAAAGACCATGACAAGCAAGCATCATTGTGGGTCGCAAAACTGGGAATTCCGGCGACATGTGCTGGATAGTTCTAGACTCTGCTGAAATCTCTATTCAGATTCATCCAAGCCCAGCCGAAATCATGAAGAATGCCTCTGTTGCAAACAAATAGCTGTTTTGTTTATAGCTGAGAAAAGATCCACGTCGCCGGAATTGGACCTTGCTGTTACCAAAATGGAACCCTGGCAAGTGGAAACATGGACCAAAACCTGCGTAACCCCCTCCTGGTTAAGTTTGAGCCACACCCACCTCATCCCACTCCCTCAATCCATGCAAAACAGCGAAGGGTCCAACCAGCGCTTGTAACGTGTAGCGGGATTGGCATGAAAAGTCGCCCAGCACAGGGATCCCTCCCTGTACTCAGGTCCGGCGGATGGCGCGGAGGAATCTATCGGGTCGTTTGCGCTTGAAAATGGGCTTTGCGCGGTCACATAGTGTGGGCTGGTGTTGGGGGTAGCCCCAAAGAATTTGATGTCCTTTTAAACGAATCAAAAAGGGGCATACCATGCTCCACCAAAAAGACAAACCCGTATGATAAGAATTGGCTTCAACATCCTGTTTACTACAACCCTTCACTAGGCGTCAATTCAGCACCACTCCCGACCCTGTGAAACACTCTTTGGCCGTGAGATTCTCTGGAAGTGATCTTCTGGCCACCATGTCTCAGCCTCCTGCAGTACTGTAGCTGAACTGAACATGCGCTATATGAATGTAACGCAGGATCACCAGCGGCATTTTGCGGGCCGCCCTGATAGTTCTAGTTCTAAATCGGAACGAAGCATCAATGATGCAAGTGTGTCCTTGGCAAAGTGCAGAAAAAGGCACGACCAAACAGGAGAAACCCACCAGGAGATTGAACTGCAGAAAAAGTCCGCTCTTTCGAGCCCGTATGTGTGTCCAATGGGTCCAACGCGTAGAACGCTCTGTTTGCGTAGGTCGAATTGTTGTCCGGATTTGCAGTTCCCGGCGAATCCAAAGGAAGCTCCACGTCTCCTATGAGAAGGCCAGGGCAAAGTGCCCAGTCGCAGCAGTTGCCTCATGCCAAATCAAATCTAGGTCCTCAAGTAGAGAGGTTAGAACAAGGGTGCCCGATTTTTTTTCTGCAGTCTATTTTAGTAGGGGAACCCTCCCCCAAAAACGGGTAAAAGGGCACTACTGGGGGACCTAGAACTGATCCACTGCATTCTTGACACTTCTGCTCCGACGCTGCCAACAGCCGCAGTCAGGCCGGCGTGCATCAAACATCCGTCAATATACACATACACTGAGATCACGTTGGCATGCGGAGCCAGAACATCTTGATTTCTGCTGGAAAGCAGGGAATAAAGCTCCTATGATTCTCCAACTCAGCTTTTGCCCTCCCAAACGGGCAATCCTTTGGGCGGTAACGGGTACCACTTTCCAACCTCACCGCCCATCCAAACCCACCATTGCGAGAGACGCCGAACATCGTCCGCGACAACCTCACCAGGCAAACCAACCCCACGCCGGCCCATTGCCTGTGAGGACTCCACCAAAAAGTCCTCAGCAAGGCACGAGCCGACGGGGCATGTCTCAACATGGCGATATTCGGACCCCAAAAGGTGGCCTTCCTGGTCGTGTCCCTTGAAAACCACCCCAAAAGAGCGTAGCCCAGAGAAGCACAGGGCGCGGAGGTTTTGGACGCTGCTCAAATGGAACTCCTGGGAGAGCTCATGTTAGCCGGGCGGGTATTTGCCGGGTGCTTGCAAACCTCCTTTGCCCTATCCCCCCCCGCCCACGGGTGCCGCAAGGGCGCCTAACGGCCTAAAGGCCACACGGTGCACAGGATCATCCCTTCGTCTGGTGTGAAAAACCTGAAGAGGAAAGGACCAGGTTTTGGTTGAATCCTTACTTTGGGGTTAACCATTCAGCCCTGCGCCAAGAAACTCGTCCCAACCAAAGGAGGATTCCTCTGCGAATCGGGGCTTTCCAACATTCGCCTCTTTTTGGACGGCTGCATGAAAGCCACAAGGAAGCCGACCAGTCTAGAGGGGATCTTTATCCTAGGACGCCATTGGGAGCTTCCATGTGAGGAAGCAAAAATATAGGCTTGCCGCGAAGAGGACGGTAAAGATCGTAAGTTCGTAAGTCCGGGTGGGACGTTCTCGGGCCAAGGCACCACCAGAACACCCTCTCCGTGGCCGAAGGACGCCGGAGTGACCTGCGCCGAACCAGGCGAGGAGTAACCTGAAAGGGAGGCGCTTTGCTTCAGATCAATAGATCTGAGAAAACACCGCCGCGTGGTTTGCTCGAACTTGAAGCGTCTATGAGTGATTGGGCACCCGCAAAGGAAAAGGGTGTCTAAAGTAACATCACCCCACTGTCAACCCTACGCTAGTTTTGACCATTGTCCTACAGTGCGAAATCCCTGACTCGGTTGGTTTGCTTCTGAATTCGCTCTGACCACAAGTGACAAAACGGGCCCCTACACCCACCCAGACCATGGTGTAAAGTCGCCCTTGCCCCGAATGGCATATCTATGTTAGTGGGATATCCCAAATAACTTGCTGTGACTGGACTCCGCAGCTCCGCAGGGCTGGTTTAAACCCAAAGCTGCCTTTAAAAGGGGCACGGCTTTTTTCGGGATAAAATACATCTCCAATCCCCAGGACTTGCAATGGCTCTATAGATGGCTCTATCAAGCGGCTGGAGGTCCAACGCGCGCAACAACAGCCATGGCGAAAGAAATGGACCCCAAAAGCAATGATCTCGCCATAATCCGAAGGACTGTACTTTATCAAGTGGTTCCCTTTTAGTAGGGAAACGACCGAATTTGGGATGTTCCTCTTAGTTGGGTCCGGAAAAATCCGAAGTCGACAAGTATTCCCCGTCCTTCAACCAATTGCAAGATGGGTCTCCGAACAACAAACCTTGAGCACGGAATACACCCAGCTCCAACGCATTTTATTCTCCCGGCTCTAACTCTATATTCGGGTAAACTCCTACAACAGTGGGGGTAGAACCCTGAAAGCCAACACACACACACACACCACACACCACACACCACACACCACACACCACACACCACACACCACACACACACACCACACACCACACACCACACACCACACACCACACACCACACACCACACACCACACACCACACACACACACACACACACACACACACACACACACACACACACACACACACACACACACACACACACACACACACCACACACCACACAACACACAACACACAACACACAACACACAACACACACACACACACACACACAACACACAACACACAACACACAACACACAACACACAACACACAACACACAACACACAACACACAACACACAACACACAACACACAACACACAACACACAACACACAACACACAACACACACACACACACACACACACACACACCACACACACACACACACACACACAACACACACACACAACACACAACACACAACACACAACACACAACACACAACACACAACACACAACACACAACACACAACACACAACACACAACACACAACACACAACACACAACACACAACACACAACACACAACACACAACACACAACACACAACACACAACACACAACACACAACACACACACACACGCGTTTTGCATGAGAACGCATTTCCCCCAAACAGCTGCAAAGAGATCCTAAAGGAACCCCAACACACAGATATCCTCGAGAGATATCCCCCCAAAGACTCCTTCCTAACACACCCCAAAGTCACCCCGATAGACCGCAAAGACATCCCGCAAGAACCCCCCCCAAAGATATCCGCGGCTCTCCATTGAGTTGCAAGAGCCAAAGCGTTCGTCTGATCGAAGCTTTTGTTTTCATGACTCCAAAATTCCCTGTGGATCTGCTTTGGAAAGGCTCCTGGTGAGCAAACATTCGCAAAGTGCAAGTGTTTGTTTTTTCCCCCCCGAGATGCTTGTTGTTTCTTGTTGTCGCGTCTTGGTCACCCCCTTCGCAAAGAGAAACATACAGCAACCGGTGAAGCCTTCGATTCAAGGAGCACCGCTCCTCGTTCCTTTTTGCCGAAACCACGGCGCCTCCTCGTCATCCTCCGCTTCCTCGCCTGAGCGGCGCGTCTGGAACGTCGATGCCACAAGTCGCTGGGGATGAAGCCACTCGGGAGGTGTGCCATCTACTTGCAACATCCTTCGGCTCCTTTGATTGCCCCGAAACTTCCAACGAGGGTTCCAAAGAGGTTCTGCGGGGGCTGCGGGGTGGTGCGAGCACTAAAAAGAGCACATGCTGCCGGGGATGTCGCCTGAGCTTATTGCTACTGTTTGTTTAAACATGTTCACACATTTTTGGCGAATGGAATAAACTCTGGTGGAACCCTGGTGGAACCCTGCTGGAACCCTGGTGGAACCCTGGTGGAACCCTTGTGGAACCCTCGTGGAACCTTACCTCAGGGCCGCCCCGGACCACCCCGGAGCCTATCTGGGCTGAGACCCCAAAGCTTTCAGCTGTTGGGGAATAATCCCATCATACCTGGGATTTTTGGAACGTGAAGCTTCAGTGAAAGACTTAACCCTTGGTTGCGATGCATTTGCACAGCTTTGATTCGAGGCGATTGGCCCCCTCCCGAAAGGTGGCCCACATGGATTCTAAGCTGTTGGTCAAGTGCTCCTAAACCTTCCGCAATCAATCCTGCAAAGGAATTCGAAGCTGTGAGCATCCTTGATCAGGTGAGTATATGTGCCATGGTCAAAACTCCGGCCATTGTCATGGTTCGCACAGGACAGCTTACAGTTTAAATCCTCCAACGCACCAGGCTCGGCCGCCTTGAATGGAACTCTGATTCGCAGTCTCTTGAGGCAAGAATGGCAAGGGCTGTGCGGGAGGACGAGCAAATACTAGCAACCATACTTCTTGTGCGCACATCTGTGCATGTATACATATATATATATATATATAATACATATATATATATATGTATAGCTCTATAGACGGTTTGGAAGATTGGGCACGGGATTTAGCGAAGCAACGTGTCCACGTCCAATGCAACCACATGTCGTTCATGAAACACATGTCTACGTGTAAACCTGACAAACACCATGACACGAGAAGGATGATTTCTGAATCTACTTCGCTAACTCGTGTCCAAGACTTGGACAAACGAACAAGCGGGGATACGGAGGGAGCGGGGATATTGGGGGGATTCCCTTGGCGCCATTTCCCATAAACTTAGTCAAGGTGCATTTATGGTTGCCCCTGTATCCCTGCTGGTTGGTTTCCCTGAAAGACTTAACACCGCGAAGGCCATGTGCTCCATGTCGAACATAGCTACTCGCCAACTATCTATCATCATTTGCTGCCCAAACATGGCCTTCTTGATTTGCCTGATGCGTTGTCCGCTTCCAGTCCCCCAAATGGAGAGACCCCAACGCAATAGCTCACAGGTGCCATCACAACTCCGCTGAACAAAAGCACCGATTCATGGGCCTCATCCCTACTTCGCAGAACTATTTGCAGAGTAAGCCTTCTTCAGGCAACACATTGCCCAACTCCACAGCATTAGAGCGGTTTGTTGCTGGTTTGTAAACCACGTGATGTGCGCCTGTGCCTGGATTTTGAAGGTTTTATCCAGGCAAGATCTGCATGAAGCTGAGCTTGGCTGACAGTCCGAAAAGCAGCGAAAAGAAGTACAGTGCACCCCCAGCTGAGGCCTGGGTTGCTGGCTCTGGGCTTGTCCAAACTTCACACTTTTTAGGCCATGGCGAGGTGTCGCCAGCCGCGATCCAAGAGGGAGCTGTCTAGGAGCTATCAACGTGTGTAGAATTTGTGTATGTATTGAGACGTATAGTCGAGCCAGTTGTTGTATGGGTAAGGTTGGGCTCAGTTTCTGTCTTTAAGATCCATCTAAGTGACTCATGGCTGACAATCCCACCCTGAAGAAAAGGCTCATTTGACGATGGTTCGGCACCATTGAGCCACGTCACGGTGGAAAAACTTGGCGAAGAGTTGTTGTGTGTCGCATTCTGGTCATTGAGCTCTTGAATTATGAGTCTGGGTCAAAGAGCTCCAGGCTAAAGTCATGCCAATGCCGTGAAAACCCCTCAAGGCGTGACACAACCTTCCCTCTGCTTAAGTACCCCGACTACACTTGTTCTTGTCCCAAACCCAGCAATACCCCATCAACAAACTTGCAGTGAGTTCCGACTACGCATCCCATACCCTCTCCAAGAACCGACTCTTTTTGAACACCGGTCTGCCTGGAAGCTCGCCGAAGGAAGTGAGCACCGCTTCAAACTCGAAGAGGTCTTCCTCAATCGGCGTCTAAACGACAAGGTTTGATGGAAGGAACCGAAGGGGCGAACCCCCAAAGGCTCCTCGGTTTGAGATACCATCAGCCAAGGCTACTCATCGGTTGGGAGATCTATATGCTCCAAAGGCTCATCGGGTTGGCTCGGAGATGTACCACTATGCTGTCAAAACAAGATGCTTCGCATGCATATCCCGTGCGCGGGCGGTCATACATGCTTTTGGTTGGACGCTGTCTCAAACCAACAACATTACCCATGCCCACCGTCAAACCGCCACCGTCGAACCGCATGTGAGTACTTTCAGGATTCATTCACTTCATTACAACACAGGATCCCACGTATATGCAGCATCTAGAATGTCATGGGTAGACAGAATCTGCTTTGTTTGGCTCCGCAGAAATGAGAAAGGCCTTCAAGGCACTGCTTCCAATCATATCTCGATGCTCTTCATGAACAAGATCAAATTCGCATGCCGAAACCTGAAAAACCGCAAAACAAAACACACACACAAAAAAACAACACGGATACACACAAACGAATTGCAACATCACACTGAGGTCCTTGCTTGCGCCGTCTCCTGACAGACCCCGTCTTTTTCTCCATGCCACGGGCGGTTTGCAAAACAACAATATCTGAATGGGAAGACCAATTTGGCTGTGGGTCAAAAATATGTCCCCCAAATGGAACCCTAGTAAGTGGAAACATGGACCAACACCTGCGGTCCCCTGGTGGTTTAACTTTGACCCATACTCGGTTTACGGCGCTTGAAGGAGTGTGCACCCGTGCATATCTGTACCCTTCATCATGATACATGTTAAAATAATGATTGCGCAGTTGGGCCGTTTGGGAAAACAGTGAATGTGGCTACAGGAACCTTGCAAAAACTGGTGGGGAGTTTGGTAGGGTGTTCCTGCCATAGGTGGCCGTTTGGAAAATTCATTCGGGCCCAGGTAAATGGGTAATAAAACCCATCTAAACCATTGGAAAGCATCAATTCCTTTGCGAAGCAGCCTTCCAGTTAGCTGATTTAACGCTCTCGAAGACTAGCCTACAGACATAGCGCTGATTTGCCCGAAAAACGCTCGCAGGCGCAAGAAGGGTATCAAGTAGCAGAGACACCTATGGTTCGGTTGGCATTTTGTTCAGATTTTTGGTTGCTTCCTGAAGCCCTCAGTTGTGCCTTCGACCTGCCGGCCAAAACCCGGCGCAAGCTTCGGCGACTGCACGCTCCAGGGCTCCTGATATGTCTCCTTTAAGCATTATCCCTCCCACCCACCAGGGAACTCATCTTGACATGGCCCCAAAAATTGCTCAAATCACCAAGGAGCAAAATTTTAAGGACCCCTCTTAACTTGCCCACAAAGTGGATCAACGGCCTAGAACGGGGCCTGAGATATGTCGTGCTGGCAACTTCTTGGCACCGACTTTTTGATTTGCCGCTTAAACATATGAAACCGAGTTGCCCAGTCTGGAAAAAAGGAACCCTTCGTTGGAGAGGATGTTTGTTGGGAATGGGATGGAATCCACGAACCTTGGCGCACCCCAAACCCCGAAGAACTGTGGGACCGTGAAGAACAGATCACAATAGCAACACCAACGCGCCAGTGTTGGTCCGTCTGCTTTGGAAAGCGTCCGTGTTGGCTAGACTTCGACCCCTGCAAGCACTCAGCTTTACGCTTATTGAAAGGGAAAACCAAGCAACACCAAAAAGGCAACAAGTCAAAAAGCAAGCTAAGCATATATGGCAATGCAATTGCTTCATAACTCTCCATTGGAAAATATTGGAGGCCATTTTCGAATAACCGCGAGCCACTGGTGCTTCACCCCTGATCGATGAGCTTGACTTGTGAGTGACAGATTTTGCTGGCGACATTGTTGCAAGAAGAATATGTGGCTAGTTGGCCCAAGCAAGCAACACGGTTCGTAAAGTTTGGCAAAGCATGTTCCCTTCAGGGCTCCCTTGTTTCAGAGTTCATTGTAACCATCTAGCTACTAGCATAATGGCAAACACTGAATAGAACCTCAACGGCTTCCTTGGCAATACAAAAACCACCGGCACCCAACAAAAAGCGGGATGGATTTCTATACCCTTGGTGTCTGGAATGCTGGTAAATCCCTTTGTGGGTAACAGTCGCTTCACACATGGATCCCCAATTTGTGGACCCGCCCATTTCCTGGTTGACTTTGTTTTCAAATCTCAACTGTACCTGTCCCAGTTCTTCCAGATACCACTATCGTAAACCAGGGTTCCTGACCGCCTAGATTTTACATACTCCCTTAAGGTGTTGAACTATACCGGTGTATGCGTAAACCCACTGGGTATTGCTTAGATACAAGAACTGAATTGATCGTTCCGTGCACACCATAGGTGTCCGTTTAGGGCAAATAGATGGCCCTGGTAGATGATTAAACCACCAGGTAAACCAGGGCCATGTATTTTGTGTGAAAACAACCAACAAGGACACCTATTGTACTCACTATTTCTTTCCGGCAAATAGATGGCCCTGGTAGATGATTAAACCACCAGGTAAACCAGGACCATCCATTTTTCTGCCAAAACAACCAATAAGGACACCTGCGGTACTCACTATTTCTTTCGGAAACTTTCGGCTGCCCCCCAAAGGGACTGTTGGCTTTCATCTATACTGGTGTATGCGTGAAACCCACTGGGTATTGCTTAGATACAACAACTGATTTGATTGTTCCGTGCACACCATAGGTGTCCGTTTAGGTCAAATAGATGGCCCTGGTAGATGATTAAACCACCAGGTAAACCAGGGCCATGTATTTTGTGTGAAAACAACCAACAAGGACACCTATGGTACTCACTATTTCTTTCCGGCAAATAGATGGCCCTGGTAGATGATTAAACCACCAGGTAAACCAGGACCATCCATTTTTCTGCCAAAACAACCAATAAGGACACCTGCGGTACTCACTATTTCTTTCGGAAACTTTCGGCTGCCCCCCAAAGGGACTGTTGGCTTTCATCTATACTGGTGTATGCGTGAAACCCAGTGGGTATTGCTTAGATACAACAACTGATTTGATTGTTCCGTGCACACCATAGGTGTCCGTTTAGGTCAAATAGATGGCCCTGGTAGATGATTAAACCACCAGGTAAACCAGGGCCATGTATTTTGTGTGAAAACAACCAACAAGGACACCTATGGTACTCACTATTTCTTTCCGGCAAATAGATGGCCCTGGTAGATGATTAAACCACCAGGTAAACCAGGACCATCCATTTTTCTGCCAAAACAACCAACAAGGACACCTAGGTACTCACTATTTCTTTCCGAAACTTTCGGCTGCCCCCCAAAAGGACTGTTGGCTTTCAACTATACTGGTGTATGCGTAAAACCCACTGGGTATTGCTTAGATACAACAGCTGATTTGATTGTTCCGTGCACACCATAGGTGTCCGTTTAGGGCAAATGGTAAGCCAGGGCCATGTAATTTTTCTACCAAAACAACCAACAAGGACACATGTGGTACTCACTATTTCTTTCCGAAACTTTCGGCTGCCCCCCAAAAGGACTTTTGGTTTTCAACTATACTGGGTTAAACAAGTGGGTACTGGTTAGATAGAACCACTAAATTGATTGCTCAGTGCTCACCCATAGGTGTCCTGCTAGATGATTGAACCACCAGGTAAACCAGGGCCATCTATTTTTCTACCAAAACCAAAAAGGACACCTGTGGTACTCACTGTAAGCCACTGGAGGTAGCTTCAGTTGACGCTTCAGTCCTGCGACTCAGACCGCTGCAGCTCGAAACACTTTCGGACCTGAGACCGGCGAAAAAACCAGCGCCGGGGCCCCCGAAAAGGGCTGAAACCCGGTGGCTCCTGTAATTACACTGAAGAGCCCCTATAGAGCCCCTATGCCGTTTTGGAGGGAAGGGGGGGGGGGGTGGGAATTGAAAATGGAAGCCACCAGGCTGCCAGTTCTCAGCAGGTCTACGTCAACCGGACGTGTAAGTGGGATCACCGGGCAGCAAACGAAGGACTTTACAAAAGTTTCCTACGGCATTGATTCTAATGCGGTCAATGCTTACGATCCAAGGACAAGTTTGACCAACAAAATGGTACAATTGTATGAGAAACTAGTGGAGACAACACCAGCGGTGTGCTGCTTTTGGGGCAGGTGATCCTGACTGTCATCCATCCTGACTGTCATTGCCCGCAAGACAAGCATCAACCCCCCTCACATCAGTGGCAAGGCATGCAAATTCACAGGGCGGGGCTTCTCATGCAGCAACAACGCTCTTGCTGCTGTGTGCGCACAGGGGCCTATCAGGGTAGCAAGTCAGGGCTGTAAAAGCAGCATCAAAGCGCACAGCCACTTTGTTATACAATCCAATGGATGCTTTCAAGAAACAACCAAACAAATTGTCAGAAGCGAAACTTTGGTTGTTTCAAGAAATGCTTCAGATGGTACCATTATACTTGTTTTCCAGGCAACCCAAAACCCATTCATTTCTATCTCCTTTTGGCGGTCGCCTTTGTGGTTCCACGCAAATTTGCAGGGAATTATATCATGACAAGGAGTATTCCAGCATCCTAGAGTCCATTTGTCGGAATCCATGTCCGGTCTTCCAAATACATAAACATACACACCCATGTAGAAATGAATATGTATACACATATATATATATATATACATATGTTTGTATATATTGGGACGCAACCTTCAGGTACCACCGTGCATCATAGGCTCAGGGATCCGCAGGATCTGAGTTGGGGTGACTAGCTGGGTGACTTTGCCAATGCTAAAGTAAGGCCAGTGGGCATCGAGAAAGCCCTTGGAGGCAATTGGAAAGAACACCAAGCTACTGGGGGTGCCTTTTGTTAAGTGTATCCCCACTTTGGCGGCTCCAAAGGGAACCCAAAAGGAAAACCACCAGGCCAACACTCCAAAAGGGAACCCAGGAAAACCCAAAAGGGCCCCCAACAAAAGACACACCCACTGGTTTATCCGGCTTCCAAGTTACGCCATTCAGACGAAAGCAGTTGAACTCAACCGAGGCCAAAAAGAACCTACCAGTGAGGCAATCTACCAGCTACTTGGCCCCTTTGCCAGAAGGGGAACAATTTGACACACACACACACAAACCCACAAAGACACACACCTAAACAAAATTAAATTTGATATCTTTCTGTCCTTGACCAAGAAATGCAAGTCACTGAGGAACAACATGCCTGAACCGTCATGGTTTAGGGACATTGCTTCTTGTAAGGGGCCCACATGATCAGGGAATGTTGGTGGCTGGGCAAATTGGTTGCATAAAACGCCGGAACCTTTGCCAGCCCTTGCTGCTTCTTTCCGCCAGCCATTGAAAGAGTGGGCGACACAACCAGGCGTCCCAACGACCAGCGCAAGCTCGGTGTAAAGGTACATCACCTCCCCGTAATGGCCATGAGCAAGGCTCCAGTGCTTCTAACAATCGTTTACCCCTCTGTTAGGTTGCCATGATTCAGGCAAAAAAGCTTGTGTCAACTGAGGAGCAGCCAGAAGTACTGCCTGAAACGTGCGCTGCAAATGCATAAGCGCTCCAGTGGGAACACCCGTGCGGTGCAAGGAGTGTAGACGAACCCCAAGGTGGAAATTGGCCGCATGCTCGTCAAGTACCCACAGTCAGTTCGCTGATGCCACACGATGGCCTTCCAACTAGCACACTAAAAGTCGACTTAAGTCCACCCGAAGCGATGCTTTGACGGCAAACCAGCACACAACACCCGTGCAACAAAAATACCCTTTGGAACCCTGGAATCCGTAAAAGAACGAAGGGCTGGGGGCGCTCATTGGGAACATGCCTACGTGGTTGGTCAAACTTGGAGCGAGGCCTCCCCCAAGAGATGTGTGTTTTTTTTGTCCTTCAGTCCAAATGATCAAAGTTAAAAAGGGTACCCGAAAGAAAACGCACGCATCTGCTTTCAAGCAAGTCAAAGTCTGCAGGCGTTGCCCTTAGTCATAGGCTGGGCTAGGGCGAACCAACTGGGCATGGTCTCGTGAACCTTTTTGTTTGGAAGCGGGGGAGTCTCGAAACGGAGAACGGTGAAGCATTTGAGAAAAACTCGAGCACGTTGAGTGAGCATTTTGAGATGTTTAAGTCATCCTTTTTGAGACTTATCCATGTAGAGCTGCGAGCAACAAATACCGCCCCGCGAATGCCGCAGCAACTGCCTGCAAGCGCCCTGAGGGCCTAACGTTAAAAAATAGGCTATTCAGAACCCAGATCCCCGAAGTCCCCGCCTGATTCTGGAAGAACTGCCTCCGGTCCTTGCCTCGAAAGCGTTTCGCGCCACGCCGTCACAGGCCCACTTTCTGCTTTTCTGTTTGCAGTGTGTCCAAAAAGGCGGACCCCAAACGTGGTGCTTGTCCGTGCGGCTTAACACTGAAAAGGGCGCCCTGAAAACGCGCTCCACAGCCCAGGTCAGCAAGGTCAGCATGGTGCCCACTTCCCAGCATGAGCAAAACAGCCAAAGATCAACACGCAATGCATGCAAGCAACGTCCAACCACGGCCAAAATGAAAAATGAGCAAATTGCCAAGATGGCGGCGACTCACTGAGCGATTTAGGCAGAACGCCTTGGCAGGAGTTCCACAGATGACCTACAAGCTGCAGGAAACATGATTCCATCAGTCCGCGCAGAGTGAAGCCATGCCCAAAGCTCAGAAGCCCAAGTTGTCTGACCACTGCGGTGAGCACAAAGAATCATACAAACATCAGATCTTCCATGTGCTGCCGCACCTTTCAGACCTTGGGCCCATGGGCGCTGTGTAATTCAGGCCCACCGCCAGCTCTTCTCAGGGGCAGAAACATGATTCATTAGTGCGCGGGAAAGAAACATAAGGTCAGGAGATGCCAACAAAAAAGGATGGGTTCACCCCTGCCCACAAAGGACGTACTGGCACACGAGTCGGTGTGGGCAAGGGCCGTTTTGCAATGAACACAGAGCCAGAAGATCCAGCAATGCCGCAAAGGGGAGAACGACAGGTTGGCGGTTGTAGGCTGGTTTCCTGACGTTGCCTCTCTCCTCGACTCAACGTGGCTGCCTTCGGAAGGACTCATATGTGCTATTCCCAGGTCCCACATGTCACAAGGTCCGCTCACGCGAAGAAACGTGTAACTGGCATCATTATAGAAACCAGCGCATTCCAGCGTGGATGTAGGGCATGATTTTGCACCTGGGCAACACACTCTGAGCGGATCATCTTCCCAAAAGCCAAAAGCCGCCTTGCTGATCCATACAAATTGGTGATGTTGAGAATGTGTGCATCCAGTCATTTGGGGATGTCCAGTGCATCGGCCGAACCAAATGGCTTAGAACTTAAACCCTAAACCGGCCCCAGCTATGCGCCAAGAACTCTGGCCAAATGAGCATGGCTCGGAACCAACTGCGAAATAGAAGGACGGACTCGCTCCATTGCCCGCTCCCGGAAAAAAAAACAAAAAAAAAACAACATGCTAGGAGTCCTGCATCCATTGAAAGCTTGAGGAGCACAGAACACTTTGTTCTGGTACCTCCGAGCTTTCGATATCCGTACCGGGGACCAGCTTCTAATTCTATGAAGGCCCACCCTTCTCCTCATGAAGGCTCCTTGCACCAAACAAAAGGCTTCCCTTAAAGTGGAGAGATCATGATTGGCTGGAGAGAACGGTTTGGAGTCTGGAGACGCTTGCGGATTTCACCAGTTCTTCCCCCTGTCTTTTGGTACTCTTCAATATCCAGGGGTGGATCCATGGCACGGTCGACCCTTTTGCCCGTGGCTCCTGCCCGATTCCCGACCGCTAGCCTGCCTGAAAACCTTAGGGTACCTTGTGGCAGAGGGAAACCAAGGGGAAAGCCACCACTTTGGGGGTCCCCTGAAAAAAGGCACACGCCAGAAGTCGTCAATGTGTTGGGCTTAGCACACAACAGAGGCAAAAACAAGAAAAACAACAAGAAACCAAAAAAACAAAACAAGTAAACCAAAAACAAACACAACAACAACACAACGACAAAAACGACAAACAGTGACACACAGACGCACAACAAACCACAAAAAAACAACAGCAGCAGCAACCGCAACAGCATTTTTGAAGGGCACACGTACATGAGCTCAATGGAGAAGGCTGGGCACATGACCGTGTCCTGGCGGACCAGAGCAAAAATCAAGCACACGTGACATATACCTTTTGAAGGCTTGCCCCTATGAACGGTGAAAACATACTCTCGCTCTCTCTCTCTTTGGCAGTAAACCAGCTGCATGGGGGTAGATGGCCTGGAACCTTCAGGGATACACCCTCAGTACATCGCAGCCCTAGCAACATGTTTTACAGACCGACATTCCAATATCAACAAGGGCGCGGGCAATTTTCCGTGAGACGTGCGTCCACTGGCTCAGATCCAGCAACAACCAATCTAAATGCCCCAAATGAGAAAAACCAACAAACAACAAAACACATCATCAAGCAACATAGGCCCTGCTCTTGTTGAATTTTGGCTACGAGTAAGCATTACACTTTTGAGTTATTTAGCAACATTTTTTACAAGATATGGTCACCCAGCTTAAAACATGATGTCAACAAGTCTCATACATCCTTGTCGCTGCGGATTTTGCAACACACCATACTGCTTGGTGGCTACTACCTCAGGCAGTTTGCTCTCAGGTGGGAAAACAAGCTGGAAAACACATATTTGTCCAACAAAATGTTCCAAGGTCCAACCAAATTGCAGCCAAGTTCAGGTGCTTGCGAGAACCCGTGTCCTGTTCTGCAACCCTTGTGAACAAGATTCGGAATCCCTCTTGGATTGAAGCCATTTTTAGTGGGTCTCAGCTCACCACAGAACGGGCGATAAAGGGTGCCACACAGAATTGGGCAAACATGGGGCAAAGAACCAGAACTTGGCTCCCTTTCACTCCTAATTTGCGGCGACTTTACCAGTAGTGGCTTACGCCATGGTTTAATCGAAACACTGAATTTAGGCCATCTGATTCACAAGCTACAGGTACTGCAGTCCAACAGCTACTCAGTTGCCCAAAGGACCTGGAACTAAAAGGTTAACCTTTTGGGGCCATGACTAAAAATAGACCAAAATGGGAAAACCAAAAGGTCAAAAGGTCGGCTTTGAACAACTGAGGCTATTTATGTTTTTCAGGGCGGCTCGCTATTTCTGCATAGAGGTTCGCGAAAGGCGGACGTAAGGGAAGCCCAAAGGAAACCAATTAGAGGAGGGCCACAATTTTTGACCCCGTGCCATGGTGAATCTTTGTGCTGGGCATGCTTAATGGCTCCCCATTTTCCATAAGAAATCCAGGGTTCACTGCCGTCCCTCCATATCCCCAACCCATCTAACTTGGTTCCCGGGGAAGGGCATGACTCTGAAAAACTATTGATCCTGCTTCCTTTCTTCGGGAATCCCCACCGGTTCATCCCCAACACCTGGACACAAGTTCATCGCCTATCGCACCAGCAAGGGGATACATATCGGAGTTGATCAATATTCCATTTAGCACCCCAAACAAAAACCCATGGCTAACTGCTTTCTTGTGGTGATTTCGTCGTATCTTTACTCCTGGCCCCAAAATGACCATGGGTAGCTTGTCTCATTTAGTGGTTCACATATGGCCGTGGTTCAACAATATGTACCCAAAATGGAACCCTGGCAAATGGACACTTGGACTACAACCTGCGGTTTTGCTGGTTTCCTTTTGACCCACACCCATCTCAAATCCTTCCTTGGGCGGTTTTTTTCAAGGGTCATCCCAGAAAAACCTTCTGATCAACGCACGGCGAGCCCCCCAAAAATGCTTCGTGGCCTTCAGGAGGTGCAGGAGCTCATCGGGCTGCAAGTGCTGCTCTTCCTTCACAGCAGTCGAGAAAAACGGACACATTGGCGTCTGTGTTTTGTCCCGGAAAAGTGGGGGGATTTGTCATGTGTGTGTGCTTGCAAGGTTTTTTGTTGTTGTTCTTCTAGTTATTCTAGATCGGGTGAGCCTCTGCGAGGGCAAAGCGGTAAGCCGCAGGCGCCGTGTTTGTGGCATGGGGTCGCCAAAACCGACCGCTACTACGAATTAATAGAAACTCAGTGAAATCTCCACGGGCTTCACCTGTATTTTACTTCACAACCTTCAATTCCCATCTCCTTTCTATGGGGTGATCAAGAAGCCGTTGCCCCAGCAGTGGCAGGACCGACGGGCGTCCCCAAGTTTGGCACTGCTTGCATCGCGAGGCTTGAGGCCGACAATCCCGCGATTTACCCTTTACCACCATGACATGCCCAGATTCCAGTCTTCGACCCCAAACCTAACAGTTAAACGTGCTCCGAAAAAGCGACCAATTGAAGCAAAGTGTGTAGGATCCACCAGCTAAGGCGATCTGGAGTGGCGGATATACATGTAGTAGTCAACCAGCGCGAAACAAAACAAGGGGTCAACCCAAGCAATCCCAAGGAAGCTGGTCCCGCATTCAGCACACTGTGCACGCTGAACCCCTTGATTGAACGGAGTGATGCGACGTAGCGTCCAATCATTGCATAAACCTGGTTTCTGGCAAATGCTGTAGAATTAATTAGCACACAGTAGCTCACTACTCAGGGAGAACACCTGGTTTGTTGTATGCATAATCTCGGTTGACGTTGGGTTAGGGGGCCAAACATTCTCATTTTTTAGCAGTTAAGTGGGGATTTCAACCACTAAACCACAATAAGCAAAAATGTAAAATGTTCCCCAACGACAACCATGTAATTCCCATATATATATATATATATCATATTGCAGGTTTCAAAAAAACAAAAACAAAAACACAACAAAACACGGAGACGTACTTCACCATGCGCTTGAGAGGCATTTCGGAGAAAAACAACAACTGGGGGACATTGGGGCAAAACCGGCGGCAAAAGATCAAAAAACATACATGGCCATGCTTATGGGAAATTCCCTCGGGTCGGGATGTCTCCGTTTGGTTCCCGTCAGCGACGCGATCTCCTGGTCCTTCCACTGAAGCCTTCCGACTCAAAGGCCGATTCAGACGTACTGGTCGAGTCCAAAAGGCGATGGTCTTTGAAGCCAACACAGACCAGCGGGGCGTTTTTGACGTCCTCGGAAAATTAGGAACCCTACGAACAATTGAAGTAGTATATCTAGTGGATTTTGCAGGCCAAGAGGGGTGCCCTGTTGCAGAAATACACTGATTGTCATGCAAACATGTATGCTGCTCGAAAGCTCCCGTGCTTCCATTGCAAGTCTATCGGGAAGGTTGCTAGAGCCCGGATTTATATAAACCTGGCGGGTGAAAAAGGGGGCGACACCACGCGATCAATGCCAAGGGCCATAGACAAATCCTAGGTCAACCTTAGTTTGCCCGCCACGGAGAGACACACAAGACCCGTGCATGTGGAATGTTTGCGTATCAGGTGGCAACCAACCCGCCCAGCGTGATGCACACGTTAAAGTCAACAAATGGCCTCATGATTCACCGATAGCTCATTTGGACCAACGGGCATTGTCAAAAGTAAGTCGCGACGTGACATCGGGCTGTCATGTTTAGCTTGCTTCTGCGACAGCATTGCTTCAGGGTCCCTCTATTTGATGGTTTGGGTTGGTTTGCAGGCAAGGGGCGGTTTCCCATGTGCCCACAAGCACCCATCCAAGCCAGCAAGGGGCAAGCTGAGGGAACAATACACTGCAAAGGAAATGAAACAAACCTCAATTCCTCTTTTCAGGTCTTTGTATGACCCCCAAAGGAAAAGGGAGTCGGTGAGTTCCAACTTCCATTGAACAAAGTGAGCCAAAGGGGCAACCAGGGCCCCTCTAGTTCTCCTTCGGTTTTCCAAATGGTTGGTTTTTGTTTGGATTCTATTTTAACACACAACCCCAAACTGTCCACAAGTTTTGAAAAATACTTCAAGGAGCTCCTCGAAACAAGCCCGAAGAAGCGTGGCTCAACCTCTTTTCCGGGCTTGAGAAATAGCATTACTCGGGGAAATGAAGCTGAGCTATTTTGTAATGAATCTAGAAGCAAAAGTCAGATTTGCCTACAGGGATGCGCATTCATTCTTGGATTTCCTGGCCACAAGGGCATAGATCAGCTTTGAAATGAATCATGTCCAAGTCTAATACTAAGGAGCAACAGAATCAGAATGGGGCTTCTGGGAACCGCAAAGCTAAGTCAAGTCATGAGTATGGAAAATACTCGTCATCATTTGGCCCATATTTCCGGGTAGTCCACAAATGGAATGCCTGCAGTGCACCGGTGAGTGGACGAAAGGGGCGGGACAGGCTCGGCCCGTCTCCCACCTGGCCAGCGCTGCTTTGGCCGCAGCTCTTCGGTCCGCCTGACTTGAGCAGCGCGGAAAGACGGTGTCTGGTTCAGATCAGCGCCTTTCAAGCCCTTCCGGTTCCACCATGTCACCCAAAAACAAAGTGGCCGTCTCATTTCCTGATTCTTGGGCTCCGTTTGCTGACAAGGTTAGCGGGGTCGACTACAACCCAAACTTGGTGGCGAAATCTGCGAAGCCCTGCTAAAAAGTGACTAACTTTTAGTGGTTTAATACAGAAAACCCATGAGTTGGCAAAAAGTTATTCAGTCCTAACAGCCAAGCAAAATGCACACAAGATGTTCTAGCAACGTGTGTTTTACAAACCCTTCATGCAGGCCTTACAAACGTGCCTCTCAAGAAGACTCGGCTTTGGGCAAGTGACGGCCTGAGGAAAGTTGGTCCAGAGACCCGCAGTCAGGTTTCCGGGTTTTAACCTGGACTGGAGCTTGGATATGCCAGATGCTCCCAACGAGTGGTTGCTGAACCAAAGGCCGATCAAAGCTTTGATAGCCAAGAGGCAGAGGCTCCATGCCCTTTGCTTTGATCCAAGCCTCTGCTATCCCCAAGAGGCCTCGAGGTATGTGGCAAGCAGTTCTCCAACTTGCGCTCTGCTGTGATGTTGCAGGAGGTCATGTCGCACAGGGATGCTTGCAAGGATGCCCCTTTCAAAATTCAAGGGACACGACCACGATATTTGAGCGCAGACGCGTGGAAGATCACACCGGCATATGAAAAAGGCCTGTTTGCTCCAGTACAAGAACATCAAAATGATCAACCTCCGGCGGGTTGGGTACAAGGGCGTCGTGGACAACACTCAGCTTTTTACACGCAGAAGCCCTCATCAATCCGGCCAACTGCGGCAATTTTGGGATCGTTGCTCTTGCCAAAGATGAAAGATGCAGGCGCTTTGAAACAAAAAGGGCCCGCTGATGGATCGTGCGTCAAAACGAAAGCAAAGCAAACCGAGCAGATGCTGGTGTCCATAGTCTATATCCTATTTTGGTGGTCAACAGCTTGTGATTTGCGACCTTGAACCAGCAAGCACAGCCCGAATTGAGGGAGGTTCTGAAAGGAGCCTCATCCTTGATTCGCACCTTTGTCAAATTTCTGGAAACCCAGAAATGCCCAAAATACTTGCCAAATGAGCATTGCTTGAAACTAGGGGGTATGGAGCAGACAGAAATGGGCAACACCCATTGGACATCAAATAGGCTCCAAGGAAGCGTGCCTATTGGAAATCGAAGGGCGAAACTCAAACACCGATATGGGGAGGGCTTGTCAAAGCATGGTGCCGTTCATCATGGCTTCAAGCTGGCCCGACTTCACAACCCCCCCAAAAAAGAAAAATCAAACGCGGTCGCCAATTGTGACTGCCAGCTTCCATTTGCTTAAGCCCGCTGGTAAAAATGACATGTCCAGTAGTGATTCATTCCCTTTAAAGCCATGGTAAAATAAGCAATATTCATTTCAGCAAATGGAAACCAGTATCTGCTTTGTCAATTCTCCTTGTTCTGGTCATGACTGCTTCACTCTCGCCGTCTCGTGCGTTCGGCCAAAGCCTTGGACGGCTCGCTGGGAAGCTCAGCATGAATTTGCAGCCATGACCTCGAGCTTAGGTCGCCCCTGCAAGATCCCATCACGAACAAGTCTGGCGTTGGGGGGAATGACTCATGACAGGTCCCTGGTTCTGATTTGGCCTGGCAATCAGTTCAGTTCAAGCAATGTTGCGCTGAGCTCTGTCCCTCTTAAGCTCAACAACTTTCTAGGCGTTCAATTACAAGGGTTGGTAACAGCCTCCACATGTCACTTTTCAAAAACAAACGACTCCTGCACTGGATCAATGTTGTCTTCCTTGTGTTCCTTCAAGATCACGGCTTAAAGCGTTTGTGCCCACGTGTCATTGCAATATCAGCTTGGTTCAAAATTGTAGTGATTCCCAATCCCTTCCCACCCCCTTTGGTGCGTCTCTTTTTTTCTTCTCTGGACTCCATTTGTAAAAACCAGTAAATTTTGGCGGCGTCCCTACCGTGCGTTTTTGTTGATATGGAGTGTGGAAAAATACAATTTGAGCTCAATCTCAAAACACATTCACCTAGATTGAGCGATCCCCAACTGGACTAAGGGACATTCATCATGGGTGAGCTCGTTTCACCTCGCCATGCTCTAGGCAGGCTCTGGCTTCATTGTTTCGCTTCTTCGTTGGCCCTTCGAAGGGCGGCGCCTTCTCTTTGAGGCTTCATCTGCAAACGATTTCAGACCGTGCTCTTGGTTTCCCACAGCACGTCCACTAAGACTTCCATTCTATATGTGTATATATATATATATGTATAGGGGTGCTTTCTCGAGGGTATTTTCAGGTTGGTTTAATCCATTTTGGGGGGGTCCTAATCCATGTTTTGACACATATTCATGAGGATGAGTGATGAATGAGGAAACAGACGGGTGGCTCTCCACTTTTGGAGGGGAGGCGATCCACTTCCTCGCATTGCTTCCTGCCTCAGGGAATGCAGTCGCAAAAGAAGACAAGTAGAGAACATGCTGTTGTTGTTTTTACAAACATATTGCAATGTGAAGAAACAACAGAAGAGATAATCTGGGGATCTCTGCTCTCTCTTCATCAGATTTCACGTTACTTAGGGAGAGCAAGAGAGAGAGAGAGAAAGCCAAGGCAGCCAAGGGACGAATGGATTCTATAGACAACAAATGGAGGAGGTATACCAGAGTGTAGAAATGAGAGGCCCTATTCATCTATCTCTCTGCTGCTTGTTCTCACCTGACAGGTAAATGAGTGAAAAATAGAGATAAATAAATCAACATGAAGGGGACACACAATTGGGTACCTTCCTTTTAGCGCTCATTCTCTTCGCTCGCGCACCCACACACAAACACAATTTGATCCAACAGTTCTAGGAACACGCTTGGGCATGTTGGGGAAAGAGTTCAGAGATGGCCCTTGTCTCCAAATGTTCCAAAGAGGTAGACCATGAGTTAGAAACTGCCGGTGGACACTACAAACCCACCCAGCTCGCAGATCGCTTCTAAGGGTCAACTCTCCTTCCCATCGAATCTTCTCCAACAGTTAAAGATTTCAAGGAGTTCCATCTGGGACAAGGACCTCGTCTATCTCGGCCATCGATCAAGAGACTCGCTCATCCGATCTCTCTCGGTCTCTTTTCCTCACGTCGTAACAAGAGAAGACAGTGGAGAGGTGGGGTGAAGATCATGAGGCGACAGGATTCTCCAGCGATTCTATGGGAAGAGATGGCTGAAGCAGGAACGGAACCAAATCTTCATCCTATGCCACCTGCTCACCGTTCCATAATGGCCTTTATATGGCTTTCTCGTTGGGTCAGCCACTCTCTTTGCCATGTCTACCCTCATGTTCGATCCATTCCAAAAAGGGCCCGTCTTGCTTGTTCTGAAGTTGTTTTGAAGGGACACAAATAATTTAACATTAAAGTTACCCCAAATGATACGCTCAAGGTATATGAACAAACTCAGTTGCTGACGTTGAAGCTGCCCACAGCCAGCATAACGACCCCTGCCCAAGAACCCCCCCCTTCCCCCGGAAATATTTGGCAGTGGTTCAAAAATAGGTACCCCAAATGGAACCCTAGTAAGTGGAAGCATGGACCAAAACCTGCGATTTTAGTGGTGGTTTAATTTTGACCCATCATTTGAGAGGCTTGGCCTAGACAACTCAACATGCGCATCGCGCACGATGGCACAAGCCAAGGCTGGTGCTTCAAGCGTTGTGGCTCCTGGAAAGCGCGCCAGGCGTTGCAAAAAATCGATGGCGCCGGCAAAACATAGGCGGTGCTTAACCTGCGGAACTTGTCACGCTTCTGTGCAATGCAGCCAAGCCCATGGCAACAAATCAAGACGCATGTTGGCCGGTCTGCATGTTGCTAGGCAAGTCCAGGCAAGACTGTCTTGCCAGATCTGCAGAGAACTTAGAAGACGTAGATGGGGGCATTGCGGGAAAAGGTCCAATCTTGCAACACAAGCTCCCCTCCCTGGCACTTGGGCTCTTCCTTGGAGGCTCAGGTCTTGCAGTGAACTCAGTCGGGAAATGGCAACAGCTCCGTCCGAAACGCGGACGGGCTGGTGAAGCCGCGCAATGTCAGCGCCATTTGTATAAGTTGAGACTTTCTTTTTGCCTGTTGCTTCTTGCTCAAAGGCTTCCCTGCCCGGTGAATCCATCCAGCTCTGGGCAACCTCGACAAGCCACCATCCAAACAGGCCGAATGAGGACTTGGCGACCAATTTTGTTAGTTTCGAAAACCCTGCTGGGAATAGGAAGATCAAACGATCATGGCCTTCGTAGTGCCAGAGTCTGCATCAAGACCAGCCAACAGGATTGAGCAGCTGGGAAAGGGTACCAGGGTCCCAGCAAATGAGTATGGAAACCAAAACCCGTCCCCAAAAGGAGGTCCCTCTGAAAATGGTCGTTTCTGGGCTTGATGTTGCAGGAGAGCAAGATGTCACGAAACAAATGGCAATGCAGACATCTATCCTGATCCGACTCAAGATGGCTGGGTTTCCGATCAATCCGAAGCCCAGAAAGCAGTCCATGTGTCCATTTCGGCTCTGCGGGCTCCTCCGAGCCCGAGCGCGCGAAGCCGCGAAAGTGCCGAAATGCCTCAGTGCGAAGGCCAAGGGAAGCTCAACTCCTACCCATTCAAGTTTGGGTTTAGGGTTTGGGGTTTAGGGTTTGGGGTTTAAGGTGCCAGGGCACGTGAAAAGTTGACCATGCGCTGAGACGCCCTCTGCACTGCTAAATCCACCCTCTGAAACCCCACGAAGGTCCAGAAGATCCACAAGGTCCGGACAAAAGAGGATCCACAAGGTCCGGACAAAAGAGGAAGGTTTTGGGAGGGTCCCTGGCGCGCCCCTGGATTCGTTCTCATTTCTATGTGCCTGTCTGGTCAATAGGATTGTAACAGAAAAGCAGAACGAACATGCGCTCATGCTTTGCTCCAGTGCCGAAGCAAGGCCGACTAATCAGGGGGTCTCCGGATTCTCAGGGCCAATCCGACAGTCTACTTCAGCTGCCAAGGACTGTTGAGCATTTGGCCAGAAAAAACGCCTGCAAAGGAATCCGGAATCTCGAGATTGACGCAGAAAAGACCTGGCGACTGACACCCTCTGCGGTCAGCTTTAATTCAGCCAGGCATCAGTTGCACCCATTTCTAGTCAGCTGCGATTTGAACAAAGCACGCGTTGTTGTGTGTGCTGTAATATGGGCGCTTGTAGGTGCAACCAAAAGGATTGGAAATCCCCCCCAAAAAAATGCCAACGTTTTGTTGGTGTTCTTGCAAACAACATCCCCCCAAAGGGGCCCGGGACTTTCAGGCGGGTTCCTCTTGTGGAGGCCCTTGCTAGAATGGCAAAGGAAAGGCCTTGCACTCTCAAGGCGGTTTGCAACGCTAATCCCACAAGCGGTCAGCAAACCACCCCCATGTTTCATTTAACTCGGGTCTACAACAAACCAGTGTTGAGCTTGTGCACTATACATCAATTGTACACATATGTCTTCAACCTGCACTCATTGAATCGAAATTAAAACAATAAATAAATATATTTACGTTGTACATTAATATGTATATGTGTATATATATATATATATATTATATATATATGTATAGGATAATATATATATATATTTACTATATAATATAAATATATTCCTTTTGTGCTTCATGTTTTACACGGACATCAGCTGGACAAACTCACCTGCATCTCGGATCCGCTTGCTGGGACCGACCAATCTGGGCTCGCTGCCCTGAGCGGGGCGCCTGCGCGCGACGAGTTGCCCGGTTCTGGCTGCGTTTTTGTTGTGGACCGTCACTGTGGACCTTCTGTTGGTGGTTTTTCTTGGACGCAAAACGGCAACCAATCTAGGGCTACCTTCCCATTCTTTCTAGGGATCCTTCTTTTCAGGAACCATCAAAACCCAGGGAAACAGCTGGTTTTTTGAAAAGAACAGTGGTTGAACAGAATGGGGAATCAGCGCCTAGAACCAACTGTTTTCGGGGTTCCCGGGATCCCAAACATAACACAAACCCAGCGTGTTTCCCTATTCGCGAGCCCCGAGCCCACGCCCGGTGAGAATTGTGGTACGCCGGGTACGCCGGATGTCATATCCTACTGTGGATAGACTAAATCCTGCACCACCTGAGAAACCTTGCAATGATGATTCCTCTGCAAATACCAACAAACAATGAGTTCCCATGATTCCCATGGCTTCAAAGTGGTGCAGGACTTCGTCCACAGTACGTAGTCATTCGAAAAATCTGAACCGGGGTATCGAAGGTCCCATATCGTTTACCTGCAATCCGGTCACGTGAAGTCCACGCACAAATACATGTCCACATGTGCGGCTGTCTAAACTCCTTGTATGTCGCAATGGACACCGCAAATTTGGGAGGTCCCCATCGCTTCACACATGCTTCCACGTTTGGTTGTTCCAGGGCATCGCTCTTACGTATGCTCAATTACGGGTTTGGAAGACAGGGCGCAGAGCTGGTTAAAGGCAGCCTACAACAGCACTCAACATTCGTAAGAGTAGCAACAAGGGATGAGAGTAGGCCTGCAACAACTTTCTTTGATTTGCGGTAAGGACGGCAAGGAGCGAGCACTGCACACGCACTTTCACGCATCGGAGGCCGAACTGTCGGAGCTACTGCTTTCAGAGCTTGTTTCAGAACCTTGTAGCCGTTGCCTTTTTCTGTGGAGCACTGCCTTCTTCTCCGCTGCTGCTTTCTGCGCCCTCTGTAATCTTTTTTGATACTTGCGGACAGCTTCTTCCATGTCTGGCAACTGAATGGGCAACTGTTCAACTTGGTGACCTTTGGGCATCGCTGAGGGCATCGTTTGGGCATCGCTTTGGGCATCGCTTTGGCGCCCATCTTCTTTGAAAAATGGTTTTGCTTCAAGCATGGCCACCCGGAGCTTCAAACAGCGGCAACCGACAATGGTTTCTCTTCAGCCAGAAGCTGCCAAGTCCTGATGTAATGGGTTTCCGTTGTTTGGAGGGTCTCCATTCCGGCTTGAACCTCCACGATCAAGCGAAGCAAGCAACTTCACTCTGCAAAAGTTAATGTATGCAAAACAAGGGCATCGTTTTTGGGAGGTCCCCATCGTTCCCACAGGAATCTGCACTTTTGGAAAACCGATGTCCACCGAATACATATCTCCATTGACGCGAGTTTTGACGGTTGCTCACATGAACGCAAGCTTTTCGCAGAGGCTCAGTAAGGTTCTCGAAACATCTCATTACCACGTCTTGGCTTTCTTTGGCTTTCTTTGGCTTTCTTACTTGCCTTCTGGCCTTCCATTCGAATCGCATGCCATTGATGTTATACGCGGAGAACCGGAAAAAAGCCACTGGAGAACTGGGGGCCCCCAGTTTGTCACTGGACGGCTGTCCTCTTCGCGCCTGTCAAGAGCCATCGCATGGCCAGGCCAAGGTGGCCGCGGAACCAAGGCTGAAAGTAGGGGGTCCCAACATTGAGGGCCCGCGCCAGGCAATCCCCTGAGAAACACTGAAACACTTCTCACATTGAGCCATTTTGGATGCTCCTTAGTTGGAAATTAATGGAAAACCCAGCGGCAATGTTAAAATACCACAACACCCCAACCTTCTCAAAGGTGCTCAGGAATAGTGCATTGCTGTAGGAAGCGCAGGGTCCTTTGAGAAGGAGCCTTGAATGCCTAACATCTCTTCGGGATCACAACTTTGCTTCTGGGTGAGGCCCCATCAGTGCTCAGCATGGCCCTTGCGAGTAGCTGCAGAGGGTGAGTACCTGGGAATTTGCTCAGATTTCCCATTGAAACTTACTGACCACCCGAACCTTGGTTGTCCGGCTGAAATTCGACTCATTCAGGCTGGAGCCGCATCTGGGATCTTGCAACGAGTTGGGTCAACGACCACGATTGAGAAGGGTCGTATGTATCCATTCCACAAAAGTCCCATAAAAGGAATTGGCAACATGCGTTTCTCTTTCTTTTTTCGGGGTGGGTTGGTGGGGGCGGGGGGGCGGGGGGGCTGGGGGCGCGGGGTGGGCGCGGGGGGCGGGGGGTGGGGGGTTCACAAGCACCCACCTCAAGCACGCCTCCAGGCCGCCTTGAATCCATTTCATGGACATAAAACGCATCTCTACTCTTGGTATGGTAGCAAACAACTGTGTTGTTTGCAGGCCCCCCCCAGTAAACATGAACAGAACCAAACAAAAACATGCCAAGACCAGTGAAGAATAACTATCTGTTGATCCTTCAAAGCCCAACAAGCGAGTTGTTCTCCTCCCAACCAAGAAGGCCGCCTTGCCCTTCTTGAAACTTCATTCGGCCTTTTGGCAAACGCTCACTCCAAGGGCGCCCAACGAGTGCCACCCACCTTCTGTGAATTTTGGTCACCTTGCAATAGGTACATTGGTCGTTACACCACCTGCAAATTGCCAACCTATGTATTGCAAGTACGGAACGGACAATCCTGCAGCTGAGAGAGAAGATGCCCTGTGAATGATGGAACAAAGAACCTAGCCACTGGTGGCTTTTGCAGAAATCCCCCATGCCAGCATGTGCACAAACGATTTGCCCAGCTCCCAAATGCTCCCTAGCGCAACGCTTCCTTGGTCTGGATGCTGTGCGGGCTTCTACACCCGGGTGGACTACCTGGTAGCGGTGACTCTTCCCACAAAGGTTGTCGGGTGCCTCAGAAACGTCTGTGTTAACTGGGCTGTTCTCAGATCCCCTACGAAAAGTGCCTGCCTTTTAGTGGGCTAAGTACGGAAACCCAACCACTAAAGCAACCAAAAGCTTAGAAAAAGCTAAGGAACCAAAGGGACGGCTGGGCGCCACCAAGGAGATCTGCCCCCCTCTAACACTCCCTGTCTAACATGGGTAACCCCGGTTAGCCCCCAGTGAACTTCAACCAATCCAACCACTAAAATAGGAAGCCTAAAATGGGTGGTGCAGCTACCCCAAAATGGTACCATTGGTTTTGACCCACAGCCATATGGGCGCCGAAATGTAATCACCCAAAAATGGCGAAACACCGAGCCCTGAAATGCCACCGAGTCAACGTCAGCTTTTCGTCCGCCATTCTCTTCCGAGCTTCTGGCACTCAGCACGTCACAGGCGCGGCAACCCTTGCCCTACGCATATACGGGTGTGTCGGTATTTTTGTAGGGCTTACACAGGGATCATCGGAAAACTTAGACCCTCTCAACCAGCTAATATGTTCCGGGTGTACAAGGAACACACATTAAACATGAAGAAAGTAATTATAGACTGATCTCAACTGCAGGAACATCCCAGGCGACGTGCTCAATGCAACTCAGCTCCGTTTTGGATGCGTTGGTGCCAAGCCGAACGGCCTGCTTTCATATTTGGGCTATGGCCCGGCAGAGCCTTCGGCATGAAGGCCTGACACCCTGGTCAAACAGCAGCTGCAAACGTGCAAGGGCGCACCCATGCATTGTCAACAAGTACTCCAACCACGAAACGGCTTCCTTCCCTCCGGCCTTCGGAAGCCCGGGAAGCCTTCGCTGACTTTCACTGGCCCGGTGCCAGAAGTTGTTGTCGCATTGGGAGTTTCTTGTCTTACGAGTGAACGGCGGGCAGAAGTGTTTTGATGTAAGTGTCTCTTGTGGGCGAACAAAGTCCTGCACCACTCGGGATGGACGAAACTCTATGAATACTGGGATGCACTACAAACTGGTGTGAAGCGGACTTTGTTCATCCACAGTATGAACATCGTTTGTCACATGTATCCTTTGCCTCCGAGTCTCCTATGTCCATGTTGCCGGTGTCCTTTATGAACATCTGGGTGATTGGTTACCTCCCGTATGCTTTGTTGCTCCTGCTCATTTGCTGCCTCCCCGCAAATGGCTGTGGGCTGCGGTCCCCTGGTGGCTTCGCCCTCTTGGCTCGCAAGATCCTCCCGAGTCCACACCCTTCGCCCAAGTAGTGCGACTCAGAGCTGCCGTTTCGGCCGCCAACCTAGGCACAAGTCAAACATCCTGGTGCCTTGGGGAGAAAAACACCTGTACCTGGACCGTACCCTTAAAAATGGGATTTCACTCCAAGAGCTTGTGCCTATAACCAACTTTTGAGGGAGTTCTGTTCAGGCCATCATGCCCAAAGTGTACATT
>CAUJNA010003686.1:127500-165000 GCA_963377175.1 Effrenium voratum | reverse complement strand
GAGGTTCCCTGCCTCGCCAGGCGCTCTCGACATGGCTGGTGCTTGGCCTGACAGTTGACCCCTATCTCATTCTTTACATCTGGGCTGCCCTCAGATCCCCCGCTAAAAGTTTAACTTTTAGTGGCTTGAATGGAAACTACCACCAAACACTAAAAGGCTAAAAAGCTACGGAACCGGATGGCTGGGAGCCACCAAGATCTGACGTGTTTCTGGAGTTGCCCGGTTCACCTCGTTCTAGGGAAGGCAACCCGGGCGCGCTGTGGCTGTTGGGGGGGAAAACGGCTCTCCCAATTTCCGCAAACCCGAAAATTGGAAAATGGATGCCGAGTCCATTTGATCCGAGTTGGTGGGATCCATTGGGATCCATCGCGTGCTTCACACCTCAAGGAAGCCTAAAGGAACTCAAGGCCAACAGAAACACTAACTTCATGGAAACCCAAAGGACATCATGGGTGTGTCTTGTTTTTAGGGGGTCCCCCAAAAATGGCTAGTCTTCCTTGTCTTCCCTTTTCAACCACCCCAACTGAAAGAAGACACCCCAACCGCATGAGCAACACACCCAGAAACCCTCCAAAGCCGATCCTCCAGGTCGTCGAGCCTCGCCGCGGCCTGCCATCCGGAAGAGGAGCCATCCGCCACGGCTTCGTCAAATGCCATAGGAGCCATCTGCAAATTTGACTAAGCCATAGGAACAACCTAAAAATATTATATATATATATATATCATAATTCCATACTCTAGTTCCAAAAGCTGGTTTAAGAATTGGATCCCCGAGTAAAGACCTTTATCAAGGTGAGCGCGCTATAATTCCAGGGGAGCTCGCTATAAACTAGGCAGAACAATGCGCCGGATTGATCAAGGGAAAGGAGGCACACCTCTGTCCTTACAAGGGTCTGACTCGGAAGGTAAGGGGAGGCATTGACTTTGGGTTTGGGGTATCCAAGCCAATGTCAAGAACTTACGTAGGCGGATCTCCGCATCTATGGTTTGGATTTGTTCTTGCTACACTTTGATTGTGGCTCACTTGGGGCTTCTCAGAGATTTCTGAAAAGATCGGAATACTTGCAGATTAACATGGAACCCAGAAAGCAAGCATTTAAAGGGAGTACACTGAGTACACCTTACCAACCTGCTCGGTTCAAATTGGGGGTTGTACAACACGATAATCGTCAAACGGTTGACTGAAAGCTATAGTTGGTGGCAAAATCTAGTCACAAGTGCATCACCGCCCCAAATCCACCAGGATTGCTTGCAGGTTCTACAAAAACAATGAATAGGTTATACGTGCTGACGATGGTCCAAACACCGTGATAATGGGCATAGTGTGCTTGCTTGACGAGGCTTCGCTTTCGCCCGTGTGCCAATCTGGGTTCTTCAAAACGTGGGGATCCCTGATCCTGATCCGCTTCCTCTCAAAAAAACATCAAAGCATGCCAAAAAGCAGGAAAATAGTGGAACAAATCGTAGTTATCCGAAATGCATCATACCCAAGTTTCGTATGCCGTGGTGGCCTTCTCACCTCTCCGTGTGCTAAACACCCCTCCACCTGCCCTGGGGATCATTGTACCCTCCAATAAAGAAACCATCTTATGGAAACCACATCTGACCTTGAAAAGGCAAAATCTGAACACCGTTGAACAGAAAGCCTAAACAATCCGGTGGTCAAGCTTGTTAAATTCTTCAATGGTTGAAGTGTTGGTTTGGGTGCCCTCAAGGTGGGTCAGGCTTAGTCAGTCCTCCTGCAAAGGAACGGCCCCCCCCCAAAACAACAACTGCAAAATACTTGATGAGGGGATTGACAACAAAACGGGTTTCTTTTTGAGGGTGCCCTTTTTCAAAAGGAGAACCCGGAATTTCTAGGTGCAGAATCAGTTTTGACACATCCCGAATGGACCCAGTGCTCTGGTTAGGAGTCCATGTGAGAGGACCATAAAGGATGTCGCGGATTTTGGTAAACATCAACTCATGTTCTTTACCCCACCAAGGAACCTAGCAAAAGGCCTTCTTTAGAGGATAATTAATTTAATTGGTCCTGATTAAACCGGTCTCAAAAGGTATGTATCAAAATAGGGCAGCCCAAAAAGTGGAGATTTCTCCCTACGTTTCCTTTGAACTAACCGGATAAGGCTACCGACGCGCTAGCCATGGTTTCCTGTTGGTCCTGTAAACCCACCAGAAAAAAGAAAAAACACACCCATGTGGCTGTGGTGATCAAAAACAGGTAGCCAAAATGGGTTGCCCTGGTAAATGGGTTACCAAAAACTAAAATAAAACCTGGGTGCCCTGATGATTTAATTTTGACCTCTCTGAATCCAAGACTCCCTCTGTGCGCGGCCTGAGCTGGACATCGCCCAGCATCGGCCCACACCTCAGTCGCGGCTGAACTGGGACTCGCCCCTTGTGGCGTTTAAACAATGCGTCGTGTACAATAGGAGCAGCCTTTGTCATGTTGGTTGTATATTATTTATGCAAATCATTCAACGCTAGCGAGGAGGAAGGGCACCCATCTTTCGAGCTGGTGGCGCACACCGACCTGTGTGTGTGTGTACCTCTTTTCAGGTTGGCTTGGAAGAAAGCCAGAAGGCGCACCACCATTTGTTAAATTTTGTCCATCCCCATCCTCCGAATACGATCCCTGGATCTCCAACCGGTAAACGGGGGTTCACTCAACAATTGCAAGGCGCTTGACAAGGCAAAAGCAAAAAAGGGGACAAGGGGAGTTTGAGTGGTGTGTGTGTGTGTGTGTGCGTGCTGGGTCACATGGCCTTGGCCAAAATGTAGTGTAAGGTGCAGCCGTCCCTGTCAGTTTTTAAGCTCCCAATTGAAATCTGCAACTCGTCCAGCTGCGAGAGAAGGCCATGCTTGGATACACTTGACTTCATGAACAGCAAATATGGTTGGGCGAGCCAACCAAATATGAATGGTCTTATGAGTCTTATGGTTTCCTGTAAAGAAGGACACTAGTTGAGAATGCTGGATAATTTAGCCCCCAGCGTGCATCTCCCAACATGTCCGCCATTGATCAAGCCTTGCAGCTGCTTGCGGCTAGCCAACTTCTCTCAGGAACCCGCTAAATTGCCTACGCCTGTTGCGGGCTGAGTGCTTGACGCACGTCACACGCAGACGCATGCAGACAGGTGCAGACACAGAAACAGACACACAGACACACAGACACACAGACACACAGACACACAGACACACAGACACACAGACACCTATGCTTGTATGATGGTGCCTGTCTTCCGGAAAGAAGAGCCATCGAACCGCCAAAGAGAATCTGTTTGTGCAAAACCGTTTCCAATCCAGGGCCGAAGAGATCTCGCGAAATATTGTGTGATGAATCCTTCTCGGCTTTTTGGTTGGACCCGCGGTGTGTGGAATTCAACTTTCTGAGTTCCCAGCATCAATATGCTTGCGGCGAAGAATCTCCCAGGCAGCCTGACCAGTCGGCAGCTGAATACTCATGGGGCTTCTGAATAGGGGCGGGTACTGAAAGGACCGAGCACTTGGGTCTCTCTGTGGTTGTGATGTCAAATCAAGTCAGCTGACAAATCTGAAACTTGTCTTCGCAACAAAACAGCTGGAGGCTCCCTCTCGGCTTGACGAGTCATAAGTTTGCTTCTCGATTCGAAGGAACTAATCTGGTGGTTACTGACAGTGCTTTGGGGATATGGGTTAAATAAATAATACTTAAGCGCTCCAGCTTTATGACTTCAGTTCCACTTTGATGGAGCGCCTCTTCGTCAAACAGCGCCTCTTCACTTGACTCATCTACCTCGATGCCAACAAGCTCGCTAAGACATGCGCCGCTGCGGCCCCCTTTACATGGGTCACTAATCCGGCCATGGGTCAAAGACCAAATCGTTCCCCAGTGAACATCAACCAATCCAACCACTAAAATAGGTTCTAAAATGGGTGCACCTATCCCAAAAATACGCTGCACATATCAGGCGACAAATCCAATGGCCGCTCAGACTGCAAACATATATATATATATATACACATATATCTGCTCGCAAGAGCTGTAAAATGGGCAGGTAGCCAGTCTGACGGGGCTCCGAGTATGTCCTTGGAGGGTGTACCTCAACGGTTTGACATTCATTTGCTTCTTCCTCAAATGGGCACACCATGTATTTGTTCTCGTGAGGTCTCTCTTCAGCACATGCTAGACAAAGGGCAGCCTAGAAAACAGGACACCCCATTCTCTGTCTCCTATGGAAGCTATCCACCTCCCACTAGGCAACAAGTGGCATTTCCAGTTGGACCCGTTACTCGCAACGAGTTTTTGACTGGTGGAGTCCCTTGGTTACCTACTGGAAGGGAAACTGGGGATACCTATGTTACCTACTGGAAGGAAAACTGGGGATACCTATGTTACCTACTGGAAGGAAAACTGGGGATACCTATGTTACCTACTGGAAGGAAAACTGGGGATACCTATGTTACCTACTGGAAGGAAAACTGGGGATACCTATGTTACCTACTGGGAGGAAAACTGCTGATACCTTTGTTACCTACTGGAAGGAAAACTGGGGATACCTATGTTACCTACTGGAAGGAAAACTGAGGATACCTATGTTGCCTACTGGAAGGAAAACTGGGAATACCTATGTTACCTACTGGAAGGAAAACTGAGGATACCTATGTTGCCTACTGGAAGGAAAACTGGGGATGCCTATGTTACCTACTGGAAGGAAAACTGCTGATACCTATGTTACCTACTGGAAGGAAAACTGGGGATGCCTATGCTACCTACTGGAAGGAAAAATGTGGATGCCTATGTTAGCTACTGGAAGGCAAACTGCTGATACCTATGTTACCTACTGCAAGGAAAACTGGGGATACCTATGTTACCTACTGGAAGGAAAACTGGGGATACCTATGTTACCTACTGGAAGGAAAACTGCTGATACCTTTGTTACCTACTGGAAGGAAAACAGAGGATGCCTATGTTACCTACTGGAAGGAAGACTGGGGATGCCTATGCTACCTACTGGAAGGAAAACTGAGGATGCGTATGTTACCTACTGGAAGGAAACTGGGGATACCTATGTTACCTACTGGAAGGAAAACTGAGGATACCTATGTTACCTACTGGAAGGAAAACTGGGGATACCTATGTTACCTACTGGAAGGAAAACTGCTGATACCTATGTTACCTACTGGAAGGGAAACTGGAATCCTATGTTACCTACTGGGAGGAAAACTGCTGATACCTTTGTTACCTACTGGAAGGAAAACTGGGGATACCTATGTTACCTACTGGAAGGAAAACTGGGAATACCTATGTTACCTACTGGGAGGAAAACTGCTGATACCTTTGTTACCTACTGGAAGGAAAACTGGGGATACCTATGTTACCTACTGGAAGGAAAACTGGGGATACCTATGTTACCTACTGGAAGGAAAACTGGGAATACCTATGTTACCTACTGGGAGGAAAACTGCTGATACCTTTGTTACCTACTGGGAGGAAAACTGCTGATACCTTTGTTACCTACTGGAAGGAAAACTGGGGATACCTATGTTACCTACTGGAAGGAAAACTGGGGATACCTATGTTACCCACTGGAAGGAAAAGTGGGGATACCTATGTTACCCACTGGAAGGAAAACTGGGGATACCTATGTTACCCACTGGAAGGAAAACTGGGGATACCTATGTTACCCACTGGAAGGAAAACTGGGGATACCTATGTTACCCACTGGAAGGAAAACTGGGGATACCTATGTTACCCACAGGAAGGAAAACTGGAAGTACAGGGTGTGGCCTAAAAGTCAGCACTGCACGGCTTTCGGTTTGCCTGCAAGTCTTCGGGCCCATGGCGTCGAAGGATGGTGTAGCGGTTCCTGGGATCGGCGATGAGTCCATGGGGGTCACCGAAGTTTTCTCGTGGACGTGTGATGTCCACCATATCGAAGGGTCCCTTACCTAAATTCACACTTCCTGGCCTCAGGGACATGTTTTTTTTGAGGAAATATTTGCTGGCATGTTCTATTGCTGGTTGCCCAAAACCAGGTGTGTTTGCCCTAGCCAAAGGGCTTGACCAGCCCAACTTGCCAATGGTTCTGTCATGCTCAATAGGTAAAGGGTTGAGACCAATGTGCAACTGTTTGGAGATCAACCATGGTTGATCGTCAGACTGGTACCTTTGCGGGCCAACAAGAAAAAACTGATTCATAAGCCACAAACAAGCACACAATCTGCTGCAGTGCCAAAGCGATCCCAATAGCCAAGCCATACTACGTAGCTCCTTTTATAACCCCAAGGGTTGCCAATTCAAACCTACGAACAACCAGCTATCCGGGAGCAGAATACGACAGTTTGCTTAGTCAAGGCTTCACAAGCTCACAATCAGCGCCCCCCTTCAAGGTAGTCCTCCCCAAAAATACAACCTCCCGATTAAACGCTGGGAATCCTAGCATTGGTAAAGAATCCTGTGGTTGGATTGGGGGTCCCTTAACCTCTAACTCTAACCACTACATAACTCCCCTAACCTCTAACCTTTACCCAGCGAATGCGCTATGAATCAGCCGGGGTTGACGGCGTTCCAATCCTCAGCCCGACGGGGTCGGCGGCATGCAGGCGTCTGCAAGAAAATGGCTACGCCTCCTGGGGTAGCACGTCGCCGCTAGGCAATTTGCCTGCTACTTTAGCTATGGGGGCTGCACCCGTGCGCCGCCGACCCTGATCACTTGGTCGTGATGCGTTGCCTAAATCCGGCACCTCTGCATCACCAGCTCGGCTTTGCGGTTTTGGGTGATGCTTCAGCAGGGCTTGGTCTGCATCATCGAGACTTCCTTCCAAAAAGCCTCTCAACCCATGAAGCCGTGTTTTTAGAAGGTGCCGAAGGGATATCAGCAAGGCTCATTTTTGCGAATTTGGTGCCAAGCGCTGCCGGGCATGCCGGCGATGCTGGGTCCTTGCTCTACAAAACGCCGTAAATACCGTCAACAACTGCTATGCTCAGCATGGGGCTGTTGTTCTGTCCGTTTTGCTTTTGTTGTGGCTGGCTCGTGTGCTGCGCGGTCCTGGCTTTTTGCGCTTTGGTTTTCGAGCCTTCTGGCGCGCGCGCGCGACCCCAGCCACAAAACGCTGCGATTTGCAGTGTTTTGTTGCGTTTGCGTTTCCGGGCTGGCTTGCGGGCGGTTCTTTTTGGGCTGCTCGTTCTGGGGCCTCTGGCGCGCGCGCGCGACCCCATGTGAACTTTCTGGGTTGGGGCCCGGCTGGGGCCCAGAAAGCTGGCATCCCCAGCATCATCTGGGGCTGGAGTGGGCAACATGCATAACCTAACCAGCCATATCATAGCACAGGATACGTTTCTCATAAAAAAAAAAAAAAAAAAAAAAAAACAAGTAATGACATGACATAGTATAACTTCAAAGAGGCGTAGCCGGCTAGAGGCCGCAGGCCCAAAAGATTGCAATTTTGCTCCTCCTATTTCAGTCCTGTTGACACGAGGTCTGCCAGAGAAGTGGCTGGATGACGAAAAAAACCTCTTGGGACTCCCTTCAAAGAGGTCCCCCCATTTCGGATTCCATTTGAGGTGCCCCCCTTTTGCCTCGTTCCAAAAGTCATGGAATGGTCAGGGTGGCTCCAAAGTTTAAAGTATAAGTCTTCCCACATTGTCTGTTCGTCAGCTTCGATAATTGCAGGGAGGAGTGTTTTATGGAACGGGGCTCTTCATATCTGCTGCACTTGAGCATCACCCCACTTAAAGGAAGCTCAAAGCTCACTTGAACCACCTTCCCTCTAATTGGTGGTGTGGTGGTTCAGGAGGGGAACCCCCCCATGGATCCTGGTCCACATTTCATCAACATCTAGGTCAAAATGAAGATTCGGACCGAGCCCCAGAACTTGAAATTTCATGAACTCCTTCGCTTTCCCTTTACACCAGCCCTAGAAGCCCACCAAACACCCAAAAACCAACTCATTTGGTTCCCTTCCTGCCAACCTCCGAAGACAAAACCAAAAAACAGCCTCTCTTTTGGGTTTCCCTTCTCCACCCTAAAATTCCGAAGTACCAAAAAACCAAACCAAAAAAAAACCAAAAAAAAACGCCGCGGGCGGAGCTCCCTCGATTCAGCCCGGGCGCGTGCGGCCGGGGAAGACCTGGGTCCGTGCCAGCGCCAAGCGCTTCCAGGCCTGGAGCCTCGGATCCCCGAGGCGCACAACTCTCACCGAGGCGTCCAATGCCAATGGTTTTTACATATTCCCAAATGAGGTGCGTCCATTTTTTTTATAACACAAGTGAGGTGTATGAGGTGTATGTAATGTTAATTCTTGTGTTTATATTTTCTAAAAAAAAAACATGTTTGTGTATGTATATATATTTGTATCTATATACACATACACGTAGAAAGCAACAATGCAGTGGGAAAAAAGGTCTAGTCGAGCCCTTTTCGTGGTCTTAGTGGCAAACTACAACTAAAACGTCCTATGAACCTAAGGAACCGGAGTGAACACCTAAGGACCTAGGGTCTGTGCTCTTAGGGTACCCTGAATTTGGGAAACCAAAAGGAACACCCCAACATATTATTGTTATTCTTGTTTCTTTTGGGGGGGGAAGTTTAGGGGTTCTCCTTTAACACATACCCAATTGCATCCCGCTTCTGTAAGTTAGGCCACTTGGGGTTGTCGACTCGGAACCACATGGCCATGTTTCTGTTCCTCTTTTTCTTCTTCGGGACTTGGACATAAACAAAAATTGCGGTGCCTCCATGTGCCACTTCTGAGGTCTTGTTGATTTTGGCATGTATGGCATGAAATGAACGAACACGGCTATGGGTCAAAACCGCGTACCCCCCGGTGAACATCCCAATCCCCACCAAAATAGACTAAAATGGGTGGTGCACCTATCCCAGAATTGTACTGTTGACCCACGGCCACACCAGCTATGCAGTAACCTCTGTCCATCGATCTGCTTCTGGGCTCTGAATTTCAATCGAACCCAAAAGCAAAACCCACAACTTCCCTGTTTGTTTTTTTCCGAGACCAACAGAAAAAAAAACATTATTTTGTCCAAGGGAAACCCAAAGAAAAACCCATTATTTTTTCCAAGGGAATCCAAAAAGGGACTGCCTGTGTTCTTTTTTTGGGGCCGGTGAGGCGGGTCACTCCGAACTTCCCAGCCCGAGTTCTCAGCCGCAGGCCCAAGCTCCAGCCCATCGCTGACCCGGAAGTGCGGCGTGCTCAGCGCCTGCGGGTGAGTGGAGGGGTTGGGAGGGGTGGCCTTTTGAATTTTATCGCCTCCCTTGAAACGGGCTTCCCCACTTGCCCGGTTCGGACCTGCAAGTAAAAGGTGATCAACTTTTGGGACCTCTACTAAAAATAAGCCAAAAAGGGAAAACCAAAAGGTCAAAAGGTCGGCTTTGAACAACTGAGTTTCTGCATGTTTCTACACTACCAGGGGGGCTGCTTATTTATTTCAGTGGAAAAGGCAAACCACGGTTGGGAGAAGTACCTAGGGGTGGGGGGGGGGTCCCCAACTCCTTTTCTCTGCTCTTGGCCATAAAAGGGAAGATGCAATTCCAGGGGTCACCCCTCCCGCAATTCCATTTTTCAGGGGTGGCATGGGTAAGCCAACTCACCTGAGTGGATTGGCGCATCTGAAAAGCTGTTGTTTGACACTAAACTGGTCTCTGAAAAGAAAACGTTCCAGGGACTTAGGGAGTGAGTGAAGAGACTGACTAGACCATTGTGAGGCAATTGTGCCATCTGCTTTCACTCAAGTGAAAGTTATACATATAGCCAGGATATACAACACTATCATGAGACGTTTCAATCAAGGATTTGTCAAATGTGTGTTTACCCGTGGCCAGGGAAGGGCTCCAGCACGTGTTGTGTGTTCCAACGAACTCGTTGCTACGCTCCCTTACATTCCCTTCTTCAAAGCGCCAGCCATTCGGGCAATTTCTCATAGGCCCTATCAAAACATCGTTGCCTTTCCAGTGAACTCGATTTGTGTGGAAACCTGCCAACTTCCAAACACTTTCCGTCTAACTGTCGTTATTTGCTCACTTCACGTTGTCAAACGTGAAGTGAGCAAACCGACATTTCCTAGACGGAAAGTCTTTGGAACTTCCCCGTCCCAAACCTCTCAATCTTGGCCCCAATCTTGGGCCCAAGCCTCTAGGTTTCAATAGTCTAAAAGGTGCAAGCACCCTGGGCAGTCTTCTGAACATCTTATCCGGAACTAACGTTTGGAAAACTATTGCTGCATAGCGCAGGTAAAGCGTGGCCTCATGCGAGGCTCTTAAGCCTCAACGTCCCGTGAGGCTGCCCTGGCTAACTCAAAGGGAAAAGGAAACAAGCTCCGAAGGCGATGTGGATCCCAGGTAGCTCAAGGAAGCCGACTTTGACTGACCCAATGTACCAAACTCGGCCAACTTCAAACGCGTCAGCTCCGAGCGCTCGATCCTGCCTGCCCCACCCAATAGCTGGCCTCAGATCGCATAAGCCAAGCTCAACTCAAGAGGTCTTGTTGCTGGTGCGTTGTAGGGTTCCAGGACGCAGTCAACATGGCAAACTTCGTATGACCTCAAAACATGGGGCTGGCCCCCAAACGACCTGCCCCGAAAAGGTCGGCGGTGCTTCAAACCTAGTAGGAAACTGCGACAGATTCCTAGAATATTGCTTTCATACAAGCACAATCCAGGTGGGACACCGGTCACGAGATTCACACTCCAGTTGGCAAATCCAACCAGCCAAGTTTGGCATGCCAACCATCCTACCCCAATTTGTTTGTGTAGGACCTGGCCTCATCAGGTGCCTGAAAAGAGAGGATTCAGTTGCTTAGGGTCCCAGGACATACCCTCAGTTCAGCATTGGCAAGAGGGCTCCATTTTTTGCTCGATTTCTCAGCACCTTGGACGCCAAGGTGCACAAATGGCTCGTCTGTTGGACCAACACGTCGGCCATGAATCGTGGATCATACGTGGCCCCTGTCTTCCCCAAGACAAGACCACCAACGCCCAATGAAGCCGCCAAGTTCTGACAAAGCAGCGCCCCGTCTTGCGATTTCCCTGCCAGTTGGGCATGGCTTCGGAAGCCAAAGAGTCGGCATACCTTAGCGCTTTTTCGCCTCAGCTTGTTGGGGGCTCGCTCGCAAGAGACGCAGCCCATGGGTTTCTTTGTCGCCGCCTAGCAGCTCACTCTCTGCGCATGGGCAAGGCAGACTGATGGTTTCGAAGCTTCGAATTCCCTCTTCTCAAACATCTGGAAAGTGGACACTTGGAAGACATGATCAAAACCGAGCGGTACTGAAATGGTCCCAGAACCATGCTTCAAGAATGAAGAAAAGGCGGAGATCCGCAGCGATTTATAGTTGGGATTGTCCCTTACTAACCTTCATCTACCCAGGATTTGATTGTGGCTCACTTGGAAGACTACATAAGGCCCACCTCCGAGAAAGGGTACAAAGGGTCAATGCTATTCAGGACACACCATGGCAAAAAAATGCCTCTTTTTTTGTTTGTTCAGGCATCCCTCAAGACTTCAAGACCAGAAGGAAGCCAAAGTTCAGTGAACGGTTTGAACTGGCCGCCACTTTGGTTCATTCGAGGCCGCCGCCGGGATTTTGGCGTAGAAGTGCAGCCTGAGGAAACTGCTCCTTTTGTTCATTCGGCTCAAGGGAACCGCAAGATGGTACCTGGAAGAGATTGCCATGCCCCTGGAGGGAAACACGCGAACAAAAAAAAAAACTACCGATGGTCTACCGCTGTGCTTTTGCCAGTGCTCTGATGTTCGAGTCAAAGCCGGTTGAGGGAAAGCAGCAGCTAGCATCAAATCAGAGGCACCCAAAACGCGACTCTGTCTTCCACCCCCTTGAGCGTGTGGCACGATTGCTTAAACATAGGGTTGCACACATCTGCAAACTGTGCAATACCTCCAACACCTGAACAGAGTGGCCACTTGGAAGAGCTTGGCTAGTGCTAAACTGCCAAAGAGTGGTCCAGAAAAGTGGGGGATCTCTGAGTCTTGCTGAAATGGCACTTGTTCTGAGACTAGTTCTGTTTTTTGTGGACCCATTTCACCAGCGCGCATTGCGCGCCTTAAAATCATATAACTTCTCCCAAGGATATTGCGGCAGCGAGGCAAACACACAAGTCCTTGGAGGTCGTTGCGCCCCGAGCCAAGACATCAATTGCCTGGTTGCCAATGTAGGGACACGCAACTCTCCTAGTAACCTTCAACCAAATGTGCCTGTCACCAAGTATGTTGCACACACTTCTGTACTTGTATGTAGAGTAGAGTACGGAGAGTGTACATACTATACATACAGTACGTAGAGTGTACATGTATCAACAGGCATATCCCTGACCATGAAAAACACACCTGCAAGTGAAAGACTGTCTGTGCAAAGCAATGGTCAACGCTCCCTGGGCAACTTGCAAGGCTTCTACCCGGTCCTGCTCAAGCTTGAAACTTGGACAAACAATTTTAGATCCTTTGTAAGAACAACATCAGCAACCTTACAATCAGCAACCTTGAAAGTATATTTACCTGCATGGCTACTACAGTTTGTATGAGTTGAATGTGATAAACTCATACAATAAATGAACAATGGTGGATACAATGTCCATTATGCACCACCTCCAGATTCTGAGATTAAGGACGTAACTAGGACAATATATCAAGCAGAAAAAATATGATAGGACAATTGTTGACTCTAGAATATACCACTTCTGGAGATCCTTGGAAGATGGGTACACAAAACATGTTCAAGTCATCCAAACAAGCACGCAACGTTCATAAGAAGTTCTGATACTCTGGAGATATAATCCGATTTCCTGATTAATATAATTGTATTTCTTATACTGATATTAATGTAGCGGAGATTTTAAAGATGAATCCAAACAATAACAAATAGATTCCTAAGCCTGTGTGATTACAACGTTTTACTAGTGAATGAAGCAATATCAAACAATCTAGTATGTCATGATTGATTGTCCAATCATATGTTTCCCATGCTTCTTGCCAATATCTTCCTAGATGAAGATCTCTATCTGCTTCGAGACTCATCAAATGGCTGGGGGGACTATCGCGGGACGGATCCTTCCAAGTGGTCCAGAACACAATCAATATTTAGCGATAGGCGATGCTGCACGGGATTCTTTGGTAGGCGCGACATTGGATCTGCTCGAAAGAAAACTTCCGACGGTCACTGCAGCTGCGCCAAAAGAAAAAGGTGTCAACATGAAGCCTGGCAAACCAAGAAGATTCCCTTACATTTGGGTGTGTCTCAAAGTAGGGCCAGAAAGGCCCCCCCCGGCCCCCCCCCCCCCTCAAAAAAAAAGGCTGGCGTCCTTTTAGTTTCCTATTAAAACCAACCTAAATTGGGTACCCTCAAACAGACGCCCTTCAGTTGGGGGCGCCCTCGGTCTCAAACCTGAGGTCCCGGCTTCATCCCATGCCTGAATTGCGCGAAGCAAAGTTGGCGCAAGATCCGTCTTGCAGTCTTGCATTTCATTGACATGGCTCATCATCTACTTGGAGCTTGGGGATTTCCATGTAAGGCCCAGCTTAACCTGAGAATCAGCAAGGGCTTTGAACATCACTTGAAGGTGCAGCCAAGCTTAGCCAGACATACAAACAAGGGTATAGTACTCACCCTAGCAACGGAAGCCAGTCTGAGGAGAAAAACACATGTGCAGTTACTCGTCCTTCCCACATCATCTCCTAACTGCAATTTCCACAAGGTGCTCACCTTGAACGAATGCACACTTCAGTTCACGGTGGCTACAGAGGCGTGGTCACGAACTTCACGTACACAAATGCGTCAAAGAAATCATCTGGCAGACCCCCAAAACACCCAAACCATCCCGAAAAGCACTCCTGACCACAGAAACACCGAAACCGGCGCTAAAAACACCCTACCCAAATCATCCCTTTGTGGTTTCATGTGAATTTTGCCTGTGTTCTTCAGCACCCATTGAATAGCCCCTAAAGCCACACACGGCCCACTACACTCGCTATGTGGTCAAGGCTTAGCTTCTCCTCGAAAGGTCAAAGAAAAACGTTGGGAGAACAGCCGCAGGTCTGCAATGATCACAGTAATGTTGACCCCGGATTAATAAACCCCTGTTTATTAATATGGGGGTGTTCCCCTCCAAAAGTGATAAATCCCCACTAAAACCGGGGACACCCCCCTATTAATAGACAGGGGTTTATTGATCCGGGGTCAACATTACAGAGTACTTGGGAAGGTCCCGGTTCCCACGATGTACCCGCATGGCAAATCCTATTTCGCGGTGACGGCACCCAGCGCCCACAGCGAAGCAAGCTTCCCGTGAAAGGCTCAACCGAAGAGTAGACACGTATCTAGTCTCAAGTGACCACTTTGTGTGGGTTCAACGGGGAAAAAAAAAAAAAAAACGGCTTGTAGGGTTCAAGTCGCAGATGTTAACAATGTTGACACCTTACCCCAAGATCTCTTGATACGTTGACCCAAATCCCCACAGGTCCAACGCTCCCATCCGATTGGCCCTCTCGCTCCCGACGGCCCGGCCTTCGGGAGCCCTCCGACTCCTCGTGCAGAGCCTGCCTGAAGCGCACCTCGGTCCCGAACCCCGAGGAACCCAGCTGAAAAACATCGGGGGAGAATGGGTCCTTTTATCCCCCCTACCTTCAAGACCCTACCTTCAGGGGGGGGGGGGGGGGTTCCCGAATTCCAGTTATCTCGTCTTCCCCCTCAAGGGAAAATGGAGCCATATGTCCTTTTACTCACTTGAGCGAAAAGATTGGCCAGATCTGAACTTTTGTGCTACTAAAATGGTCTTCGCAAGTCCAGGAGCTCAGAGAGTGAGTTTCTCAGGTGGAACACAGACAAACAAGGCGAAGCTAAGGTGAACTGCATGACGGGATCAAACAAGCATGGATTTACTTGCTATGTCCGCCTGGTCAAACATGTTCTAGCCAAACCAGCGTGGTTGCCTAATAACCGCTTCGCGATCGATGCTTCCCACAACAAAACTCTGGCGGTACTATGCAGTACTCCAAATGGATCCAAGCTTCCTGCTGCCTGTCAACAGAACATAAGTGTTAAGTGTCCCAAAGTTGTTTCAGATCGCTCAAACCGAGTATACAATACATATGATGGCTGCCTTGAAGTCAACAAATGTCATTATGAGTCATGCCTGTGTCTTGCTGCAGCCTCTGTGGCCGCAGCCTCTGAAGGAAGGACACCGTCGTTTTTTCAGCGGGCCTCTGGCTCCAACAACAACACCTCATTCCCTCCGATTCCTCCGATTCCTCATGCCTCATGCCTTCGCCAATCAAAGCAACGAAGGCGCAGGACTGGATCATTGCAACGATTCCACGGACTTCGATCTTGGACAATCAACAAACTCTGGGGCGGCGTGGGGCGAAAAAGCCATGCAGTGAAAACAAAACAAAAAACACACCGGGGTGGGGGATGGGGGGAGGGCTGGACATGAAGAAGCGCCTGAAGAAATACCCGTCTGTTGGGCTCACTTGAAGTCCAATTTGTCTCAAGTGGCAGCAGTTTCTGCGTGCACTCGCGCTAACATACCAACCATTCCTGTTTGTGTTGAACCGGTAGACGTTTGGCAACAAAAGAGAGGACTCATTGCAAAGCTTGCACAATTGGTTGCCTTCAAGTTCCTGTAATTAATGGGTCCCATGATGAATGAGACCAGCTGCATTTCCATGTCACAGGGCCGCGAACGGGTCACTTGGGTGTCTCCCAGGATTCAGGGAGCACCCCCCCAACAAAAAAATATATCGTTTTCGTTGGCGTCTTTATTCCAAAGCCGCCCTAAAATACAAAGGAAAGGCTTGAGCTCGTGATTGCACAAAATGAATGATTTTTCTTCCCGTGGTCATCCTTGTAGCTCTCACAGTTTCCCGTGGTTCCTTTTGAAGCCAACAATTGTTGAGGGCATTTTAGTGGAACTCAAGGGAAGTAGAAGAGACATCATCCATTTCGGAGGGGGTTTCAACACATACCCACAATGGACGGGTTTCCCATTAGATATATATAGTTTTCCTTTCGAAGTGAGATAGAAGTGTGGAACTTTCTGTCTACCACCATTTAATTTGTTTCCCAAGTGGGTGAGTCTTTTTTGAGGGTGCCCGCTAGTTTTACACGGAGCCGAAAAGGAAAGTCATCCATTTTGGCATTTTGGGGAGGGTCCCCCGAAGAAAAGAGCAAAAAGCAAAAAAACGTCACACCCAAGTACGACATCCGCAAAGCTGGGAAGTGAGGCGTCCCCTTGGCTTTTCCAGAATCGCCAGCCAGAAGCTGATAGGCTCAGATCCGTGCCTCCAATGCGTCCAGCTCCCCCGGCTGAGCTTCCTCCTCCAAAAATCGCAAGCCCACTCCAAAGCCAAGGGGTTGAAGGGCGGATGGCGCGGTGGTTTTTGCAGTTAGAGCGTTTTTTTTCCAGAAGGGGTGCTCCCTGGGATAACAATGTTTTGTAGCATTTTCATATTAAAATCACATCCCCACCAACACCCGGTCTCTTTTTTCTCTTTTTCTTGGGGGGGGGGGGGGGGCGGGGTCGTTTGGGAAGTCGCGTTGTGTATTGCAAGCCCAGCCAGCATTTGCAACGTCAAGTCATCGGGTTTAACCCGTCACGCACAGCGAAGGGGTGATCAAAACCGTGGCATACTTGTACGGTTTTAGGGGGTACAAGCAGCTTGCTGCAAAGGGCGCTGGTGCATAACGAGGCCATGCAAGATCCTGTGTTCGAAGAAGTTTCTGCAAAACCAGTGGAAACTCCACGTGTACTTCCGTCTGCCCTGCCCGGATAGGGCAAGAAACTAGAAGCAGGCAATGAATGAAACAAAACAAGATGTTTTGATGGTTGCCCACAAGCGAGTCGTGAGAAAAGCTAGGCAACTTTGGTGAATTGCAAACAAGCAAAGGATTGATCTGGGAAAATTAATTGCAATTCAGAGCCGAAAATAAGGGATCCCCATGAACAAACCTTGATCATGGGTGTCGTCGCAACCCATAATGAAGGTGAGGTCGTTATGGCTTGCCGATCCATATTGATACCACACGCAGACTGCTTCCGACAGATGGGACACACATCTTCAAGGTGATGAGGTCTCCCAGCCAGGAAATGTCTTCCACACATGGACAGGTTCAATGCATGTTTTATTGGAATCCTTACCCGACATGGACTGCTGTGTTCGATCCACTCAATATGTTTCACAAACCGATCCAGGAGATATAGGAGTGTCAATATCAAATAAGGGAAAATCCGTTGGTGGATATAATTTAGGGGGATTTCTGTCCGCCAACCACCTTTGAGGAGATCGAGATTAACAGCCATATCTTGGTTGGACTGGGCAACGAGCAGCGGGCAAGGCTTTCAGGAGTCATGATCTTGAGCAAACCAAGCAAACCAAGCGGCAAAGCAACTAGAAAGAGGCCAGCCATGAAAGTCTCATTCATTCATCCTCACGGGATGCTCCTGAGCATTGACCCTGGCTCGGATTCGCTGCAAGACCTCGCGAAGGGCAAGGCCGCGATGCCGATCACCAAAACCAAGGGGTGACCCCGTTGTTCGCACAAGATGGAAACTCGCGCTAGCTCTCTGCTTTTTGAGGAGGTTCCTTCTCCCTACAATCTCGAGGGCAGTCTGGCTACCTTCGGTATCACCTCTTTTTGAGTCTGTGCAGGAAAGTTGCGAAACGTGGTGCGGTTGTGTTTCTCCGAGTTCTGACAGTCCTTTGCAAGCCAGCATTGGTTTGCGGTAGATGTGGCCTGAATCACATGCGATCAACCTCTGAAGAAGTACTACTGGTCTCTGAGCGTGCTGGAGTTCGCTGTTCGCAGCCTTTCTTGTTTTTGTTTTGCACAACCTCCTTACTCTTCCTGCTGTAGCTCTTTCAAACCTCTTCCCCAAAAGGAAGCTCCCTCCCGGACAAACAGGGCACCACGGGAGGTCTGGGAAAAACCTCAGCTGTCGTGCTGACCAAACTTGTGCGGCTGAAAGCCCTCTTCGTTTCCTGGTTGCCTAACAACTGGGCGGCGCTTTTTGCGCTGTTCTGCGCAAATTCAAGAGCGCACATCGTAGCTGTGCGGTACAAGTAGACAAAGCACACCCTAGGCAGCTCCAGCTTCCAGATCGCAATTTGCCAGTCCGAGTGTAGTACTAAATACCTCTTGGAAACTCAAGCTCGGTAAAAAAAACAATTGTTTGGAAGCCATCCTGGCTTTAAGATTCGTCTCTTCGGTGTAGACGCACACACCGTATTTGAAAGCTGCAACCGCCAAATACAAAACTGAATGCGAATTGCTTGTTAGTAGCACCTTTGCAAACTTCTGCAAACAAGCACCTTACCCCAGAATCCTGTTGCCAGGCAACAAACTGACCAATGCGAAAACGCAGCTTGAAAATCAGGGAATCGCATGTTACAGTGTTCCTTCCAAAAAGGCGGCTTTAATTGAAATCACTTGCCCACTGGATGCCTACTGGTTTAACATACCTTGAACATGAAGGATATGCATTGGGTCATCACTGAAAGTGGCTGCCAACAACTGGTCGGAATCGTTGCAAAGGTGTGTTTTGGTCCGTACCTAGCCTTGTTGAGAATTCACAACGCCCTGTGGGTTCCTGAAAAATGACATCCTTAGAAAGAATCCATAATATCCTTTTGATTTTAGGGGGTGGGGTTGGAACATCCATTCTATAGTATAACAAGTTGGTTTTGGATAAAGCGTCTACAAAATGACGAAGTTTGGAGAACACACTATCTACAAAATGGGACGCCGACTTCGACGGAGCGCTTTTCGTTGTTGCCACGTGATCAAACATGAAGTCACCTGAGCTAGGGGTCTGTGTCATGGCAGCCACCAAGGAAATCCCATGTCATGTTGCATTTTGCAGTGGGCGAGCTGCCAAAGTTACCAAACTTGATTTCGGCAAAATGAACTACACAAGCACAACCCCTCAACACGGCCCACAAAGAAAAACAAGAGACATGTATATACACTCTACAAAATGCAGGCATGTTCCAGCAACTCGTGTTGTGGACCAAAACTAGCTCACTGCAAAATGGGTTTGCTACATGTGTGCACCCAACCTGAGGCGTGAGCCAGGGTTTCCGTCTGGAGGTCAACCCCTCCAACGTTGCAGCGGAAATCCAAAGAACCAAATCAACAAATCACAAACCCGTCCGGAGCAGCTCCTCTTCGCACGCCTGAAAAACCAAAGCCTTGAAGCTTCCCGGCCTCAAGGAATTGCTGAGCCTTGCCCAGCTGCGTGGTCATGTTGGTGCTAAGGCGGAAGGGCCCAGCCATGACCTCAGGACAAACAAAAAAAGGCGTAAGCTCTCCCTGCGATTGAGTGTTGGTTGGTGGGTTGGTTGTGCGATTGGTTTGTTTGTTTGTTTGTTTGTTCTTTTGTTTGCTGGTTTGCTCGTGCGTTTGTTTGCTTTCCGTGTTGCAACACAGTGGTTCACTTGAGCAGTCTGCGTTTGCAGAAACAAAATCTTCAAATGGAGGATTTGTACCGACAAATCCCATGAACATGTACAGCAAGAAGGCTGTGATGGTTTGTGATTGTGTGATCTTTTGCTTGTGTTCCTTGTTTTCGCGTGCAACCTGCGCCCAACCCTCCCCGTTGTCAGCGAGCCTCGCACCAGTGGCATAGAGCACCTCCAAAAAACAAGCGGCCTACAACGCCACGCGCGGACGGCGTAAACGGCACGTGGGCCCATCACGTAATCTGTACCTGCAAAGCGCGCTGCCACACTCTCACGCATGTTTTCTCGCATGCATTCATTCTTTCATCTATTCATCTTTGTACAGGTTCATGAGTGTTGTAACACTGAAGTTCCTTCAAAACTTCCTTTGATTACTCAATAATTAACTGTGATAAACGAACCCCGAAAAATGAAAAGCGCAAAAAGGTAGGTCAAGCCTGATCATGATGAAAAATCAGAGGCAACATCCTGGGTCATGTGAGAATGAGGAAACATCAGGGGAATCAAAGTTCTGCTATTTAAATTCCGAACTCGGAACATTGCTAAGACATGTGTCACAATGGTTGCAGCTTCAAACTTGAAAGTGATATTGTGCGTGCAAGTACTTTCGGGACAAGGACCGCGGTGAACCAAAATCGGGCAACTCACGCAAATAAACAACACGTATGCTGTGCCTTCAGCAAATGTTCAAATCTCTGCATCTATGTCTTGGTGGGATTCATGATCCACGGATAAATCACAAATTGGACATCTGGAATTCCCATATGACTGTTGTCATGGGTAAGACTTTACTCCCCCAGGTGAGCTCGTAATCGGCCTGTGGCCGGGGGGTTGGTCACTAAGCAAAGTGCCACACGATTTGTGCAGCTAGAAAGCCACGTGTGCTGATTCACTACACAATGTTGAGGAAGCATTCAACATGGTATATGCGTATAGTACGTGTATATAAACATATATATATATATATGCTGGAGCGGGAGGGGACCACGTCATCAAACCTATATTATCACGTATACGCTGTGTGTATATATAGTACAAATACATAAACATATATATATATGTATGGCTAACCCTATACATATATTTATGTGCCCTTTGAACAAGGGCTAACATGAATCATAAAAGCGGTCCTAGCCAAGCTCAATAACATGTGCATGTAGGTCTTGTCTCGATTACTATGTGTTCTTCTCCAACGGCATTTGCATTCAGTACGTGTTGCAAGCGCCTTGGCCAGTTGGTCACTACATCAGGTTCGAGCGCACTAAGCAAACAACTAAACAAGACATTTGCCGCCTACGTGTCTTCCCCAGATCAAGCTAGACTAGTCTCCGATCTGAACCTCGCGCACTCCGGGCAACAGGCGCTGGCGCGGTAGAGGGTCTTTCCGACCTCAAAGATTGCGAAATTCACCCAGGATTAACCCCCTGGTTGATTCTGATCGAGTTCCATGTTGGGGAGAATCCTTCAATTTAAGGCGAATTGATTCCGTGGACATGTTTCACACGAGCAACACTTCTAGGGGCAACTTTTTCAAGCTCGCCTCCCAAGCCGAAAAGAATCCGAGTCAAAATTATCCCCAAGCGTCTGCAAGCAGTTGTCATTCAAAAGCTGGAACGGCATGCCCATGGAACCATGGGGCATTTGTGGAGTGAACTCGCAATCGGCTGCCTTGGTTCAATTTCAACGCCGGCCTCAGAGTGGATTGGCCACAAAAGGTGAAAGCCTTGTCTTTGCGACTCAGATGATCTTTCTGAAACTTCGGGAAGGGAAGAGACGCATGCCAGTCGGGTGGCAGGCACTCTTTGGCACCTTTCAATAGCACTGGTGGTGCTTCGAACGATCTTGGAATCTACAAGTGCTTCATGTCATAGCAAGCATCACATTCAGATCAACTGAGTTTGGATCAAAACTCTATCTACCAGGGGACCGCAGGTTTGAGTTCATGTTTCATTTGCCAGGGTTCCAATTTTGGGTACCTATTTTTGACCCACGAATATGTCTGTGACATTCGGTCTGAGGCCACTGGCACGCCGGTGGACATGCACACCCGCGCCGACTTTACGACGACTCCTGGGCGATAGGCGAGGTTGCAGCCGTTGACCCCAGCGAAGTGTCAACAGGGGGCCCCCTGTTGGGATCTCCGAAAAAGCGGTAGAATTCGGCAGGGTCCAACAAGGGGCCATACTGTTGACAACCCCGCTGGTGCCACTTGTTGCTCAGCATGCGTATATAACAAGCATGGTTGTGTTTTCCCGGTTTAATGTACTCATGTGTGTGTGTGTGTGTGCGTGTGTTTAAGTAAGCCAGCAAGCACGCAATCAAGCAAGCAAGCGAGCGAGCGAGCGAGCAAAGTGGGCAAGGAAGCAAAGCAAATCAAAGCAAAGGAAGGCAAGGATCGAAATCGGATCGCGGCCGCGCAGGGAAGGAAACTGTTGCTTGCCTGCACTTAACAGGGCGCTCATACCTTTTTCAACCAGGAAGGTTTCGTATTGTGAGTGAATGTGGTTTTGAATTTCAACCCCGCGCACAGGATTCAAATTGACGTTTTATGTCACCGGCCAATTTGGAGGGCGCTCCCCATTAGAGTTCATAGACAAATATGTACTTTGTCCCTCCCATGCGCCTGCAAAGTTTGGGTGCTTTTCTGCTGAGGCTCTGCATCCTAAGGTCGCAAAGCTGCGGACTGGCAGATGAACTAGCTCCAGTTCTGTTGACTTAGCATCTCAAAAGCTTTGGAGCCACCTTCTGTTAACATCACCTAGAAGATAGTGGCGTGTCTCATTCTTGCAGGGCCGGTGTTGCTAATGACCTAGTTCTAGGGCTAGCTTCCCCACTCTTTCCAGGGATCCTTCTTTTCAGGAAACCATCAAAAACCCGGGAACTCGGCTGATTTTTGAAAAGAACGATGGTTGAAAATAATGCACCGGCAAAATGAAGAAGGTGAGCGGAGTTCGAGAGTGCAAATCAACACGGTGCGCCAGGCACACTGATTGTGGATGCCAAACAAACGGAATGAGACCCTTTCAGGGAGTGGCAACTATCGAAAGCCGAATTAGGGGACAAGGCCATTGCTTTTGTATTTGGCAGGACAAACCTAGGGGGTAACATGGATCATTGATTTGCCTTTCACCCAGCAAAAGTTAGTCAATGTAACATGTCCATGTGTGAGTGCGGGCGGAGAAAAACAGAAACGGCTGCCCGGAAGGTGGACACGAATCCGAAGATCCGAGGCTTGCCATTGTGATGGTTCTTCCCGCTGTTGTTCTTACGAAGCCATGCAAAAAAAGGGTCAACTCATCGACATTCCCAGCACGAGCATGTGCTCAGCCCAAAGGACCTGGAACTAGGTTCACCTTTTGGGGCCATGACTATGGACCATGGGAAAACCAAAAGGTCAAAAGGTCGGCTTTGAACAACGAGCATGATGAGAATGTGCAACGCACACGCCGACAATCCCACCTCAAGGGTTCACAACCCATCTGTAGCGCCACGAGCGAGGACCTGCGCCTGATGGAGCCTGGCTGGTGACGCGAAGGATCCCGCTGTGTGCAGGGCTAGGCAACTCCAAGGTGAAAGTACATGGCGGGTAAGTAAAGGGGATAACTATGAGAACTTCATCATGACGGAATTGTGCCATCTTGGCTTCACCTTGATTACTTGATTCTCACCTGAGAGGGCGAGGGGCGGAACAGCTTCCCTGCTGTTTGGCTAATCATTGATGACCAGGTGCAATGGTCGTTTCAACAAAACAGGCACTCAAAATTGTTGGCAAGAGCTGGCACGGCTGGGACACCAACTAAAATGAACCTAAACTGTCCTGTCAGCGGCGGTGACGCGACAGAAACGCATGCAGTATTGTCTACAAGGCGAATCTCCATAGCCCTTCACAACAGGAGTAGCGAGCTGCTGAGCCCAAAAACTTGGGCGAGCCCCGCACGCGATACACATCAAGAGATCCCTGGAAAAGCCGCCAGACGCATACACAAACACACCAAAACCGACCGACCAACCGGCTGACGTTATGGTGAACCTGCTTAGCCGGATATGGTCACCGTGGTGGTTCGCCGGTGTGGTGGGACATTCTCGAATTGAAGGAGTCCCGGTTCGAGCATTTGTTGGGTCGGATTGGGGCATTCGGCTCTCACGTCCAAGCCGGTTTCTCTGGTGTGCGTTTAACCAATGGATTCGAGGGGTACCTTTTTCGGGGGTTGGCCCCACCATTTTGGGATTCCCCAGTGTCATGGGTCTCAACAAATGAAACTTGGCTGCTGCTCTTGCTTTATCAAATGCAAACGCAAACTTCTTTGTGGGGAGGAAGAAAGGCAGACCATGCCAGGAGCCTCTCCTTGACTTTCTGCCTCTTTGCCTTTCTTCTTCTCTGCGACTTTGCCATGTGCTGGTTTGCCTCTCTGTTTGTCAGGCACTTGGTCATCTGGTTTAAGAGGGTGGCTCAGTCCACAACAAATACAAACAATTGGCAGTTGATGTTAAGCCCCGCCCAAAAAAGAAGAAGAAAAAAAACAAAAAAAAACGAGTGAACATGTTGAAGTCGATGGTCAAGTAGCCCCCTCTCCGCAAAACATCAGAAAGGCAGTTGAGATCTGGGTCCCTTGTCAAAGGTTCAAGCAACCAACCAACCAAGCAAGCGGGGAAGCAACCAACATTCCTCACCCTTGGCGCAACTTGCGCCTCGGGCTGCCTTTTGCTTTGCCTGGCGGCTGTTGTGGGGACACGCACGCGCATGTCACATGACCTCGAAACTCTTCCAGGCAACAAACCAACTATGCAGCTAACCCGACTTGCGAGAAAAAGTGTGTTTAAACTGTTGGAGCCTTTGCTATCATGATGAAGACATCTACCCAAGTTCAGAGTTTGGAAAACATGAACGAGCAAGTAGCCCCACTGCCCACTCTACACTGTGTCAGCTCATCCCTTTGTCAATATACTGTTTCAGCATCACCACTGTCAAAATCACATAGCCGCACCCCGCCATACACTGCCACTTCTCGGTATTTTTGCTTCCTCTATATTGGTACTGCGTGGGAACGACGTGAGCCAACGACATGAGCCCTGTGCGTCGATCGTGCGTGTGAGGGTCGAAAAGCTCGTGTTCTGTTGCGTTTATCTTGATCCTCCATGAACCCTCGGCGTGAATCGAACAACGTGGAATTTGGTGTTTACCTGGATTCCGGATGAGCCCTTCGCGTGGATCGGGAAGGGAAAGGGCCCTTCCGACACCAATCCCGGCACTCCGGAGATGGAAGTTACCTCAAACATGGCCTGAATAAGGGATAAGGGAAGCTGCTCAAAGATTCTGTGGAACCCCCACAAGGCAGAAATCCCATCATTTTGAACCTGACCCTTAAGAGTGTCCCGGGGTTTTGGGTGCAACCTTTGATTGATCAAATGGAGTAGCTCGCCACTCCGTCCCAGGGGTACTTGAGTAAAAAGGTGGTGCTTGGAGAGAATGGTCCCGCCTGCTCCCTGTGCAACGCGGTAATCAAACTGTGAAAAGAATGTGGCAGCCTGCCCATTTAGCGACCCAGACAGAAAATTGGCCAAGGCCAATTTTGCAGGGCTATGAAGATTTCTAGAGAAGTGTTTGATGCTTTGGGTTGCAAACCCAACCCAAATCTGGGCAGAGAGATTCGGGTCGATGTTTTGCATAACAGTGTCAGCCAGGGCGGTTGGTTTAAGATAGCTTCAAACTAAAAAAGCCAGTGATTCAATTCCCTGTGTGGTAGACCATTTTTTTCAAAATCAAAAGGAAATTGACTGGTTACTTTTGCTGGTAGCTAGGATTCTTGGAAAGGTAAGTCCACTCGTATTTTGTAGCACCGCCTAACTGTTTCAACTGACACGAAAGTTCCACCAGCAGGAGCCCGCTTGGCGGAAGAGAAGATGCTTGCAGATCGGCGCGATGCTTGTTTGCCGGGGTAGGTCTTTCGAAGTTATGTCCAATGCGAAAGCTCACGGCAGCTCATTCGTAAAGATAACTGTCAATCTAATCGTCCGCGACTTCTGCAAGGTACCAATCCTGAGGCCATCCCTGAGGATTTCACTTGCCCCGTGCTGAACGAGTTGGACATTCACAACGTCAAGGTCCCGATGTTCTGCCAAGAGCTTCTTCAGGTCTGCGACCATCTCGAAAGGAGCCATGCGAAGCTTCAGCTCCGCCCCCCCAGCAATCGTGTCTACTTGAACATCTCGACCCATGACCATGGCCCAAAGATCCAAATGATCCGGATCAGACGTCGAGGCAAGCCAGCACTCCACACAAATCATGCCGCACAATAAGCAAAGCAGAAAGGGAGGCTCGTCCACGCAACAGAACATGAGGCCGAGCACCACAAGGAGCAGCATTGAACCTGCTGCAATGTGCCCATAGTAGCTGATTCGGGAGCGCAGCTGGGCGCAGAATGCCAAGCAAGGAATAAACACACAAGAAAGGAAGGTGTCGGTCGCGTATGCGAACAGCGCAACTTGCGTTCTCCTCGCCCAAATCTCCTCACGTTCGCCCGGCAAACGCGGAGCTTTGTACTTCGCCTCTTCTGGCGGGATGAGGAATGAACATGCAATGGTCACCACAACACCGCCCAGAAAGAGCATCCCCGGCGCCCCAGCGGTGGCCATAACATAGGGCGAGCAACGCCACAAAGCGAGCAAGCCACTACTAGCGACGGTATAGCTTGCTACTCGCATTTCCATGCGGCCAATCCATGCTCTCCAGGAGTTCTTCCGCTCTTCCTCCTGCCTCAGCCTAGCCGCTTCCCGCTTGATGGCCTCCTGGTGCTTCTGGTGGGCCATTTTCTGAAAGCCTTGCGAAATCCAAAGGCACCAACATGCCACCAACAGGTTTGCAATGATAAGAACAAGAGACACACGAGCGCGACGCGCCATCTGGACTGAAATGATCCATGAGCTGCCTGCTGAAGTTCAGCGATTAAAATGCCAACAAAGCACAACTGATGCTGATGATGGCTGCGTGGGGAGATGCCGACGAACGTGTGGCCACAAGCGGACCCGTGGATCCACGAAATATGCTAAAAAACTAGTTCATCCTCTCGCTTTGCAGGAAGTCATCCTTACCCCTTAAAACTCCAAGCCCTGGGGAAGTTAATCTTTTACAGACATATAGCCCATGTTACCCAAAAAGTTGAAAAGTTGTGTTTTTAAGAGGTAAGCATCTTTTCATGCTCTGCATCTGCACCCAAAAAGCCAAGTCTTGTATGATCTGAAATCCCGAACACAGAAGGCAAGGTCAATTCGCTTTTCCTGTGAGCTGGCCGCCTATAGAATAACCCCCAGCTGGTGCCTCGAACATGCCCTCTCATAGCTTTCCTGTTGCTTTTTCTCGCTGTTTTACAGCTAGTTGCACATGGGAGCGGAATGGCCGATTCCGGCCAATGCAAAAAAGAATGTCCAAGAGGCCGAGCGAGGCAACATACAAAGCATTTCGGTCTTGGCTTTGTTCACCCCAAGCTTCCGTCTCCAAGTCCTGCGGGATACATAAGGATATGAACACGATCTCCCGACGGTCAGAGGTGAACAGAAGGAACCAACCTAAAGCAAGTTCTGCCGGCGGCTGTTCGAGCGAACGCACATAGCGAGGCATTCTGCTGAGAAAATATGATTATGCTTTAGAATAGATTTGGCTTAGCGCCGGTTGGGGAGGCTTGCACTTCATAATATCTGTCTTCACCTTGTCCAGTGCTCCAGTGGTCCACAATGCCATGCGGGGCTATGGGGCTAGAAGCTGGAGCGGCCATTTGCGCCGGCTCTTGTAATCAAAGGCAAAGGGCTCAGCGTGGTTCACACGTTGCATGTTCAACGTGAGAAGCACAAAACACCATGTATTGATGGTTTTTCCTCGTCTTTATGCCTCGCCGGGAGGGTGTTTGACCCTGAGTCTCGAGCATTTTGCATGAAGGGGCTGAAGAGAAAAGCGTGAGACGTGCCAGACTTGCATCGTGTTTGAGCTATGGGCCAGCTACTTGGCCGACTTTTGATGGCGCCCGCGAGAACTCCCGGCTCCTGACTGAGGTGGCACCGCCCCACACAGGTCGAGTCATGTTCCGGCTTGATCGGAGAAGGTGGGACATGTGAGCCTAATTCTGCAACATATTGTACACCTGGGGATGAACCGGCAAGCATTTCCCCAAAATGCAAACCATCCTCTAGAAGGCTCCCCATGTTTTTCAACCATGGGTTTACAAGCTCAAACAATCACTCATTTCAGGATCTCCCATGACTTGGCTCCTGGTTCTTAAAAAATGAAACCAATCCACAAATCTGGGCTGTTCTCAGATCCCCTGCTAACAGTTTAACTTTTCGTGACCTCCATGCTGCCGGTTAGTGGGTTAAATGGATACCCTCACTCAACACACCAAAAACAACCAAAAAGCTAATGGGACGCCCTCGCTAAACACACCAAAAACAACTAAAAGCCTAGGAGGACGGCTGGGAGCCACCAAGAAATTGTGGCCTCGACCCTCGGCACACCACCTCGGCACAACTCGGCACTGCACGCCTGCGCGGAGGCATGCGCCGGCCGCGCGAGCATCCACCTGCGCGAAGCTCGGTTTCAAAACCCGCGGAATCGGCGTGGAGAATGCCACTGGAACCACCAATGGACCCAAGACCGAAGGGAGCCCATGCACTCACAGGTGTCCTAGGGCAAATGGCCCTGGTAGATGAGAAAAAACCACCAGGTAAACCAGGGATCGCCATTGATTTTTCGACAACACCAAAAAGGACACCTATGCATGCACTTTTCGGAGGTCCTTTCGGTATTGCCCACAACTTCGGATCCCAGCGGAAGCAGAAGCTCACGCCAAGTCCCGCACCAAGTCCCGCCTTTCCAAAGCCAGCCTCTGGGCTTGCGAGAAATGCTGCTCAAGCCTAGGGGTTGGTCGCGCAAGGGCCAGGCAACAGTCGAACCTCCAACCTTTGCCATGTTTGCAATCCAAGTGATTGGGATCTTTGAGGCGTTCATTGCGGGGCACTGCATCGTGGTAATGCCCCGATTTGATAGAGGATTCGGGACAAAGCCCAGTGACGACCCCCATAACTCGCTCCTTGAAAAGGCAGTGGACGGAGGTGGCATGCGCCCTTAAAGTCCAGTGTTCCTGATGACCTACACCAAATCCGTTCCCTTGGTACAGGAAAGGATTCAAAGGAAGCAGAGCGTGGTCAAGCCGTGTGGCACACATGGCCGCTACCTTCAGGGCGTTCTTCCCCAACCGGCGCAAGCAAAGGGACGGCCTCCCTCCGTGCTTTACCGCACAGCCCAAGACTTCCCTAAGGCTTTTCCCATCCATGGGCTCAAGTTTGCGGCTTGCCAAGAGCATTTGGCCTACCGGCCAGCGTGGACAAAAATGTTGAGTCCTCTCAAGTGGCACTTGCGTAAAAACCACTTCTATGCATTGTGAGCTTCAAAACCTCAATTTCGATGTCACAACATTTGAAGTCCAACCCCCCACACCAACTCCCCAATCCACCAACCCACACCAACTCCCCAACCCCCCAACCCCCCAACTCCCCCAACCCATCCATCGTCCATCCGCTCGGCCCACAGCATGGCTTGCCGCACATCCGGCGCCAGACGCTTCAGCAGCCCAAAGAGACGCGCCTCCCAGGCTGCGTTCAGCCATGGGATCGATGCTTCGAAAACTCCAAGGGACTGGCCCAACATAGCAACCAAACTTGTTATTTATTTACTTACCACTAAAATGGTCTTCACACAAAGTATCCAAAACTCCAAGTGCCTGGCCCAAAATAGCAACCAAACTTGCTATTTACCACTAGAATGGTCTGCACACAAAGTATCAGGTCCATGAAGCCCGGAAGTGGGATGGTCAAAAAGGGGCCCGAACGCAAAGGACGTCGGCCTGCACTTTGGCAGGGGTCGTAATTAGTAATCAGGCTTTGGCAGGTGTTTGCAACGTTGAACAGAATGGGGAATCAACCCGCTTCTGGGCTGGTGTCTCATTGGTTTGATGCAACCAAAGTATAGCTTATCATCATATTCATATTGAATGATGGCTTTGCTTTTGGTTGGGTTTAATTGGGTCCAATAGAGTAACACCCTCAAAACTACCCGATCTACATGGTGGGTGGCCTAAAGGGACCCCCCGGACATCTGTTTGAGAACTCCGTCACAAATTCCTCAATGGACCCAATTTTGGCTTTAATCAAGTTGGCTTGTTTGGCTCCACGATCTTTGATCAACCGCGCAATGAATAATTGAAGAGAAGCTCCCATGACAATGGCCATTTTTTGGACCCTGCCGCCGATACTTGCCGAACCATGGAGCCACATCTTGTCCAACCCGAGGACCTTCGCAGCTACAAACTCCCGGTTCATTGCGTTTCAGGTGTATGCCACAGGGCAACCGTTCACACTTAGGACAAACCCGAACCTAAGCCCACGAGTTCTTATGGGAATGTTGCTGAGTTTCTTTCAAGGACCGTACCGACTTAGCAACGGCTAGGCTAGGCCTAGGTGTTCTTTGCACTTCTCCACAGCGCAGCTCCCCCAAGTGATGGTTGGACCAAACTCGCTGGTCTGTATTGAGCTGCTTCTGACTGGTGGGTCAGCTTGACCCTGCCCCGCAAGTCAAAGCTTTATCCGTGGGACCGTTGAAGTGATAGGTTTTCTGCTGGTCAGTGTTCGCGCGAGTCTCGCAGGCTTGTTAAACATATTCTGCTCACACCTGTTGCCAGAACTTCAGGAACTCATCAAGAAGCTCGAGGCCAGAAAACCATGGCTGGACCAGGATTCCAGTGAGGAAAGCTGCTCATGTAGCCATTTGTTTCGCGCTAGAAACAACAGTGCCCAACAGCCGTGGACAAGGGATGCCATTTTGAGGCTGCTTCCATCGATTCGATGGGCGCCCGCCTCTTTGCGAATCTACTAGGTCCTCCAGTAGAGAGGTTAGAAAAAGGGTCCCAACTTTTTTCTGTAGTCGATTGTAGGGGAACCCTCCCAACCAGACAAGTTGGTGAGAAAGGGCACTGGGGGACCTAGATGCTGTGCTGGTGCAATCTATACGAGGTCAAACCTATGGGGTCCTTTGTTCTACGCTATTTATCGATTACGCAGCTCTGAGGCTGCTTCCATCGGGCTCATTTGCATCACGATCAAACCTGTGGATGGTTCCGAAATCCATTTCGCACCACCTAAGAAACCGTCGGATAACGATTGCCCTGTAAGTACCCACAAACGTCATGGCTTGAACCGTGGCTTCAAAGTGGCGCGGACGGAGTTCGCAACCATCCACAGCTCGGTTAACTTTGAGTGGTTTAATACGGAAAACCCCTGAGTTGGCAAAAAGTTCTCAAGTCCTAACATCCCTTGGCAAAATGCACCAAAGAATCCTTGGCATGTGAGCAAAACAAACTTTGCCTGTTGAGTGAGGCGGGAACCAAAGAGTTACCAAAAAGTTCTCCTCGTTCGCCCGGCTGGCCGGGCAAAAGGTTTTCGGTAGGGTTCTCTTTTAAAGCACACCAAGATCTGCCCGAAGCCGTTCAGTCGGGTTGCGCCCCCCCGCCTCAATGGAGTGTGCACCCTGGGCGAGAAGCGAGCGACCGCGGGCGATGCGGGCGTGGCCTTTGGGGACCCCCCCAATATGGCGGTCCTGTTGGTTTCAGTCTCAAAAAAGCACACCAAACAGAGGGTGCCCTCACACAAAGACAGAGCCTTCGCAAAATATATATATATATATAACAGGAAGAATCGGATCTCTAACGAAAGAACCTGGGTGGTAAGCGTGGTTTATCCCCAGCTCGTCAAAAGATATGCTCATTTGAATTGTCGGTTTGGGATGATGGCCCTTGTTTCCTTCGGACTTGGAAGTTCCCATTTGGCTAGGGAGCTCCTTTAAGGAATTGAATTGGATGGCCGCCCTATGCTGCGAGCCCTCAGTTCAACCCATGAAACAAGGGCAATGTCTGGAAAGGCGGTGGTGACACGTCGCATATAAACAAATGCGCCCTCTGTCAGGCTACAAACTTGGGTGATTCCCCGCCTGGGTGTGTTTTGGTTCTCCGAAAATACCATCTGCACAGCTAAATGGGCACCTAGCATGGCGCACATTGCAAACAAAACACGATAACGGCCTAATAGAATAGAAAGGGGTTGAGGGGCTGTTCAACCAAGTAGAGACATGACATGAGTCATGCTCATGGCCATGGGTCAAAACCCCGTACCCCAGTGAACATCCCAATCCCCACTAAAATAGGTTCCAAAATGGGTCTATCCCAAAATGGTAACCATCACATTTGTACTTATCTGGCTCCGTATACCGGGTTTCTCTTGTTTTCTGAGGTCATCCGGCGTCCACCGAAGCCATGGCGAAACAAATCCCCTTCGCCTGCCCGCGCACCTGGACGAAAACGCAACGGCAGACTGGCCAACATCAGCCACGCCTAGGTCCTCCAGTAGAGAGAGGTTAGAATAAGGGTACCAACTTTTTTTTCTGTAGTCTATTTTAGTAGGGGAACCCCCCCAAAAAAGAAAAGGGTAACAGGTCACTACTGGGGGACCTAGATGCTGTGCTTGCACAATTGAAACTACCCTCCGACCAACTAAAAAAGGAAGTGAAAAAAGGTTCTTTCCAAGAGGAAAGTAGTCTTTCTAGGGTCTGTGCACTTCCATGTTAGCTGGTGGGAGGGTAACATTCACTGTGCCAGACCCCAAGGCCCAGAAACTTAGAACCCGAGCATATAAGCCCTACGGGCAAAGAGTTTGCATACCAACCTGAAGCAGGGGCCCAAAAGACTGATTGGAATCATACACATTGTCATGAGTGTAATCCGTTGTTTCTGCCAATTGCTGCTGATGTCCCCGTACTTCTTCTAAGCTCGTGGCTGCTCGTGGGCAACGTCTCAAAGCTTGGCACACATGCTAGGTCAGACATACGAGGACTGCCTTCAGCAGGGATCGGCAGGGTCGCAAATGTGGCAGTTGAGAAGGACAACAAGGTAAGCATTCCCAACAGACATTGCATGTAGGCTGCAGAAAAGGGGTGTCGCGGTTCAAAAAACCCACGAGTCACAAGGAGTCTTTAGTCAGCAGTGGTCATTTTACCCTTTACAACCCATGGTACCAGCCTGTTTGATCTGAACCCTAGAGGGAACATGTGTATGTTTAATCACAAAGGGAAACGCATTACTTTGTGGCAGCGGCCGCTTCCTCTTTTGCTGTGAGTCTTTCACCTGTAACTTGAACGCGATCATGGTCTGTGGGTCCTCGTGTCTGTGCGTTCACTGCGTGTTTCACCTGTGTAACTGTATAACACGTTCGCTTGTGACCGTGTGTTCATCGTCAGTGTGTTGCCTGTAGCACGAACAATATCATTGTCGCGCGTGGGTGTTCGTGACCAATAACGTGTTCATTATGAGACTTTTCACCTGTAACACGAGCAATATATCACTGTCATTCGTTGGTGCTTGTAACTATGCGTTCATTAAGGGTCCACCCGGCGCATATTGTATGTCGTGGAGGGCTCTGGCACAAAACGCAGCAGGCACGCACGTCGCAAAAGAAAACCTCCAACCAAAACAACCACCTTTCTGGGAAATCATGAGCCGTGAACGCCAAGGCTCGATGCTTTTTCGGCTCAAAGCCATTCTTTGCCACAACAGCTGACCATACCAACACCCGCTCTGCCTCTTTAGCTTTAAGCGCCTTCCAGCACGATCTTCAGCTGGTCAGCAAAGCTGATGACGAGCATGTGAGAGCGAGCGCTTCTGTGATGATGGAACGCGTCCAGCGCTGATGTTAATGAAATCTGCGATGGTCCTCGCGTTTTCGAGGTGCTCAATTGATTCCAACTCAGTCAGCTGGAGGTGGAGCGATAAGAAGTATCTTTGCTCAGCGATCCAAGCAACGAGTCTGCCACAGTTCACACCTCCTGGTCAGTGGAAGGATTCCGGTGCATCCAGAAAACATGATAGCTGCATGAGTCAAGTGGACCTTTGTCACCTCTCGGGTTGCTGACATGATGGCATCGTTTAGTTGGGGAGTCATGACAAGCAACCATATGTGGTTCCCATTGAAATTCATAGCCGTAGGTTGAAGTAAGCAAACAACGGCAATAACATTGATATACGCCTCACATCAAGCAGCCGGAACGTCGCTCTTGGCTGCAGGGAAGCATCGGATCACTAGCGCCGAAATAACTATGGTCTTCTCGCTCGCCCCAAAAGTCGCGATGCCCTTCCCTACTACAAGGGCCTAAATGATTAGAATAGGCGCTTATGCCGCCTCCGTGATACGGAAATGAATGAGGCATGCTCGCTGCTATTTACATCAAAACAATTACGCCAAGTGTGTGTATCACATGGGGATCGATCCTCCTATTGAGCTGGTACATGTGATTTGCAAATGGCGACCATGTATCCTATATAGGGGAACCGCGTATTGCTTAAACATCCTTCAGGTTTTGTCTCAGGTGTCTAATGGTCTGGCGGGGAACCAACTAATCAAACGTGTCTTTCCGGTTTCAGGCCCCGTTCAAAGTGGCCTTTGCGTATGGGGGCGGACAGTTCTAACCTTTGGTGTGTTATCACAATTAGAATGGGACTTTGAAGTGTGAAACCAAGCTACCTGTTTGGCCCCTCGTGTGTGGACCGACTTTCCCCAAACTTGACAAGGACTTGAACCACGACTCCTGCGATTTGCCCGCCTGGCTTCGACTGCCTGGGGACAGGTTTTCCCGGATGATGGTTGCCTTTGGAACCCCAAGTTGCTTGCTGACCCGGTGGCTTGAGCCGGGCGAGAGCTAGCATTTAACGTGAGGCCCATGTTTGCGATAGGCCAATTTCTGTGTCTATCAAGACACAAAGATCTCAGAAAAGCAACCCATGCAGAAGTTTCGGTGTCCCTTTAAACCGACCCCAAAAAGGGTACCACCAAAAATACACATGCTAAACTGCTCTGCGGAAACATGAGGAAAGTTCTGCGGTGGGTCCGGTGGGTGCTTGACAATCAAGCTTGCACGGTACGGATGATGCGCTTTTCCCACCTGCAAACATGACTTTGAAAGGGCAAGTATGCATTTTACAAGGGTGAGGGCGTGGTTTGAGGGTACCAAACTCATAGCACCTTCAACATGTTCACTTGTGGTTGACGGGGAAAGGAAGGAAAACCAAAAAGGCAAATTCCAGAAGTAGGTCAGCCCAGCCTGGCAATGTAAAGGATAAATCCGAAACAACACCAGCTTGGGGCCCAACAATTCATCAAATGGCGTTGGCCGATGGAGCAAGGCCTTCCCTGGAACGGTAATAAACTTATCCAGGTTTCTTAGAGAGCGCCTCAAAGGATACAACAACCAGCTGCTTGACACCTCTAGATGAGCACGAACAAAGATATCAATATCTTTACGCTGGCCCTATTCACGCCCATTCACGAGCCGGTGCACTTGAGCTTCTGTAAGAAATATATCTGTCAAGACTTGTTTGCTTGTAGCAAGAGGAAATCTCAGAAAGAGATCTGCAAATTTGGTTGTCAAGACAACACTTCTGGCAATGACTCAAAGCTGAAGATCATAAAAGCAGGCCGCAGCCTGCATTCCTCCGTTCACATTTCTGTCCGAATTCTCCCAGGCAAGATTTCTATGAGGATCATGTATTGCCCTGGGATACTTGGCTGCATACCAGCCATCTTTCCTTGAATCACGTCGTTGACTAATTTATAAACCCGGGCGTCCAATTGAATTGTCAGCTCCCTTACATACTTCTTTCAAGTGGCTTCAAATAGTTTGTCCATGAATACATGTGTGAGTCTCAGCATGTTTTTTTCGGGCTGGGTTGGTTTCCCTTGCTTCAGGGCGCTTCCATTTGAAAAGAAAACAAAGCTTCTTGCTTTATGCGGGGTGCCAGCTGAAAACATCGTGGGCTTGAAGGGTCAAAGGGGTTACTCATGGTATTCAGCGTGCAAAGTCTCTGGGTCAAGAGCAGCTCCGATCATTTGGCTTGACTCTATTTTGGATGGCAATAGCCCTGAGAGGACTAAAGATGAACCCCACCCACAGAGTCTTGCCAACGAGATGCAATCCACGTGACCCAAACTCAGCCGCCAACCCCCCCCAGCCTCCTGCACCTGGACGGTCTGTTTCATTGGAGCGCCTGGCGTAGCTGGACCCCCAAACGAGGCTCACGGGCCTTGAGGTAAGGAAAGTCCCCGGTGGTTGGCGCTTCGTGGCGAAAACATCAACAGGTCCGCATTTCCATGTTGTGGGTGTCCGGTAATCCTTTTTGTTGGGGATCCCACAGAACCCCAGCAACCAGATCGTTGAAGCCTCATTTGGCGATGCTTGGGTCCTTCGAAAGTGATCCAAGGGGCCGCTCATTTTAGTGGTCACTTTAGGGTCGAACCACCCTGGCAATGGCAAAGTAAGCACAAGGATATTGTGTCAAAGTGGGCGGACCCCCGAAATTGTGGGTTTACTTTACTCTCCCTTTGAGACCACCCCAAACAAGGAAACCCACACATGGCACTGAACCACTGCGGAACACGAGCTCGCCAGTCGCAAGAGTCAGTCGCTCCCATCCGCCTCATCGCGACGCAGGTTCACCTCGGTATCTTCAGCTTGCGGCAAAGGCGTGTGTCCAAATCTGGGGGACCCCAGCTTCCTTTTCCCCTTTCTTGCGAACTGGGCACGACATGTCAGAAATCATCTATGGAAAGAGCCGCGCATCCAAAAAGGGCAACTGCATGTCGCAAAGATCTGCAAAGCTGCGACTACTTGCAAGGAAGAGCTGTAATGCAAGGTTTGGAAGGACCCCTCAGCACCTATCTACAACTTAGTTGGTCTAAAAGGTCAACGTGTACAGAGGTACTTGCAGGACCCAAAGTGGTCGTGGCCTTCCAATGAAGACTCAAGACCATGCCTGAAAAGGGAACTCAGTAGGCCTCTGGCTGAGAGAGTGTCCCGTTGCGGGGATCCTGATCCTTTCTGCCAAATTGATGAGTTCGGGGTTACATTGCGGGTCTCCATCGGCAAAAATCCCTCAAAGGGCGTGCCCTTGTCCCAGGAGCGAACTGGGCATGTCAAGCCAAAACGGTGGACTTGCTTAGGTTTCACTCCAAAACCGTCCTGCAAAAATGCCTTACAAGAACACACTACATCGAAGGCGAGTTTTCGGCCTCAGTATCTAAAAGTCTGTTTTCCTGAGGACTGCCAATGGTCAAACAGAGGCAAATCCCTTCCACACAATGAGGTCGGACCCTTTCATATTGGTCTCTTATGAACCAAACTGGAGTCCAATCAGCTGGAAACCATGGCCATAATGCGGATCCCTCTAGGCCAAAATGCGGAGACACATCAAGGCCCAAACGAGGCAGCGCCAGCTCTTGAAGCCAGTCAGTGACTCTGACTTCCATCAATGTTCTTTAGGCATGCTCCATTGGATAACTAGCTAAGGTGGTCGTGAGCTGCAAATGGGTCCGCTGCGAATGCCAAACAATTACTAAAGCATTTGAGAGAAGTTTGCTTTTTGGCACGCTAGTCCTTTTACCAAGAGTCTGATAATATCAACTCAATCAGCACTTGCCCTGCTCCATTGCCTGTCAAACACAGCTCCTCACAGCAAACAGGCGGGCTTGGTCGATCTTGAATTTATGCTGCTATCTGCCATCGAACTCAAGGAGTGGACGCATCTACGACCGATACATCTCAAGGTCTCGACCACGGCCTTGACTTTTTTGCTGCAAACAAAGCACCTTGTCGTGCCGAGGCAACTTGAGATGATCCCAACTTGACCGGTCCGAAATGGACAGGATAGCCTCAGGCCCCTCAAGTCGGGCTAGGATGGATGCCCATGCTCCTAGCAACTGAGTGCCCTACTGAGGTGGTCAGCTCCTGCAAGGCTCCGGTGGAGAAACACATTACACTCACCAACAAAATACTATGCGTTACGACTCGCCTTTTGTTGGTGAACTTTAGAAGGAGTCCAGGGCGAAACCAATCAGTTTCGAGCAATGCCCAATTTTCACACATATACAGCGATTCTTGAATTCCTCACGAATCTCAAA
>CAUJNA010003686.1:115000-122500 GCA_963377175.1 Effrenium voratum | reverse complement strand
TTCATTTCTAGGTGCTCCAGTGGAGAGGCTAGAATAAGGGCACCAACTTTTTTCTGTAGTCTGTGTTAGTAGGGGACCCCTCCCCCAAAAAAGGGGACAGAAGGGCACTGGGGGGCCTAGGTTTGGTTTCCTTGGAACCCCAGGACCTTTCTGAGCTCCACGGCTTCCCTTCGACCACCCCCCCCCGGCCAACCCAACCCCCAACCGCGCAAGCCAGCGGCCATGCGGTGGTGATCTGGTGGTGGTGGCGCAGGTCTCCAAGGATCGGCAGGTCCACGAAACTGAAAGCGCGCGCGGCTTTGTCTGGTGATCTTTATCCTGCTTTGTCTGGTGATTCTTCTCTTGCTATAGGTGGCTGGGCCCTTTTTGTGAATTCCCCCAGACATGGATTTTTGTTAGACCCCCAGACATGGTGTTTTTGTTAGACCCCCAGACATGTTTTTTTTGTTAGACCCCCAGACATGTTTTTTTGTTAGACCCCCAGACATGGTTTTTTTGTTAGACCCCCAGACATGGTTTTTTGTTAGACCCCCAGAAATGGATTTGTTTTAGACCCCCAGACATGGATTCTCACTTTTCCTTTTGCCCCTAAGCAAAGGGAGGTTAGCGTGGAATGGCCAATGGGTCTTGAATGGGAAGCAAGGAGAATCCAGAACCAAGGGAAGCCAACCCCCCTAGTCTTCGGGGTCCTTCTCCCATCACAACTGGGTTGCGGAAGGCCTCCGGACTCCAAGCAGCAGCTTTTGCTTTTCGGTTCACACGCCAAAGCTGTGACTCCTGGATGAAGTTCCTTTGATCCAAATCCTTGGTGAGCCTTGAAAGCTTAGGGCCCCATGGAACCGGTAGGGTATGTGCAACTCCCTTGAACGGAAGAAGCGATCCCCGCAAAAGCTACGGAGCCCCGGGCCCAAACCGGTTTAACCTCCCAGCCATCAGTTCGGCAAAACCTTGCGATATGGATTGCGACTCTCCTGAGGCCAGTACGCAGCAACCGGGATCATGATGGCGGACATGGTGAGCCTAAGTTGCCACTTGATGCTCCGACGAAAACAAGCAGACAAAACCACCTGAAACCAGGAACCCTTGCTGCATGGGTAACGTGTGAGTAGTATGTCCTTTTGTATCTTTGTTGTGTGGCTTCCCATCATTCACGCCTCGTTGAGGTACCATCTATGCAGACAAGAACAAGGTGTGGCAAATGTGGAGTGTAGTACATCCACAAATGCTGACCTTATTCAATCAAAACTGGACACTGGACACGACAAATGGTCGCGTCACAGTTGGAAGTTAAACTCGCCAAGAGCTTCCCTATGGCCTTGCTAGCTTCCAACCATACACATGAGGCAGTGGGTAGTTCCCCCATTTACTTGCCGGGTACCCTCCCACCCGCGAACATGGCGATTCGTCCACGATTTTCTTGGGAGGGTACTTCCTCAGCGCCATCATTGCGCTGTTTCTCAAGACACTCAGGATTCACATACATGTGACATATCGGTGAAACCACTAGTGCATCGCAGATCGCAGTCACGGATCTGTGGTCACCGCACACTCCCAAGGAATGGATCGAAACATCACACACATCACCCCCCCTGCCACGGATTTTGGCTCACCACGCTCACAAAAGTGACCGAGTTGATTGGAAGTGAAAAGCTGCCAGGACCAATCGGCCACAAGGGTTGCCAACGAACCAAGGCTATGAATGCACCACAGCGTCCCCACTAAAACATCATACCCGGGTGGTGGCTCGTGAGCAGTCCGCGAGAGTTTGTGAGGCTCGAAGCAATCGCTACCTCTGAGCGCCGGGCAGAATTTGAATCCCGGCACTGCCGGCAGAATCGAAACACTTCGCAAGGCTCTTGATCCGACCGGGGCACGCGATGCACGGCTCGCTCTTTCGGCGATGCTTCAAGCCCACCTGAACAAATATCGTACGGAGAATCTTCAGAGTTGACTTGTCGAGACTGACCTTGGACTCTTGGAGATTCACGCTCGAATTCGGGTCACTTCAATCTGGACAGAAGGGCACAAATTGGCACTCCAAACACATGTTGTTACATGCATCAAACCATCGGACAGTCTTCATGAGTTGTGTAATCTGTCCTCTTCGCTGTGGCTGGCATCTACCAATCGGATGTGGAGCGTCTGCCTTCGTGTTGATTTGTTTGGCACATTTGTGCACTGCACGCAATCTGGGCTGCGTGACACACTCGTGGGCCTGTTGTGGAGCCTGTGGAAAACGCGCACAACTGGACACTCAGCATCTGGCGTACTTCAAGGCTCTTGACTCACTCCCTCGAACTTGCAAACCCTCTAATTGGTTTTCCTTTGGGCTTCTCCAGAAATCACATCCAAAGCAGGGTCCAATAACCCCCCCCCCATTTTAGGGCACCACAGCCATCCGGTTTCGACCCGAAGTCTCAAACCCATGCTCAAGTCTTCAATCGTCTTGAGTTGTCCGAAGATGTCCTTGGACCAAATGACAAACCAAAAGCACCCCCCCTTAAAATTGCCCCCAAAAAGCTGGGTGTTTCATCCATCCCACAGCGGAAGCACGCGAAGCCCTGCTCCATCATCGTCGAGCACCATTTTCATGGCCACATGAGCAGGCTGTCGTTGCTGCGCATGGTCCACGCGAGTCACGCGCTTCAGGCCGATCTTAACATTCAAACATATACATACACAGTATCATATATATATATGTATGTATTAGGATCATTATTGTTATTATTATAATAAATATATATATATATATATATATCCTTAAGTTGATCATTGTATTGTATCATACACATATTACGTATACATATATGGAGGGACCCTCAAAATCGGTTGGTTTTATGAAGAGGCTCCTGTTCAATCCTAAACAGGGCAGCCTCAAAAACACAGGCCCATATATAAATGCGATACCAGTAGAATCAACATAGGCGTGGCCTCTTAAAGACGGTCAGGATTGCCCACGTACGCGTCACATCGACAAAAGGTCGCAGAATTCCCGCAGTGTTCTCTCTCCAGGTATCAAGCTCAAACTATGGAAAGGCCACAATGAAGATGTGGGAGCAACGGCTCGCTTGACGTTGGAAGGGGAGCAAAGATCTAAATTTTAGCAGTTGTGTTCGGGACTTCCCACTAAAATGTAAGATGTTTCACAACGACAACCATGACTGTGACGAGTCGTCTTTGACGCGTCTAAAACTTTCTTGTGTCTTTACAGGGTCAAAAATCGATGGCCTGGGCAAGAACACTTCGCATCCGAACCAAGGCCAAGCTTTAGGGTGGGTGGGGGGGTGGTTTGGGGGGTGTGGGTGGGTGGGTGAGAGTGTGGGGCGCCTCGGAAGTCCAAAGTCAACACAGCCTGGAGCGTATCGCGGCAGGATCCCAAATGCCGCCGCAAGCCGTGACAGAGTCTGAAGGGTCTCACCCAATGGAAAGTTGGCGTGAACAAGCTAAGTTATCCGGAAAAGGAGACCTCGTCTACAGAAGCCTTCAATCAGCTATCAATCAGATCGCTTTGCCCAAATACCTGGCGTCTGGGAAAGCTAACCACAATCCGGACCTTAGGCGGTTTGTTTGCATCAGTTGCCCAGTTTTGCTCAAGCTATTTTCTGGCGCCGCGCAGGATAATTAGTGACCATGTCGAGCAACGGTGTTGCACGATTCATCACGCACTGTTTTTGTTTTTCTGTTTTCTTTATTTTTTCCGAGCGAGTAAGTCTGAACTTCCTGCAAACTATCTTGAGTACAAAGCATTGCTTGCCTAGCCCGCTCCCATGCTAGACAGGCGTACCCAGTGATACCAGTTGATTGTCCAAGGGGAAAAGTTAGCCCCCCCACCCACAGGAAAGGTGCTTAGAACCTTTTTAGAAGGGATTCGTGGAATGGCTCTGAGAATCTTCCTGGGGGAAGAAGGGGGCCCCTGTAGTTGATAGTCCTGCTGATCGCTTGGAGGCGGTCATACCACAGCTCAAGTCTGAAACCGGCCAGAGCTCTAAGCCGAGTGCAACAACAAACACGTGACAAACAGTATATATTCAATAGACAACTTGTCTATGGCACATGCTGCAATATGAGTAAATATCATGTTAGCTCGGAGGGTGCTCGGTTAGTGCTCTTGCATTCAAACACCACCAAGCGAGAGCAAAGCTGGACCCCTGAAGACACAGTGTTGAAACAAATGACATCTAGTACGCAAAAGGTGGTCCTCGTTCCAAGTCAAAAGCTTAAGCAGCCTGTGTAACAACGAAGCAACCCATCTGTTTGGAGAGGGAGAGAGGCTAGGAGAATATCCGGCAGTTTCATTGAAAAAAACCAAAACAAGCGAATTTAATCCGCTTCAAGCTGTGTTGGTTCCTCCAAACTCACAACCAAGGCACGCCATCTTGAGACCGTTCCAACGTTTGGTCTGTCAGAGGCTTAAAAGTCATCACCGGCAAATCAGAGCAGGTGTTCAAGCCGTGCATGACATTGATTTAGTTTCACGCTGATAGCCGACAGCGGAGAGATACCAGTCAATAACCCTCCCACCAACAAACCTGGAAGTGCGCAAACCCCTGTTGGAAAACTACTTTCCGTTTGGAACGGAGGGGGAGGTTGCACTTCCATGTTTGGTGGAAGGGTAAGTTGGGGGTAGGGGGGGGTCCGTAGTGGCGGTAGTCAAACTAGGCCTTTCGAAATGTACCTTTGCGCCTCAAAACGCGTCCAGCTTCCAAGTAAGGCCGAGAAGTTGCCCATAGCCAGTTACAAGCAAAGGCAAAGCAATCAATAAAGAACCTACCGAGCATCTGATTAGTATGTGGAACAAGGAGCACAGAACGTGCCATGGTAGGCGACCTCCTTATTGTAAAACGAGCAACAAAACAAGCAGCTGACAAGGACACCAAGCAAATGGTTGCCTTCCGCGAAGTTTCCTGACAGATCCGATGCTCATATTGATTCATAGACGAGTCAGTGACCTCCACGTCTATCAGACAAGAGCCATCACAGTGCCGAGTTTGGGCTGCCTCTTTTCATATTTGAAAATCCTGGCAACGGTTTTCTAAAAGACCCTGGAGGGAAAAACGAAATGACTAGACAATATAGTGGTGACTGTTGCGCAATTACCAATAACAAATAACAAGTTCCGACTGTTACGCAAATATCAAGTGAGAATGGATCAAACTCAGGGATCCCTCTCCCGGGCTGGTTGCATGTGGATGTCCTTTAGGCACATCACCAAAACATGTTGCTGGTGTTGATCTAGGTTTATCTTTGAACGGGGAACCCCTAAAAGGCGTGATTTCCTCTTCAGCTTCCCTCAAGAAGAGCTACGGAAGGGCACAGAAAAGATCCACTGTCGGCTGGCGTGATCGCGGGCACTGCCCCTCTGCCGGGAACTTTGTCGAGTCCTGGCGCAAGGCTCAAGATTCACCGCGAGGAACAACAGCACCACGACTCAACTGCAGCTGTGCCACGCCTGTTGCCAGAACTGGCAAGAGGGGCTTGCGAGGCTCCCTGGGCGATCGACGGGGCTGGCTTTCACTTGGATGTTCTCTTTCGATGGCCAAAAAGGCAAGCGGCAATTCCTTGCATTTAGCAAGCACCAACTGCTCGTTGGACGAGCGTTCGCGAAGCACTGAAAGGGGTGCCACTCCTCCCAACTTCCACGCCGCTGCACCCGTGACCTTCGAGAAAGTGTCTCCAAGAACAACTATGCCCTTGCATTGCGAGGCGAACAGGCCTTAAATGGCGCCATGAGGCCTCAACACGCGATTGGCATATCGGCATATTGCAGCTGGTTCGGCCATTGAATCAAATTCCCCCAACACCAGCGGGCCATACCCTCGTTCTAGGTTGCAAACTGAGGCACCGGCGCGTCTCAGCTCTACATCACCTGGGATCAATTTGTTCCGGCTCTCAACTGGTAATTACACTCTGGGCAAGAGTCACTGGATTTCCCCGTCCAAAACTGAGGTCTTCTGCTAGGTGCCAACGAAACTGCAACTTTTGGAGATCCAAGAGCATACGTGCGAAACCCCTCCTTGTTGATTCGCACAAAGTGAGTCCCACTAGTCCTGTTCAGGAACATGCTCTTTTGTGCAGGCCTTCCATGAGTCCCCTGACAGTGTTACAGCATGTTACAAAGCAACAACATGACGCCTTGAGTTTTCCTTTCTGCTGGACCAGGCTTGCATAGAACACCCAAACCCACCAAAAGCCAACTCTACACCTGGATATCGGCCGTTGCTGAGCCTAGCCCAAACCAACCCGAGACCCACCCTAAATAACATCTAAGCCAGCCCAAAACCACTCCCAATTCAACCAGCCACCCAACCAGAGCCCTAAGTCCAAGTGACCCTAGCCAAAACTAGCACCTCTACCGATGATGGCCCTGCTTGCAGACCTGGGATTCGGCGGGATTTCCAAGGAGTTAAAGCACACAGATGCGAAACCAACCCTACCAGCGGGTTGACGATTTAGTTTGTTCAGAAAGTCGCGTCCCATGGTGACGAATCTCGACCCGAACCCAATCTGAAAGGAAGAGTGCGATGGGAAACTGGGTGTCTCCTTGCTCACTCCTGCAACATGGAGTAAGGTGCTGCAACTGCACATGTTGTAAACAAGCAGGGCATACGACGGCCTTTTCTTTCCTCATGATGAGACATGCCAAAGGCAATGCTCAGATCCTCGGATCTCAAGCAGCTAAGTCAGATCCCGACTTAGAGCTGCTTGCCTGTTGGAATTTGTTCTATATATACTCAGACTGCAGGGTTCGCTTGGAGCTTGTTTTGGTGTCACGACCAGTCGCGAGACAGAAATTCCAGCGCGCAAGAAGACACAGCCGCTCGTTTGTCAAGGTGCAGGTGCGCGCCCGGCGATCAAACCTTTGCGCGCTTCGGGGTCCTGCGGGGACAGTGTCCAAGCCGAATTGCGCACGCCAGAGCCTCCAGAAATTGGTGCATCCTTGGGCGTTCGGTTTTCTTTGGGGTGCGGTTTCGTGAGTTTTGGCCAACCCTAAACCAGCCGAAACCTGAAACCTGTAGGGGTGTATATCAAGCAAGAAGTTCACGGTAACGACCGGTTATCCCTCTGCTTAAAGAGGCCCCTTTCCGGCCCAAAACACATAAACAATACGAAAACATAACGTTCAAAATGCCAAACCTATTGCCAATACTTTGCCAATGCAAACTCTTTTCATAAGCCCAAGGGCTTGCCATTCCATTTTTTAAAGAAAAAAAACATTGGCTAGCTGGAAACAGCAAATTTCATTTTGCAATTCATTGAACAGGCCAAGGGTTGACAAGCTCGCAAAGGATACCCCCAGTGCAAGGCTAGGCCCCCCGAATAACACCAACCCCCGTCTGATTAATCAAGCCCCTCTCCAGGAGCGGAGAGGACTGGCCAGGTCCGGATCAATCCGAGGGAGCCCCAGCCAAGAACCCCCAAAAACCTGCTTTCCCAAGGCTTGTCGACCATGGGGGCGGGGGGTGGTTTAGTAGTCAAGTTCCACCAGCAAACGCTCCATGA
>CAUJNA010003686.1:0-105000 GCA_963377175.1 Effrenium voratum | reverse complement strand
ACCCTAAACAACCCCCCCTTCCCTGCCCCCCCGGCAACCTCCACATTGGAAGCAGGATTCATGAAACGGCTTGCCCATGATTGCGAGTACTTTTTGTAAGCAGGAAGCAAGGTCCTGGCATCAACAATTGTCAAAACAAAGGTGGACGTTTGTCACGACTGCCAACGTGCACTCCTGATGGCCTAGGTTCTCCTTATTGAGGGACCCTCTCGAGGGATGCCGAAAGTCAGCTTCCACAGAAGAGTTGAGCATTTCCTTCCCCCTTCCCTTGCCAATGCCACAACATCCCTTAAGGCTATCTGTGGAGCCCCCTGGTAAAACTGGAAAATGCCGCGCTTGTGGGAGTGTCGTTGTTCAAAGAGCAATGCTCGAAATCTAAGCAGACATAGCACCAAGATGCTCACACCAATCTTCATCGGCGGGCCTCACTGCAAACCCCATTCAAGCACCGAATAACACTGGCCCCAGTATTGTATCATTGTCAAAGCCACCCCCCAAGTGCTACGAAGGGAACCAGTACGCTTCAACTTTCATAACCCCACAAAACAGTCACAGTGAGAACACTCTGGGTTGCGAGCAATACGTCTAGCCTTCGGTAGAGGTTAATTAACGGACGTGCCATTTCTTCCAAGAGGTCCAAGGAGAGGCAACCAGAAAGACGCGAGCTCCAACCCGCGTGCCTCAGTGGACTTGCCGTCTGGCGGGGCATGATATGGTGTCTCCAGACGGTGTGCGGTTGGGTTCCTTTTGGCTCTGCTTTCAATACCAAAAGGGGGTCGACTATTTTGAGAAAGCCCCATTTGTGCCGGGTCCCAGACACAATCAGTTTCAGTTCCAAGAGCCCTGCGTGCAAGGGGAACCAAACGATACTTCGCCATATCTTTGCTCGATTGCGCTCCCTTTCTGTTGGCTGAGCATCTCCCCTTCCAGTGAGGTCCCGTAGCCGGATTGCAGGGTGTCCAGTGACTATTACATGGCCGAAGATTGCCAAGGGCCATTGGGGCAATGATTTTCTGAGTGGCCCAAACTTGGTCAAGTTCAGAGGGCAAATGCAACCTGTTTGCATTGAAATGCTGGGCTTCACTGTGTAGAATCCTATGGCCATATTCAGTAATGCTGACCCCTGATTCATATCTCCCAGCTTTTGTGGGCGTCCCCCTTTGAGTAGGCATTGGTTCCTTCCAGAGAGACTGCTACCAAACATAGAAACACAGTTTTGCAATTCTATCCCGAATTTGGCCCGCTCAAAACGAAGTAGCCTATCCTCTCCTCCTGCTCCTTCCTCCTCCTCCACAGTCCTTACTGGAAAACCAAGAGGAAAATGGATTGCTTTTAATTGGTGGCTATTGTCGTCCCATCGGGTGTGGACCAGGGCGCGCACTGCGTCGCCAGACGAATCTTCACGTGTGCGTAAAACTGAAACCAAAATGACAACTTTTAAACCGATCCCTACTTGTCGATGACCCAAACCAGTGGCAACCAAGCTGCCTACCCAAAGAACAAGTCACATACCAACAACAGCCGTCTAATGGCTCAGGTCACCTGTCGCAACACGCAAAGCCATGAAACAAAACATGTAAATACGCGGCGATCGCTGCTCGCACAGGCTTCTGAAGTCACCAAGCCAAAACTCATGATTGCCGGGTGTCAGGTGGTGTTTCCACGGTTGCTATGTGTCATCCCTTCCCCCTGTTAGTAACAAGTGCCTGTTTGTTCATGCAAAAATTCACAAACGAGTCCCCCCCTTTTACTTTTAACGGACCCAATGCTAAAGCAATACTTGTCATCGGGAAACGACTTGTGTGTGAGACATGTAGCCTTATAGTTATGAGTTGACAAATCCCGAAGAGTGTTTCTCTTATCTTTCTCTTATCTCTCTTGATCTTCCTCTCTCGTCTTTCCCTTTCTCTTGTTCTATCTATCCCGTCTAGTTTTCTAGGTGTCTACCCCTACCTACCACTCTCTATCTATCCATCTAATTATCTATCTATCTATCTATCTTCATCTGTCAACCTCTGGCTGTCTATCTGTCTACCAATCTACCTATCTACCCATCCATCCGTATGTATGTCGTCGAAGTTATCTATGTATACTTTCATTCCCGACATTCCATCTCTATTCATCTCCTTCTGCCTATTCATCGATCCATCTATCTATCTACCTATCTATCTATTTATCATGTCTATCTATCTATTGTCTAACTAGCAATCTGCCTATCCGTCGATCTATCTGTCCATGTATCTAGATCTAGCTATGTTTGTAGCTTTCTGTGCATTTCATTCTCCGCATGCTTCGCGTGACACAAAATCTGTACCTGACCTTGCGAACGTGCTGCGCCTGCCACGATCGATCAGTACCTGACCTTGCAAAAGCGCTACTCCTCCCCCGAAATCTGTACCCAACCTTGCGAAAGCGCTGCGTCTGCCGCGAAACCTGTACCTGATTGCGAGAGCTTTGCCTGCCTTGCAAAAGTGCTGCGTCTGCAACGAACATCGCACTTGACATTGCAAAAGCGCTGCTCATTCCCCGAAATCGCCAAACGTCCACGTCCGCTTTTCATGCGTTTTGCGACGCGCGTGCCAGCATTGCCAAAAATCGTGCGCCTGTCACGCAATCTGCACCCACGCAATCTGCACCTCAGCTTGCCAAAGCGCCACGCCTGCCCCGCAAAACCGACGCCCCGAAAAGGCGCTGGCGCGCCGCCCTTTCGAGGCAGTTCCGAGCCTGTTTCTCGACAGGCGTCGCGACCAAGGTCGCTTTCTGCCCGCCGAAGACACCTAAACCCGCAGAGGGTCACTCTTTTTCGCTACTTCTATTCTTCCGCCACACGCCCGCGTATGCTTTCTGACATGCCCTCATTCCTACTCATAAATATGACATATTGATTAATAGGGGCTTGGGGGTCTCCTGGGATTGAATAATGCCGGAAGCGATTATGTGAATGTGGAAAAAAGTCTGTCGTCGCAACAATTGATCTGCCAAGTCTCCAAAGCTGGTCCTCAAGTGTGTTGCGGGTCGGTGGTACCACGCAAAGTCCTTAGCCAATCCTCCCCAATTTCCTTTCAGGCCAAGTGACCATTCACCCAGAAATCATGGGGGCAAAAGGCAACTGGGATCCAGGCAACACCTCAAGCCGCCAACGCAAATGCCTATTCCTCGAATCCTGTGATCCAACAAATGTCCAAAGGAACTACCGAAAACATCTGCTGGATAGGGCACCACTACAACAAAGGTCAACCACCTGGCATAAGGATTGGTATTGAACCCAGGCTCAAAAGCCTCCAAATCGCAGATGTGGATGTTACAATGTTCAAAATTGGGACCCCGGCCAACACTTGGTTCATCTGTACGACCAAGGGTCCCCTGTCTGACACAGCAACCAGCGTCGGTGGTTCCCCGTTTCCACAGGACCCCAAGGTCTTCCCGTGCAACCGCCTTCGGAACTCGAACATCTGGACCGCTCCACCTGCACAAGGGCAAACAAAACCTCTGGGGTGTCCATCTCGGATCATTTTTGTCAAGGTCAGGCGGTCAATCCTTTGTTCCCAGGTCCTTTCTTCTGTGCCAGGGCCCAATGGCCCAAAGGCCCCAAAGAAGTCTTCTACTGCCATGGCCCGACTGCCATGTGGCTCTGAGTGCGCACCCGATCCTAAGCTCAACGTGCCATCCATCTGGAAGTAACAGTCGACACTAAGAGACCCTATGAACAAGTGGGATCAAATCGAACGGATATCTTTCAAAGATCAGCCTACCTCAGCTTTTGCTCCTAACCCAAACACGTACCCATGTCATGTGCCCGCCTACCAACAAACATGGAAGGATGTGCTCTTCCATGTTTGTTGGTGGGGGGTATGTCCGAATCTGGTCCATCATATTCAGCAAGCCTGAACATAGAAGAGAGTATCAACAATAGTTTTATCCGAAAGTAAATGGCACAACTCTGTTCAGATCGTGATGTGCAATGGGACATCAGGGGCCTTGCTTTTTCCAAGTCCCGAAACCTCTTTTGATGTTGTTGCCTTTCAGATTTGGGCCCAACGACAGGCTATGCATTTGAAAAGGAAACATCTCCAAAGTGGTTGTTGGACGTGAATCCTCGCCCACATACATGCTTGTCCACCAAACAAAAGGGCCAAAATAGACTTCACACCAAGGTTGGTTGAACATACTGGAACATCTTGAACATTACTTCGGCCAAACACAGCCCTGGAGCACGCAACCGTGTAGGCGCCGCAGTCTGAAGGTAAGATGGGATAGTTCTATGCGTTCAACCAGCGTAAGCATTGTATTAAATAGGTACAAAACCAACGCTTGTGCGCGAACTTGAGTTGTTTCAAGGTATAGCTGTGGGTTCGTTTGAAGGGCAACAGACAGACACATCCAATTTGGGGTGTCCTCCTATGTCGTCCTATGTTGGCACATGCCCGTGTGGCCCTTGTAGGGGGCTTAGGGAAGTAACAACCATACAGGATCGTCATAAGCCGAGATACGTGGTTCCTTCGGCGCCACGCAAATCATGAGGTTGGCCATGCATTGCTTCAAGTTTCAATCACGGACCAAACTCAATTCCCCATGACTCAGCCCCTAGCCTTTGCCAGGGAAATTTGGTAACCCCATGTCCTCCCAAATCAACAGCAGACCTTGTTCAGCACTCTATAGACTACGGAAGGCTTGGATATTTTTGGAGTTGGGGTAACTACCATCATTTTGAACTAGGGTAGACGTCTCCAGGCGTGTGTGTGCGTGTGTGTGTGTGTGTGGTAAAGGACATGTCCATGGGCAACTACCGTCTATTTGCCTGCCAATTGGTATTAGAACTGGTTCTTAAAAGGGAAGGGAGTCTGCCACAAAGAAATACATCCTCTCTGGGTTTTTCCAGTCAGCCCATAGATTCATGAACTTTCCGGGTTGGCGGGTTTGAACAACATGGCCCCCTCTGCAACCCTGGCGCAGCCTTGTGCCGCCCTTTAAAGGGCAACCCAAGCCCCAGGAGGCCTCCTGGTTGCTGAAATCGCAGCCTGGATGGGCGCTCCGGAGTGTGGGCCCCGAATCGGTGAAGAGTCCTGTCCTTGACCCCAGGTGCAAGACATTGGGCTAATGGAAACTGCGGGTTTCACGAGGGAGCCCGTTTCTGTTTGGGGTTGATGTCATTCTTTGTGCGGGAGCCCGTTTCTTCTTGGGGTTGATTCCATTATGGGAAACTGAGGATGCGGAACTGGGCGACTCCTTCGCATGTCAAGGGCACATTGGAGCGAATCCAACTCCCTTCATGGGGAAATCAATCACTCGATGCTTCCGACACCGCATGTGGGTTCGGAAAGCATTTTTGGCTTTAAGTATTGGGTCAGATTCTGTGAAATGCACACAGCTGCTGCACAGCAGAGCCACAATCAAAGCCCGGTATGAAAATGGTGAACCCAGAACCATGTAAAGAATTAAGAAGCCGGAGATTCGCAGCTATTTATGGGATTGGCCCTTACTAACCTTCATCTACCCGGGTTTTGATTGTGGCTCAGCTGTCCAGCCTTGAAAGCAGATCCCTGGCTTGGTCTCAGCCCAACGCCCCAGCCTGTGTCATTCCAAGCGCCCCGGTGCCACATGGCCACCACCTGGCCACAGGGACGAACGCTGAGCAGCTCAAAGTGCTTTTCGCTTCTGGAAAGTTGCCTAATACGTGTGGAATACACACTAGGTACTCCGGTAGAGAGGTTAGAATAAGGGTACCCTATTTTTTGTCTGTACTCTATTTTAGTACGGGAACCCTTCCCCAAAAAAGGATAAAAGGGCACTACTGGGGGACCTAGCACAAGTCCTTGGACTTGGGTGGTTTTGCTGACTCTCCGGACGTGCACCGCCAAAAGACACGACTTTGCTGCGAGCTGTGCAGCCTGAGCACAAACCAAACTCCGCGCTGGCACCCCAATTCCAGAAATTCAGCCGAATTCCTCCGGCTTCTCAAGGTAAAGGGCGTTGGACCTGGCTTCTCACCTCCGGAGCCAGTCCCCTTTGGCCCGAGGCCCAGCTTTACACACAGCAACAAAGGATTCCTTCCAAAGCAAAGAGAAAATGGACATGTGGGCTCCAGCCGTTTCCCCCTCCAAGTTCTCAAGTCTGCACACCTCTTGTTCAAATGGGGGGGTTTCGGGTAGCTAGCTCATGTCCGCCCTTATCACAAGCACCCAGCTGACTCCCTTGCTCCCAAGCGATCACTCGATTGAGCCCAATCCATTGCCTTGCTGGCAGTTTCGAAACTGCCCGCATCCTCCTCAGAGCTCGGTTGCGAAATCTGCTCCTCTGCTAAAAGTTAACTTTGAGTGGTTTAATGAAAACCCTATTAGTTGGCAAAAAGTTAAAGTCCTAACATCCCTTGGCAAAATGCACCAAAGAGAGGGTCTCTGCGGCTCAAAAGGGGGGAACCAAAGGTTTTAAACGATTTTTCAGCTCGTCCCTCCTTTCTTAGCGGCCAAGGCGAGCCCTGACCCAGATTGCTAGGTGCTCGGAAGCGGGTGAACGCGATGCTTTGGACTTGGGTTGGTAGCAGAATCCCCAGAAGCAAAAGGGGATAGTAAAGAAGAAGACAGGGATGATCATGATGATGATGATGAGGAGGAGGTGGTGATGGGGCTGGTGCTGGCGATGACGATGCCGTTGCTGCTGATGATGAATAATTATTATGGTGATGGTGGTGACAATAATGAACTTTCTGGCCATGATAATGATAAGTCATAATCTTGATTGATGGGTTGATTGTCCATCCACTCCAAACCGCAAAGAGAAAGGATGTTTGTTCTCCTGGTCCCTCGTATATGTTTATATATATATACATATAAATATATGTATATATATATATTGTGCCCACACACACAACGGGAGCCTGGTTTGGTAAACCTCAAGAATCCCTTTACCTTGCTGGAAAGAAAGGCAAAGAAAGGCCAGATCCCAACAAAACATAAACACGTATCGCATTTGCAGCAACAACCACCGCTTTCTAAAACATGTTGGGTTGGTCCCCCCGGTTCGGGTACACCATGGAAACAGCACGTGCACTCCCTTCAGGCGCATCCAAAACATACTGTCATGGACATCTAGGTGGGGAGCCATGTTCACCAGCCACTTTCGAGGTGTTTCCCTACAACCATGGCCAAATACAAGGATTTGGGTTCATGGCTCATTCTGAAGTTTCAACGGCGAATGCAAAGGTCTCAGCCGTGAATGGGTCAGCCTGGAAGTCGTTTTCCCTCGCCATACGTAATGGGTAAGACAGGGGACCTGCACGCAGGTCTCGAAGGCCTTCAAACACTCGCTTTGCGCGCGGGTACAAACAAGCATGGGGTTTTGCGCATGTGCTTTCTTTCTTAGGATGTCCTTTTTGACTTGATTCAAAGGGAAGCAAAAACGAAAACACCCTTTTTGGAGCTCGTCTCATTTTGGCAAGTACCCACATGAGCTAGTCCATATTGCTGATTTTGCACACTGGTTTGGCCAGAAAGCACAACGTGCGCCTGTCTTCACAAGGGGGATCACCCAAAAAACCACTGGCAGTGCCTACTTTAAGAGCCGGGATCGCAGGAAAGGCACCGCGTGGCCGGGTGGCTTTTTCCACGAGCAGAGCTGGACGTAGCGTCGGTTGAAGCTGATGGGGAATGACTCCGAAGAACGACGCACTCGTAGGTGAGTATTCAAGTCTGACATGTGGCATCGCAACACCTATTGAATGAAGAATGCGCCTGTCGGTGTAATCGTGCTTGCAATCGCGGAATCAATTGAACGAAAGAGGACCTGGCATCCTTTTGCTATTACTTGTGCAAGCTACACATTGGGGCGCCATCCCCTCAAAAAGGATCCTCTCAGCGGGACAACGCAGCCTAGCGCCCCCAGGGCTAAAGCTCGCAAGTTGTTTGCCATCTGGCAGTGGGCAGGGACAGAATCCAAGACGTGGCTTGCTGGGCCAAGTATCTGCAAAGGGATAATTTTCATCGGCCTTCAGAGTTCCTTTTCAGACCCGTCTAATCTGTCCTCCCTTAAAACCTGCGAGATTCAACATGTGGCTCGACGCCACTGACATGGTCGGGCTATAGTCAGTGTTCGATATGGGTTCAACGGCGCAATCCTGGCAGCCTGGCACGTGAAGAGCTATATGAGCTGAACCACAAGCAGAAATCGCAGAACCAATGCTGAAGCAACTTGCCTGGGAAGGACTTTCCCTCTGACTCACACTTTGCCCAAATGGCAAAGTGTCCACTCATCACAAGTCATTCGCCACGGGACGAACACGGCCTGTCGAGGCTCGGCGAAGGGCAAGGCAAGGCTTCACCAAAAAATAACGGAGAGGCCGTGCTCCAAGAAGTTGCTCCACTCGCTCGAAGCCCAACACCAGACTGACGTTGACACCGAGAGTCCTCTGCAAGCCAAGCGGCTGGGAGTCTGAACTTGGTTGACGTTGGAAGGGGAGCAAGAATTGGAAATTTAGCAGTTAAGTGGGGATTTCAATTACTAAACCACCATAAGCAAAAATGTAAAATGTTTCCCAACAACAACCATGTGGATGCCTCGCAGGCCGCAACTGCATTGCTGGCCGCTTCTGAGCGCAAGCCGGGCCTGTGACTTAAGCTTCTCACGCGTGTTGCCTCGAGGCAACACGCACGGCATGCGCCCAGAGGCTTTGGTGACGATTGTTTCATTGCTTGAAGGGGGCACCCGGCGGAAATGGCTTTTTGATGGTTCACTTTTGGTTTTTTCTGTGTTCAGTTCTGTTTGGCATGGTGCTGACATGTTGCTGGGTGCAGCTCTCGTACTTTGGCTTGGCTGAGGCGTACATCGTGTGCCCCAAGTGGCTATGAATTGTTTTAGGGGTCTGTATCGCGCGACGCGCCACGAATCTTGTTACGGAGGTCTGTGACGGAGGTCCTTGTTACGCAGGTCTGTAACGGGACAAACATTTCATGACAAGCAGTATCAGTAGCACAATGTAGCGCAGCAAAACGAGGCGTGTAATGGCTATGTAACGAGGTTTGTAACGAGGCAAAGCAAAGCGCAGGACGCAAAGCGCGCCTCCGCAGCTCCAGCTTGCTTGCAGCTATTCAACGCAAGACAAGCTGTGGCAAAAAGGGGGTCGCTGGCCCGGGCTGGGGTTGGGTCTGCAACAGGTATGTAACGGCTATGTAACGAGGTCTGTAACGAGGCAAAGCAAAGCGCAGCACGCAAAGCACGCCTCCGCAGCTCTATCCAACGCAAGCCCAGCTGCGGCAAAAAAAACGGGGTCGCTGGCCCGGGCTGGGGTTGGGTCTGTAACGAGGTATGTAACGGCTATGTAACGAGGTGTGTGACGAGGCAAAGCAAAGCACTTGATTGCAGCTATTCAACGCAAGCCAAGCTGCGGCAAACACAGGGCAGTCACGTCACTGGCCCTGTTTGTTCATCTGAGGTGTGTAACGAGGGCGTGTAACGAGGGTGTGTAACGAGGGTGTCTAACGAGGGGTGTGTAACGAGCCAGCTGGTTTTGTTACAGAGGTCTGCAACGAGGTCTGTAACGAATGTCCGCCGCGGCTCTGTTACAGACCCCTCAAAAAAATCACTGCCAAGTTGCCTCAAGGCTACTTCACGACACATTGACGACTTCTGGCTCTTGGAGGAATCCAACTTCCTTCCCCTTCCGCCTCCTCCCCCTGTTTCCTTTTCATTTCCTTCTTCAGACCTGATGTGGAGGATTCCGAAGGAATGGGGAGGGGAAGTTTGGATCCTTTGCCAAGAGGGTTTCGCATGTCGCGTGTCTGAGTGCCCCCGCAGACTTGCTATTCGCCGCCGCAGCGCGCATGCGGGCCTTCATCTGCCTGCTTGGTGAAGCCGAGATTCGGTTTCAATGGAATGGATGCTGTCACCCGCTGACTCCTCCAAATGTCCAGAAGATTGTGTGTGTGTGCGTTGGGCCAGAAATCCAAACCGTTGTTTCCCAAGTCTTTCTTGAAAAACCGAGAATTGGATTTGAGAAGCAGGCCAATGTGTTGCTAGTTTTTCGCAAGCCAAAGACATGAACACATACCAACAAGCCAATTCAATCCCACCTGCTTGGCTTGGCGGCTTAGTGTGTGCCCATGTGCCCGCTGACCAAACGAACCCTCTTCTTCCGATCCGTGGGGCGGAACCTGGTGAACGACTTAAGGGCTTGTCGTTGAAACCTACTGAGAAGCTGCCTACTGCTGCCTAGTGAGGGCTGTGGGGAATGGAATCCACAAATCTGTGATACAACAGAAAGGGCCTAACCCTAAAGACGATTTTCTTCATATAAAGGGGAATTCCCTTGTGTCACAGAAGTGGGGAGAAACCCCTTGATCCCACAACCCTGCTGCCTACTGAGGACCTGCCAATGCTCCATTGCCATCAACTCGTGCTTCGAGTATCTAACCACCAAAGGGAACTGAAGCGCTTGAGGTAGTGCCAAAATTAAATGATGGGGAGAGGTTTGAAGCGAGGGTGCGGGTTCCCGCATGAACCCGGACAGGGCGCTAAGCTAGCCTGGCCAAAAGCCTTGAACGTGGAGACTCAGTGTTTACTCGGTTTGCTTTCTGCTCCCCTGCTAAAAGTTTAACTTTGAGTGGTTTAATGGAAACCCATTAGTTGGCAAAAAGTTAAAGTCCCAACATCCAAGCAAATTGCACCAAAATTACCTTTGGCTTGGTCTTCCCCAAAGTTAAACAGTGCTTCTCTGCCCCGGACTCAGCCACGACGCGGGGAATTGTTTGATGCACTCATGGCAGTGCATCCGAGAAGGCAGGTACACTCATAAACAGCAGGCTTTTGGGTCGCGGCTTTATGCGATTTTGGGTAATGTGCTTAATGTGCTTGCACGCAAGGTATGGGTGTGACTGTGTAGTTCTGGAGGTTACGATTTTGGGGTGGTTAAAGGAAAACCAAAAGGATCCAAGGTTCCCTTTTTGACACCGGGTTGCAAAGGCCAAGAACAGTTTGAGTTTTTGACGCCATGACTCCCCACATGGAACCCTGCAAGCCATGTAAGGAGTGATTTTTTTGGGGACCCATTTGGGATCCATACCAATTTGAGTTCGCGTAGTTTTCAGGGTACTTGTTTAAAGCTTGGTCTAAAGGGAACCCGAATGGACTAAGCATCATGTGTGCAGCTCCCCGATACTGGCACATTCCAAGTTTCAGGTGTGTTGTTGGAGGGTACCTTTTGGGATGCAATGGACCACAACCTTTGTTGGGGGGTCCACATTCCTATTTTGACACATTCCATTTTAGAAGCCACAGATTTATATAGTCTTTACCATATTTTGGTTAAAAACCAGGTACAACCTGCTAAAATGGCCCGAAACGGCGCTTCTTTGGTGAGCTGCAAGCTCTCTTCCAGCACCAAGACCTGCGAGCTCTCGGAGCGCGAGAGGCTCGGACACGCCTCTCGCCGGGTCCTCCCAGCGCCAGCATGCCCAAAGGAGGGGCTGCGGCTTGCCTGCCGGGATCGGGGCTTTTGACTGGGGGAACAAGGCCTTGGAGGGTCAAATGGGTGTGGGTCAAAATTAAGCCACCAGGGGACCGCAGTTTTCAGTCTTTGGTTCCATTTACCAGGGCTCCATTTTGGGTACCTATTCTTGATCCGCAGCCAAATGTTAAGCCAGGGGGAGCCAAAAACATGTGGCGTTCCCTTGGGTTCCCATTCTTCCGCCCCCGTAGCCTAAACACAAGTACACGCAAATGAAGTCTAAAGACTTGGCAGCGTTGGCTCAACTGATCATCGAAACAAATGGCCACTGTTCTGTCTTCCTCAACCAAAGAGTTGATGGAGCAATGCCGCCTTTGTGGATGATGTAAGCATGCGCATTGACAAAAAGCAAGTACAATTAGAGTGATCCGGATTTGAGCTTGCACAACAACGGTGCATTGTTCTGCGAGGGGGCATAAATCACAAGTTGACTTGAGCAATAGAGTGGCGTTCCTGTCAGGGAATAACACAAAAGCCTTCCCAGTCTCCTTGCGATCGTTAGGAAGAGACACAAGCACGCAGAAGTGCCCGTATCAGCAACATGCTTTAACCATGTGCGGTGCATTGCTGCTTGCCAACATATTCGAGGCGTCAACTGCTCACACAGCTTGCTTGTCAATCTTGGCGCGACGAATCTCATGGACTGCACTGCTGCCTGTTGCTCGAGAACAAATGCCTTGATGGCAATTCGTGTTGCCTACGCGGAAAACTTAATCTAGATGGCTGCTAAACTGGAGGAATCATTGCGTTACAATTGCCTACGCGCTAGTGCAATGTCGGCTTGCAGTTTTGCGCGGGGAAGGATAGGCTCCACAACGATTAGCAAATGAAGCCCCTTTTTTGGGAAATGCATGTTGTTCTACTTGTTCGGCAACTAGTACTACATGGTTACCTGGTTTCTTTTTGGGCTTGCTGTTCTCCACTTTTGTGGGGGCTGCAGGAATGGAACCAGTTTGCAAAGATGCCAATGGACGGTTCTTAATTTGAGTGCCCAAGCTCCAGGATGCGAAATCATGTGCTCTCCCAAGATGCTGTGCGATTCATATATATATATGAGCATAATATATATATATATATATACACACACATTGCGTTTCCCGCCACAAAAGGCCCAAATATCAGAGCACATTTCAACCTTTCCGTACAGCTTCCACTTTTGCTCAAAACAACAGCACATACGTGGCCAGTGCTTGACTAATTGCAACAACTGTAACCGCTATTTGAACAAAAGGCAAGGCACGGAATTGCCAATCAAGGCATAACTTTCGCCAATGATACATGACCTCCCTCCAACTCTCCCGACAATCAAGTTGCAAGTTTGACCCTTAGCACTCCAAGAGTACCCCAATAGTTCAAGAGCAGATCTGGGTTCATTCAAGTGACATTCTCAATATTGATTTAGGTAAAGCAACCCCCCGAAGTAAATGTTAGCCCTCCCGTGAAAAGGCAGTGTTCATCGGAAAACACGATTGTTCAAACAAAGTCTTGCCTTGGCCAACTGTTCAATAAAACCAGAGGCTGGTTGTTTAAACACATGCTCCCCACACGAGTCCAGGTTGACACTGGAGTGTAGAATGAAGCCCCGTGCTTGAGGACTGCCCTTCGCTCCAAACAAGTGTATATTGTATATATATACACACACTACACATCTCTTAGAAATGACTGCTTTTGACAAGGAAGGTTGGACATCAAGGTTACCCCTCTTCCAGGGTGCCCGATGCGGTCCATCAAGAGCCAGCTCTCCCAATTCAGGACACGGGATTGATGAAGCGGGACATATTACAAGACATTGAAAGGATCCCAGTTCACTTTGAGCTATAGCGACTGATCAGCGCGAATATCTCTGCTCCATGAGGGCAAACTCATCTCTTTTCAGTTACCCATCAAGGACCCCATTTCAGGCTGAGCTCGAATCAATGAAGCGTGAAGCATGGTTGGTGGAAAGGTCACACCAATGGCTGTGTTATCCATCAAGTCAAGCTGAATCCAACGTGTGTTTGTTTGCGCTAGCTGGGCATCTCAGAAGGCGTAAGGGTGCTTGCATCCCCCCCTTTGCGGCAAAATTAAGCCTTCTGCCACTGTATGATTGCATATGTATGTCTATACGCATACACAGAAAGACATATCGAGAACATCCCAGCAAAACAACAAACAGATATCCAAAAGTGACCTCACGGCCCCTCCTGCGAGCGCGTCGCCGGGCGGCTCCTGCGAACGGCTGATGCGGCAGTTCCAGCTGGTCATGACCCCAATCCACTGAGCTTTGTCCGTTTACGAAGAAATTACCTGGGCATGTGCTTTTAGTAGGGGACATCGTTTAGGTGGGGAGTCGCGTCCACCAATCAAGTTCGAGATGGTCCCCCGTTGAAAATACATGGCCACCTAATTAAATGGAATCGCAGAACTTGAGTGTATGTGTTTACCATTTCCGTAGCTAGAATCGGAGTCATTCGTTGTCGGTCACATGGTACTCTGTCACAATTACAAGCGGCTCGTGTTGCATGAGTCACACATTGCTGTTGGATAGAATTGGATCTCTGCCGCCTGGAGGGAACCACCACATGTTCACTCGCAAACATGTACTGTTTAAGGTACATATAAGGTAGCCTACGCTGTCTTGCTTTGTGGTTGCATGCGATTCTTCGTGTTCTCCTATTGCGAAGAGATGATCTAGGAGAATCATCCTTCATGACCCCATGAAGCCGCTGAGAGGCCTGGACAGTTCTCCGAGCAGGAGAACACTCTCATCAGAATGTATGGGCTGAACCAGGCGTCATTATATGATGTGTTTGTTTTTTTGTTGAATAGGGGACTCTTTGGTAGACATCCGTCCTAGGATTCATGTCCAACCACTTTGGAGGTGTTGTGCAATCAGCTGGCTGGGGATTCAAACAAGCCGCTGGGCATAGGCGTGTGAGTTGCTGGCAAAAAACACCAAGACTGCAAGTAGGTTCCAAGGAAGGCCCCGTCTGCCGCAGCAAGCTGCTTACCTGGCCTTTGGGGAATCTGGAATAGTTTCACTGAATCCGGAAACGGGCCAGTTCTAATTGCCGGACTTTGTTGTTTCCGTCAAAGCAACATTCACAAACGTAGGAGCCTCCATCTCGAAAGGTGTCCTGAGTCAAGTGCGTTGCCTTCCACTAGGTTTGTTTCGGGCTGGATAACTAGCAGTTCGACTCACAACACCCATCCTCCCTTGAGTATTTGTGTGGCACAGCCTGTAATCGGGTTCATAAAAATAGTCGTTGACTGATCGGTGACTGTGCAACAATGTCGCAATGTTGGCATGCTAAGTTTTCCGCAAGGTGTGCTAAATAGGATTGGTTTCCCAAGTAAGATTTGCCTTGTGCTAAAACTGCCCCTAAAGGTGGTTTCGGCTTGAGTTTGCCATGAAACCTTTCAGAACTTGCGAGCGCACCAACGGGATCCCGTCAGTCGCGAATGACAGATTCTTAAGAGGGTCTTCCCCAACATGTTACCCAGTATTGGTCCAAACCTGACTCAAGCTGAAACGCCCACATACCGTGTAACAAGCAGCAAAACATGGGTCCGGTTCCCCAACATGGGCTGATCACAAAAACACGGTCTCGAACAGGCCGTCGTCTTTTCATGACGGTACTTCCAGCCATGATTGGTGTGTCTATATTTGGATATGTGCCAGCATAGCGAAACCTTCAAATTGGTGGCTTTCCTTCTGATTTCCCTTCAAAAACGACCTGAACAGGGTACCCCCTTCACCTCAAACAAAAACACACACACACACACAAACACCCATGTTGCAACTGCGCACATCATCGTCACAGGAGCAAGTTCGGCCAACGGTTTTGTTTCGCGCATGGCTGAAAGCTCACCCTCGGAAAACCGCCCCGCGGGTTTTCCCCGCGCTCCTTCCGCCATCTTCAGCCGATGTGGGGTCATCTGGCACACGTGTGGCCGCTCTCCGGAGTTCAATAAAAAAAAAAAAAAAACGACGAGCCGGCAAGTGTCAAAATTCCGCATCCCAAATCACCATGGTTGACCGATAAGACGCATTGGGTAACAACCCCCGGATCTTTTCTAGGGCTATTGAATTGACAAAAATATTCGACACATGCAAGCACTGGGCCCAGTAAAGTGATTGGTACAACACTGCTCCTCAGAACAAATGATGAATGCGGCGTCCACCCCTTTAATGGACACTCCGAGTACAGGCAAGCTGGGATTGCCAAAAGCGCTCGCTGCAAGCTTGCACCACAAAAAGTTCTGCTGAACCTGGAGTCAATCTGGGTGGTGAGTAGCGGGTCTATATCTACATATATATATATATCTACAAGTCAGAAGCATATATCCATCCCTTTTTGCTTCCTTCTGGGAACTGGCAAGCATTGTGCACTCACGAATGATATGCCATAAAGATGTGACAATTTCATGAAACAGCTAGGGACCCGTTGAAGGCAGCGCTTTCAATTCGCCTTCCCTTTCGAACTCGTCCCCAACAACATGCTCCTGGCTGTGAAAAATGCGAATAAGAAGCTGGTCGCACGCCTATTGGCTGACAAAGGATCTATCATTCCCACAGAGCAAAATTACAATGCGCCCCCGTGCCTAGCCGAAGCTTACTAGTCGGCATGTCGCAATGGGAGTGGTGCAACACTGCACACAAGCCAAGGGCTGCCACGAAATGGATTGAGCCCCATAGCACCAGCCTATCGTTGCCCTCCGTTAGATGCTAAGGGAAGTTCACCAGGATGTGCCTGAAACATCCAGGTTCCTTTCTGAGGCTGATGCTCTCCCCAAAACTTTTGTTTGGATAAACGAGGATTCGACAACCGTTGAGATTTCGCTGGCGGCGAACTTGCTGGTGCCCCAGAAAAACGCGACAGGTTCGCGGCGCCCTCACTAAAAAGTAACGGCATGCAACAAAAAAGGACAAGTGGTTCGGAAGCCAATCATGGGGCATGATACATTTAATCATACCAACACCTTAATGACTTTTGGAACACCTCGCAACAAACGGCAACCGCACACAACACCCCAAGAACAAGCTACCGCGCACACACACACACAGACACACACAGGCGCACACACACATACCACGCACAACGGACACAAAACACACGCACACACACACACACACACACAACAAAACACAGAGAGCGCACACACACACACACACACAAACAGCGCGCACAACAGACACCACACACATTCACAACATGTCACACAAAATATACATTGTATGTGTGAATTGTATGTGTATATTTCAATGTATATATGTACACACAATGCACACAATGCACACATACACACACATATACTCTACCACAACACATACGCACCACATGTATAACTATAACATGCACAAACACTCACACACACGCGAGCGCGCGCGCACACACACACACACACACACGCGCACACACACACACACCACACAACACACACTCACACACACGCGCACACACACACACACACACACAACACACCCACGCACATACCTACGCGTACAAACACATATCTACATGCACAAATATACACTCCCGTGCTGACCTATACAATATGTATCGATGTATTATTATTATGCATATAACACTATATAAATATGCATAACTATGAATGTATGTATGCACATGAGCAATGGACCATATTGCGTACGCTTCTTTTCAATTTGGGTAGGCCCCCATGTCCTCTCCAAATGAAGAACAAACAAGCAGTCCTATTGTCCGTTGCTCACATGTATCTATGCAAGTGCACAGAACAGCACCCGCCCAAGCGCGAAAGGATCCGATTCAAGCGCATGCCTTGGGGTCTGGTGGCATGTAGGCGGGTGCGGACCTAAGGGCCCAGTGAAACCTGCTTCCGGACCAAGAAACTCAACTTGGCCATAGACCTTTTACCTTGACTTCAAAGGTTCAAATGTTGAGGGGAAGTTGGAAATCAAAGGACATCAAAGGAAATGAAGCCCTAGACCCAAAAGGAAATCAAAGGTTCACCTTTGACCTTCAAATGGCCCAGAAAGAACCAAACCGAAGAATTCGATTCGGCCCTCCGAAAATTCGGACACTCCCGGTCTTCTGACAGCCCAAGTGGGCTCAAGGAGCCACTCTAACTTTGACAACCCCGAACACAGGACTTGAGGCTTGCAATCACGGCAATGGTTGCAATGGTTGCAATGGTTGCAATGGTACAACAGCCTTGCAATGGTTGCCAGGCATATCTGGCAATCGGTTTCACGCCGAAAAAATGATGACTGGCTTTTGATCCCGCGGGTCTTGAGCTGGGAACAAGTTTCAAGCTCAGGCTTCAAGCAGTTGACATGTCCCTCGAGACAGTGAGGCCGCCTGTGGTATAGGCGGTATATGCATCCGGGTACTACCGCATCTGCTTTGTCAACGTTTAACCCGAATCCTGAGAAATTTAGCTGTCCAACTACCATCGTTTTGGCAAAGGGTCAGGATATAGAATGTCACCAAATGTTGACGCAGTCTACGCGCATTAGGGTGTCTACACGGGACCTCCTCTGCGTGGTGTTTACAAGGCAGTCGAACGAAACTCCACCTGTTTCTGGAATGGCGCCTCAAGTTTGGCAATGTGTCAAAATAGGGGACCCCCAAAAATGGTTGGCATTGTTTTGGGCTTCCCTTTAAAACCAACATGAACAAGGGTACCCTCCAAAACACCCTCACCCTCACACATTCTGTTGCTCCTGGGTTCTGGTTGTCCCTCCCCCTTGCGCTCCCGATGGCCAAGCTGCGACATTGAGAAACCTCCGAGCGATATGAGGGGCGCGGATGGCGAAGGGACGGGCGGAAACCACTCAAGCGGACGAACCTGGACAACGCCGAAACACCTCTTGCCATCAACCCGATCCACGGGTCAAAACCACCGAACTGCAAAAGCGTCCCAGCCGGGCGAGCCAACCGAAAGCTCAGGTGAACCATGTGAAGCCGGTTCATCAGGTAGATTAAACAAAATGGGTACCTCACCAAGGGTGGCTTGACCCATGGCCTCAGCGAACCCAAGGAAGAAAATATGTCCTTATATAACAAGCGCCATGACCAACGCCAAATTCAGCGGCTGGCCCATCATCACGGTCCCTCTAAACGACTCCTACCTCTAAAGTGTCTCTAGTCCAAACTCCAAGTGAAGTGAGAGGAGGCAATTCAAACTGCGAGCAGCAATAGCAAAACCGGAGCACACATTGCAGAAACCACTTGGCGAGATGGTTGATGGTGCGAGCCCCTGCTTTCGACACAAGCAATCAGAGCTAAGGAGAGCAGAAAAACCCAAAGCGGTCTGATTTGCAAGGTGCCAACCAACCTCTTCCCGAGCCGAGGGATGCGTGTGCTCTGCAATTATTTAGAAACCACCGCACGCATGTGAAAAACGATGAAAAATAATTTTCCCCCTCAAGGCGCCACAGTGTTTGCCACATGTTTACCATTGACATCGAGCACATGCTCAAAAAATGGCGAAACCGAAATGCAAATGTTGCTTCCGGCCTGCTATGGAGCGCACGATGGCGCTGTCGTGTGTTTGTTCCACGAAGCCAAAAACGCTGCGAGACGCGGCCATGGAACACTACTGCCTTGGGGCGTCACGCTCGAGACTGTAGCTAATCAACACAAACTGTCGTGAGTCGGATGTCACGGCCGCTTGCGACTTCCTTTGAGCTTTTTCACTATTCAGTTCTGACAGAGGACCTGCCCGTCTTGGTTCGCGAAAGATCGGCAAAGCACTTCCCAGAACAGAATGCATGAATACCACCGCACACCACATTCTTTCAGATATGTTCAGAGCGAGGCAGCTACAACAATGAACTCAAAATTGAAAACTCCTGAGCAACTAATTGCACGTTTGGCACATGCACCAAACAAACAACAAATAACTGTATCTGCCAGGTTTGTTGACTGCCTGCTTCCAGAAAGGGAGGAGGGTCATCTTAATGCAACCCTGGTTGTCATAGGCTGTCATTCAAGTCAGGTGCAAGTGTTGACATCACGTGCATTTCAGTATGTATGTACACATGAACACACATACACACACAAACACACATATACAAACACACATACAAACACACTGACAACACAGACGCAGAGACATTAGACGTTGACAACCAAAAACAAGAAAACATGGAACCAAACTAAACAAACAAACAAACAAACAAACAAACAAACAAACAAAGGAACAAAGGAACAAAGGAACAAAGGAACAAAGGAACAAAGGAACAGGCAGGCAGGCAGGCAGGGCAGGGCAGGGCAGGGCAGGGCAGGGCAGGGCAGGGCAGGGCAGGGCAGGGCAGGCAGGCAGGCGCAGACACACACACACACACAGACGCAGGCACACAGAAACGCAAATGCACAAACACAGGGCCACACAGCCACACACCAATCATGGAATGGGCAATAGGAGGGAGAGACGAACAAGGCAAACGCACAAACGGTCGGACTGATGGACAATTGGACAGAAACAAACAAGGCAAACGGACAAACGGAGGGGCTGATGGCTGAACTGAGATGGACGGACAAACGGATGGATGAATCAAATATACTGCATACGGCTCGCAATCCAATTAGTGTGGATCGCTCCGCGGAGTTCTAAACGTATAGAGCGCGTGGGTTTCGCAAGCTCCTTGGTACGATTTTGGAAAAGGGCTGGGCTATCAGTGGCACGGGTATGAATCGGGTGCATGGATAGACCACCGTCAAAATTGGGGACCGGAAAACAATGTGTTTTACTGGATGGTGTCCTCTTCCACCACCTTTACATGCGCAGCAAACTAGTATTTGTCTATCAAGAGATCCAACCGAGCCTTTGTGTGCCATAAAACTCCGAGTCGCTTGCCTACCTGATCCCCATCCACGAACTGAGGATAATCAAGACTGATTCCTTTTGGGTATGAGGCAGCTATAAGTCTTCCCTGCGCCTGCTACAGCTTGCCAAAGGAATGTACAAGGGGCATGGATAAAGGGTATGGTGTGGAAACTATCATAGGGTATGACTCACAGGTACTGTGGATGGACGAAATCCTGCACCACCTCAGAGACCTTGGAAGGATGATTCCCCTGTAAATACCAACAAAGAATGGTTTCCCATGAATTCCAAGTGGTGCAGGATTTTGTCCATCCACAGTATGGACGGGTCTATGGATGGGTGCCCGGATAGCCTCGGCCGGAGCCGAATTGAGATCGACTTGAGGTCTCCAGTAGACGCAGCCATCCCGACTCAAAGCGGCCGTTTCGCTGAAGTCTACCAACTTTCTCACAGACAAAGGCTGGTACCGCAAAAAAAATGCCGATGACCAAAAACACAACCTTTCTCACACAAAAATGCCGCTGAAAAGGGATTTCCCAAAAGTCAGGGGAAATCCGGCATTCATTTCAGAATATAATCCCCGAGATAATATGCCTCTCTGCTCCCTCCGGCCTAATCCCGGACTTCCAAATGATCCCACAACCGAAAGACTTAACATTTGAAATCAACCAGTGAGCTAGCCATTGGGCCTCTCAAAAAATATCCGCCAATCAGGCCGATCTCAGTATTCCATGCCAATTCCCGCCGTTGATCCGTACCTGGTACAGAATACCCCCACGTTGCAGGCATCGCTCCTTTTGCCATGTTCAACGGGTTCAACAGCAATCCTGACTCGCCGCCTTTGCCACGCGAACGCATTGGAGAGTGATTGCTCCGATGTCCAGGAGCAAAGCAAGAAAGAAATGCAAAAAGCAAATGATTCCAGGAACGTCCTAGGAGCGCCAGGAGTTGTCCCTCTTGTGGGATGTCATTAATTTGGTCAGAATATCTATTGTCTGTAGAACATGTGTTTGGCTGATCAAAACTATCTGTGCGATCTGGTTTGCATGAGAAGTGGTATAGCCCCAAAACGAGATTTCTCCACCCATGGTGGATTGCTAGGCGCCATGTCAATCTGCACTGGAGTAGGGCGTTTCTAGGCCTGTGACTGATATGAGGTCACCTCTTTGTAACCCCTTCCAAACAGGAATCGCTCCTGAGTTGAGGTCAGCCGAGCTTCAGACCGTGCGCTTTCAAGTTATGCCATTGGCCGTGGCGCACATATGGGCAGCTGTTCCAAAAACAACGTGAATTTCTGGTTGGTTTGGTGCAGTCTCACAGACGGGGGCCCTTTGATCGATCAAAGCTCACCATGAATCACTTGCCCTCCGTACACTCCTGGAGCTGGCAGCGAACTGCTGCGTTAAAAGCGAGCTGCTTCGAACAAAAGAGATTGAACAACATATCATGATTTGATGAATGCATCCGAGCATGGCGACAACATGCATCCAACACTTCTCAGATTGCCAACATAAGTGGCGTTTCGTGCAAATTCGCTCGCATTGCTCTGTGCCCCGTTCTCTTGACGGCTTTGCATGCACGGCGCCTATCGGCGGGGGCGCCCCGCCGGCGCAAGCGGCCTGACGGAGGCTGTTGGTAACTGTTTCCAAGGGACTCCAATCAAAGCAGGGGTTGGCAACACATTGCTCCATTAAATGGGACTGAATCTCAATGGAAAAACCCTTTGCTGGACAAGTTTAGGTGGTGTTTCATCTGCGGCACGTTCCTTTTTCAATTTCATAGGCAACTGCTGAGAACATCTCGCCCACATGACGGAACTTAAACCCAGCGGTGTGGTCTCCAGAACACCTGCGCGAGGGACCCTTTTGAAACCTGTCCAACCCGACCCACCTCTTACTGGCCCCATGATTTTACCATTGTCAAAGTCACCCCCTAAGTGGTAGGGTAAGGAAACAACCCTGAGAAACGGCCAAAATCATGACCCCAGTCTTACCACCCACCTCTTACAGCTTTAATGTACAAAGATGTGGCGGTGTTTGTGCCCTTGCATCTTTGTGCGTCACCGGATCCTTCCAAACGGCCCGTTCTTTTGCTGTACCTCGCCAGCAACATGGACATGCAACACCACCTTTGGAAGACTCACAGACTACCTTCACGTTCGAAAAAGGGCCGCTGCGCACCTCCCTCTAGGAGGGCGAGGCGTCCGATTCAAGCCACCCAAAAAGTTTCACACACCATAGGGCAACAGGTGTCTCCGTGACCGGGTTGATGCCGCACCAGTCTGAAAGACACCTTCCTACGACAAGGTAAGATGGGTGCTTCCTAAAAAAAGGGCGGGTGTCCTTTCAGATTTCCTTGAAACACCATCCAGAACGTCCCCACTTCAGGATGTTCCTGGAAACAAGAAAGCAGACTAAAAAAACAACAACAAACACAAGCGCAACTGCACAGACACACGCGGACAGACGGACAAACACGCGGGCAAACACGCACACACACACAAACGCGAACACACCCACACACACACAGGCAGACAGAACCACAGACAGACAGACAGACAGACAGACAGACAGACAGACATACAGACAGACAGGCAGACAGACAGACAGACAGACAGACAAACAATCACTGACAGAACGCACACAGAGGGAGACACACACACACACAACGCACACACACACACACACTACACACGCGCAACGACACACACACACACACAGAGACAAACACAAACGCAGACACACAGAGACAGTCATACATGCAGAGACAGGGACTCACGCGCACGCGAACACAAACACAGAACACACACTAACACAGACCACAGGCATACATAGCCAGAAAAAAAAAACACATCATCACTAGGGCGCGTAAAGGCAGGGGCACAAATCGGGAACAAACAGAAGAACATGCAAACAAACACAGACACACAAATACACAGGCACACAAGAACACACACACACACATGGCGACAAACACACACACACACACACCCACACACACACACACACGCACGCACGCACGCACGCACGCACACACACGCACACACACACACACATACCCACACAAACACACCCACACAAACACACAAACACAAACACAAACACACACACACACAATCACACAATCACACAATCACACAATCACACAATCACACAATCACACAATCACACACTCACACACACACACACACACTCACTCACTCACTCACTCACACACACACATGCACGCACGCACGCACGCACGCACGCACGCACGCACGCACGCACGCACGCACGCACACCCACGCACACGCACGCACGCACGCACGCACACACACGCACGCACACGCCCACACACGCCCACACACGCCCACACACGCCCACACGCACACGCACACGCACACGCGCACACGCACACGCACACGCACACGCGCACACACACATAGACACAACGACAACACAAACACACACACACACACACAAACACAGTTCATAGACGCACACAAACAAACCCATCACTGAACCGAGCCAACTTCTCGTGCCTGGTGCGCTTGCCTTGCCTGGGTCGCCGAGCGGCCTGCCCAGGGTCTGGTCAGGAAAACCAGAAGGGTTGGGGGAGTCCGTGGCCTTCTCAGGCAGGATGCATTGGCATTCCATTGCGTTGAAGGCTTTGGCGCTCCAAAGAACGCGATGTTCAGAAAGGTACTACACGGAGAGGACCACCCAGCCGCATTTGCAAACGACCCCCAGAACCCAAAACTCTGAAAGCCCGGTACTTACATTCTACACGCGACCTGCAAACAACATCACGAAACCAAGAGACCAAACACCCAAAACCAAGGAACCCACCGATACTCAGAAACCACAACAGAACCATAACGAACAAGGCAAACCAACCAGTCCAGCTTCTTGCGGCTGAGCCCGCGCCTGGGTGCCTTCTGGGTCAACCCAATAATAGGCCTCTCGTTGATTTTGGGTTGGCCGCCTAAAAAAACAGGTCATGTTGGCTTGAGTCGAATTTCGGATGCCTCCAAAGCCCTCCAGGGCGCCCAACAGACAAGGAAGGACCACTCCTTTGAACGGAGTGGTTCCTGGGTTCCTTGCTTCAACTTGTGATGGGATACGCAAGCCCTCTGCACAAGCGGAGTCTGAGAAAGGCCATTCTCGAAAGCTCAAAGGTCTTGATCTTAATGGGGAACCCCTCCAACAAGAACAAGGAAAACACGCTGGAGATCTGTGGCAACGGTGCCTCCTCCAGCCAGCTCAGAGACTCCGGGAGACGACTTCGCAGCCGGCTGCGGTGTGGCGCATGTTGCGACTCGCGAACTGGAGCCTGGCGGAAAGAAGCCCGCGACAGCCCACGGCTTTGCGTGTGATGCAGAAACGCTTTGCTCATATGCCGGAAAACGTGAACTTTGCGTGTAAGCGTGTGTAGCTTGTGTGTATGTAATCAACGAATTATTGGAGGAAAGAGAGAATGGATGCATAAATCAAAGAATGAATAAGTGAGTGAATGAAAAAATGAAGCAAATAGTGCAAGCATGAATGAACGAGTTATTGAATGAATGAACGAATGGATGCATGAAACGAAATGCAATGCAATATTGAAATGAAATGAAATGACATGAAATGACATGAAATGACATGAAATGACATGAAATTAAGTGAAATGAAATGAAAGAAACGACATGAACCGAGCTAATGAAACAATGAACGAATTCATGAATGAATGAATGAATGAATGAATGAATGAATGAATGCATGGATGGAAAAAATGAATGGATCAATAAATGAATGAATGAATGAATGAATGAATGAATGAATGAATGAATGAATGAATGAATGAATGAATGAATGAATGAATGAATGAATTAATTAATGAATAAATGAATGAATGAATGAATGAATGAATGAATGAATGAATGAATGAATGAATGCATGGATGAAATGCATGAACTAAATGAAATGAATGAAATGAATGAAATGAAATGAAATGACATGAAATGACATGAAATGACATGGCATGGCATGACATGACATGAAATGAAATGACTAAATAAACAAAGAAAGAAAGAACTAAAAACAAAAAGAATGAATGGATGGATGGATGGATGGATGGATGGATGGATGGATGGATGGATGGATGGATGAAAGAGTGAGTGAGTGAGTGAGTGAGTGAGTGGGTGAGTGAGTGAGTGAGTGAGTGAGTGAGTGAGTGAGTGAGTGAGTGAGTGAGTGAGTGAGTGAGTGAGTGAGTGAGTAATTAAATGAATTAAGGAGTGAACCAATGAATTAATCAAGATAATACATGAATGGAATGAGTGAGTGAATTCAAAAAAACATGAGTAAATCAAACATGGAGATGAGTGAAACGTAATGGCCGAAGGAACCCATCAGTCAATGAATGTATCAATGAAGGAATTGAGGAACGAACGATTGACTAAATGACTGAAAGGACGAGTGAGTAAGTGAATGAACGAACAAATGAGTAAATGAATGAGTGAATCAACAAACAAGTGAGCGCATGGATGAATGAATGAATGAATGAATGAATGACTGAGTGAATGAAGGAAGGAAGGAAGGAAGGAAGGAAAACAAACAAACAAACAAACGAACAAACGAACGAATGAGTGAATGAATGAATGAATGAATGAATGACCCAGGCAGTCAACGGACCTTCCTGAGGAAGCCCTCTAAAAGGATCTCCCAGGAATGTATTTTGGAATCAGGAGGATCATGCTGCATCATGGGCTGCTTTTGCTCAAATCTAGGGGTGGCCATGTGTGCTCTTAGGGCACTGAGAAGGCGTCTGGCCCTTGGCTCTCGTGGTTGTTTTTGGAGGCTGCTGGAACTCGATTTACCCGAGGTTATGCCAAGTCGGCTGTTTGTGGAGGTCCGCCCACCCGCATACCCTACAGTCATAGCGGCATACATTAAGACCTTGAATGCTGGTTTTGGGGTGCCCCCAGCAAATGCATGAAGTGATTGAATGAATGAAAGAAGGAAAGAATGAATGAACGAAGCGGTTGAGTCACAAACCCACTTGCAAACATGAGGAGGTACTTCCACCCCTGAAGCCCGCCAGATATAGCTTGTCCACTTCCCCATAAATATGTCGCGTGCGAAGGATTGACAAAGTGGGGGCTCTTTCTAGGATCCCGTCAAAGACGGTGCCAAGGAGTCCCTCTCTTTATGCCCAAAGTGACCCGTCCTTTTGACAAACGGTTCGGCAATGGGAACCAAATGAACATTTTGCCAGTGCGGTTGTTAAGAACACAAGACAACTCATTTGTCCCCCACCCGTGATCGTTCTTCTTGGCTCCTATCGCTTTCCAAGGGTTTGTGGACACCCATACTGTATTCCACCAGGGTTCAATTTGGACATGGAACCATTTTGCGCCGTCTACTGTCACCCAGCACGTCCAACCCGCCAAACTCATTGGCGTAAAAACGCCCACCTCGCCGACTCGTTCCGGCTCAGGGCCTGGCAGGAAAGGTCTGCAAATGGAAGAACTTGACGCAAACATCGCTGGGTAAATAGATGATCTGGACAAATTCAGACATACCCATCAAACATACCCATCTAAAAATGTGGCTTCCCTCTGGGAAAAATAGACATGGCCTGTATATGGCTGTATATTTTGAACGCAGTTGGCCTCCCAACATGGTTTGGTGCACAAACCCTATTGTAGAACTACTTTTGTCCTGCTGAACAAGCTTGCCTGTGTGCGTCCAAGTTGCTGGAATGATACCCTGGCGGGACCAACAGTGAAAGAAATCAAAAGGAAAAGGACGGCTTGCACAGTACGAACCACAGCGTGCCCGGGTTCAAATGGCCTCCCTTTTGCATGACACAACTTGATATGGTCGGCGACTGCATGGGATAAGGTCAAACATGCGCCCGGGCCCAGAATCAGGCTCCAAGTGCAGGCAAATAGCGCCTTGCAAGTCGGGGGCGTCTTTGCTTGGCGCGGATGAGGGTCGCATGTTCCACACTTCTACACTCGCCAGTTCTTCAACCTAGCATTCTCCACCTATACAAGTAACATTCATCATGAGGCCAGTTCTCCAATTGGCTGGGTGTTGAAATCGGGCTTCCCGAAAAAAGCTGTCTTTTTGCTTGGTTTCCTTTTCACCACCCCAACAGCAAGGTACCCCCCACCAAATCACAGGGACACTCCCAGCCCCGCTTTCGCGCTTGCCGCAAGCGCGCCTGCCAGCGGATCCTCCAGGTCATCTGGCTCCGCCTGCGCGAGGGCGAGGAACGAGCACAACGAACATATCTAGTCACAGAATATTGCACGTGCATATGATTATATATATATATATATATGTTTTATAGATGATGACATGCGTATACATTCCCCCATGATGTGTATATATATATATATATGCTCACCCCCCCCCATGAACTACCTTTGTAGTACATGTTGTGGCCACACAGCTAAAACCCTATGAATAGAGCTTAATAAAGGAACAGATCAAGTATGATGCACTATGTGTATCGTGATTCAGTGTGAAGTTCATGTTTAATGACAGTTGAATATATTTGCTTAGACATGTGATAGAACTGAATGACATAATTGAATTTGAATGTCTTAGGATGTTGCTAAAGTTCATTGCAATGTACATTATATGGCGTGTCCATATACATATCCATATACAGATTCCATACACGCATGGGTTGGTTGCACGTGTGCATTCATATAACATAGTATGCACCTTTGCACATGCAGCTGATATATAATTAAGTGCATCATGTGTCATAGCTCGTCTAACCCAAAGAGATGTCATGTAGAATCCCTGCGGAAAGGTTGAATGACCATCTTTAGAGAACGTGATTCAACCAGAAATCTGGAATCAGTTGCGCCTTCCGTCTGAGACGTGAGCAAATGCGGTCTTTTGCGTCACATTTTAAGGTTGGTTCCAAGGGAAGCGCCAAGAAAGGAGAAACGACCAGAAGCCACAAGTCGTCAGAACCGTCTGCTGCGTTAGCCAGGTGTCTTGCTGCTGACAAGCTGTCCTCTTCGAAAGAAAATCGATTTGCAAGATCACCAAACTCTGGGCGAATTGTCATAAGTATGCAACTTCAAATGATAACCCTCCAACAAGTAATCACCGTTCGGCAAGCAAAGTGATTCCACAGGGATCCGCAAGCCAAGGATTTAGTTCGTTAACACCGCCGAATCGGAAAGCTCGCCATGATGGCAGAGTCCCTGTGGTGCAACCTAAAAGCGTCATTTGGGTGGGACGCAGAAGATTGCGGTGCTGTTTGTGTTTCTTTTGGAAACGAGGTGTAAAGGATACCCTTAGACACACAAACGCACACACACACACAGAACTCACCTGCCATTCAAGAGACCTCGCTTCAAAATACCAAACATGTTCAAGCAAGATAGAAATTAGTATGGCCCCAAGCAAACCAGGCAGAGCCACCTACTAAAATGGCCTTTTTGGCGCTGAGCGCCGCTCTAGAAGGGTATTCATCCTATGTCGTCATGATCCCCACAACTAGCTGGCCGGGGAAATCAGGGGCACTAGGAAACCACCAGGATGGTTCAGTTTGGGGTATTTCCCAGAAAATTGTCGGCTGAAACCCAGCAAACCTGGGGTGGCCATGAACCTCTCAAGAGGCTTCGACAATGTAAAGGCTCCCCGAAAAAGGAACCATGCTTCTCAACATGCAGAAGCTCTTTTGGGTCTGAAAAGGAACACCAAAAGGAAGCACTGAGAAACCAAGTTTGCTTGGGGGGTCCGTCGCAGGGAATCCCCCCCACGCCCTCCTCCCAAAAGAACTGCAGTCATGTTTTGGCGCTCCTTCGACTTATTCCCCCAAAACGCCTTGCACAGTTCCTTAGCTCACTTGCCCAAAGGACCTGGAAGCAACATTTTAATTATTATTGCACCCATGGCGCAAAATGGACCAACCAGTTTAAAAACCAAAAGGTCAACAGATAGGCAGCCGAGCGGAGCCATCGAACCCGCGACGCGAATTCAACGCCTCCAACTGCTCGCGGAGGTTCGTGAGGGAGCTCTCCATGGTGGTCATCTCCGCCATGAGCCCCGAGATACGCCTCTCTCGAGAGGCGAGGCAATGGGTGGTACAGCAAGACTGTTGTTTGGGGAGCTCGAGGAGGTTATGGGAGAAAGGTATATTTGTGTTTTTTTTTTGTTGGTTTTCTTTTTCTTTGTTTTCTCTTTTTTTTGTGATTGTTTTTTTCTTTATTTCTTTCTTTTTTGCGAAGTTGAGAATTAAAGGGAAGACTGCCGCTGGCAGAGGCGAGAGGCGTAGAACGAGGCGGTTGGTTTGCTGCGACGTTTGGGGGGGCCAAACCAGTTCCCAGTAGAGTGCCATGATTGGATAGGTGGTTCAGTCACTTCATCTGTGTTCTGAGGCCATTTGACTGCCATTGCAGAAGTTGTTTCCATGGGTTCAGGATCTCTGGTAGTGGAACACAGCCAAGTTGTGTCATGAGTGCTCAGACCCAACTCCCAAGGGTTCTGAAGCCCTCAACCAAGGCGGTCAAACGAAAGAGTCTAAAGGAGGAGGTCCGGCTTGACACACTCCTGCGCCACAGAAACAGAGCGAGTGTCAAGAGACATACGGATATGTATCAAACGAGGTGGACCTCAAAGACTGCGGTTTCGCTTTTGGCTGCCCTTTGACCAACCTTAAACAGGGTTCCCTCATGTCCGCTTTGCCCAGTGATAAGGGGAAAAAGGAACACCCACTTCTTGTCACTACTTTGTTGCCTACAAAAGGGACCCTCACCCACAAAGAGCAAGCACTGGTTTGTATTGTGTGTGTGTGTCTGCGAACGATATCAAGCTCATTTGCAGGGTTGACCATGGTGACCTTCTCTGGCAAACGCTTTACAATAAGGGGCCAGCCACATCGACAATCTCCCATGTTTCAAGGATGTCCGAGACTTGAATGGGGAAGTTTATGAATCGCTATTGCAATGTTCAAACCGATCCATCCACCTATGGTGTCTTTTTGGAGGATATCCAGCAGGCCCTGGGCCTGGGGCCTGTTGTCTACACTAACAGCAAAATCACATCCACGCACACACAACCCCCTTTTCCCCCAATGGACTCATGGGGCACAATCCTGATCAAAAGACACTTCGCCGTTTGCCCGTCATACATCGTAATTTTCCCCTCTGACTCGGGAGGTTGCTGAGATCTTTATTGGGTTAATTTCACGAGAGTGCATTCTGACATCCCTTCATTGCAAATGCTGACTCTTGCGAGAGCTGCCCGCCTGAGCACTTGGTCCGGAGTAATCTCCTCGTCAGCCTGCCCGAGGCTGGTCTAAGTCTCTTTGGCTCTGAAACCTTGGAACAACAAGCGGTGGTTCTCATTTCCAAGCGCCAATCTACACTTGGGGACTCCCACATGGTGACTGCTCTGTTGGTGTCCCTTTCAACCAAGGTGAAAAGGGTACCCTCAAGAAAGCACACACTCAAAAAAGGAAACACACCCAAATGGCAGGGCGATGAACAGCTGAGAAACCGGTGGAAACTGGGTTGCTCTTCCCCTTCGGAACAAAGGTCTATTAGGGTGGACGTAGACAGCACAATTTGCTTTGTGTGGGTGAATCAAGGGGACGACTGAACCAAACCATGGAGTTGTACCATGTTGCCCAAGTGGCCGTGGCTCAGAAAACCGGTACCAAAATGGAACCCTGGCAAGTGGAAACATGAAACAAAACCTGCGTAGCCCCTCCTGCTTAATTTTGAGCCACAGCCAAGTGTATTTGTCGACTTTGGCATCTGAACCTCAGGCCGACGAGTTGCGATGCCAGAATGACTCGTGCTCAAGCAAATTATTCCATTTGTTTTGCTTTCTCAGACGTTTCAGGCGCTCACGGATTTGTCCCCTTGTTTGACTTGTCATTTCATACTTTTAGGGTGTGACCTTAGCCCCTCAGAAGTTTTGAACACAGACGGCTTCTCCATTGAACCTTCGAAATACCCCGAATCTACATAACAGAGGCGCTAGTCAAGCTCAAAGAGTCACAGGCCAAAGCCACCCAGCGGCGCAGAGGCGTTTGTCCCCGAGACACACGCACACGCACACATCCTGACAGATCCCCCAACTCGGCCAACATGTGCCAACATCACTGCGCAACGCTGCAACAGCTGCATGTTATTTCCCAAAGACTGAACTAGGGGATCCCCTAGCACATGGCCCGTTTGAACGAAGTAAGCTCGCCGACGAGTTGGGTAGCGATCTCTCAGACCCGCAGCTTGGCCATTGGCGCTCGTGAGACAAAAGTTGACGCAAAGAACATGTTCGTAAAACTCAGTGGTGTCCCTGTTTCTCTTTAGACCCACCCAAAAGGTATCCTCAAGCAAAATACCCCCCCTCCCAAAGATTGGGTGTCTTTCGTGCTGCAGAATCTCATAGACGCCCCCGCTGCCCATTGCAAGAAGTACCACACATGTTTTTTTAATTTTTTTTTAGAACATTTCTGGGGGGGCTGGCTTGAAGGGAAAGCCAAAAGACAAACCTTGTTGTGGGGCTCCAGCTATTTTGACACAAACCCATGTGGTCACAGCATGGTAAAACAGAACGTCGCTGCAGGACACACTGGCAGCTTGCATGTGTACCCGCATCAGAGATAGATGCTGATTACATGTTTCTGCCCACGTTGGTAACTCGACCAACAGCGATATCTTGAAGACGATGGCTCGCTGAGTAGGATGTTTGCTCTCGTAGCTTATACCCCACGCAAGCCAAGGTTGCAAGTATGTTGATTGATGGCTCGTGGTCATTAAAGTACATATAATTTCATGTTTATTCCATATTGTGTTGTGAACTTGCCTCTTGATGTGACAAAGCATTGCTTGGTTTCCATACACGCTGCACATGTCATGAGTTGCTGGTCTACCGAAAACGGGGGGGGGGGGGCGGGTTGTCATGACCCCAGGACGGGATTCGCAGGTTCCTAGGCAAAAAGCCACCTGCCAGGACTCAGGTTGGCTTTAGACGCCAAACCAAAAGGAACGCCGCCCAGTTTGGACCCAGAAATAAAAGGTGATCACCTTTGGGGCCATGACTAAAAATGGTTCCCAAGACTGGAACACCAAAAGGTTAAAAGGTCGATTCGCTTTGGGCAACTGAGAAAAGGAACGCCGCTATTTGCTCGGTCCCAAATCACTATGACACGGTCCCCCCGAATGCATCCCGTTCCCAAAAATCCCAAAAATCACCCAGTGATTCGACTGCTGCAAGCTCTTTCAGCTCGCGGGCATGCCGGAGCATCGGTGTCAAAGGTGTCAAAGGGGACCCGCAACATGTGGATTTCCTCTTGGAAACCCTTACCCGGGTGAAAGGGACCCCAAGACCCGCAGAAACGGGAAAGGACTGATTGCCATGATTCGGAATGCCCCGCTGGGTGTGACTGCCACAGCTTTCTGCGCTGTCCATTTATTGTGCAACTGGAACGCACGCGAAAAGTGCCGTATGGTGCCGCCAGAGTGCTTGAACAAAATGCCTTGCTCGCAGGCTGGTTCGCATCCCAAGGGTTTCCAAGTTTTCATGGTTCCGGAAAGGAAGCAAAAACACCCATTGGTTTCTTCCTGGACTGTACATGGACCGGACTGGAAAAAAACAGCTTAAAGGATTCAAGTTTGGCCTTGGATAATACATGGGCTAAGAGGGACGAGTCGAGCTGATGCCAACGCCAGCCGGTGAGACGCTCCTAAGTCGCCGCTCCCTCACTGGCACAAGCTCCAAGAAGGCACTTCGGGAGGTGGTCTACCCCAAGTCTTGGTCATCTGGCCATGGCATATACTGAAAATTACATGCTCACATTATGTACCACATTTCGTCTACCCGGTCTACCCTTAAATATCATAAGCAGGAGTCCGTTGACGATTCCCCTCACTGAAGTTACTGCTGAAGATCTTGAAGAAATAAGCAAAACATATTGGGAAGGGTGATCGATTTATAGTGCTCTCGACAGAAGCGGACTAGGAGCAATAAAAGTTGCCTTCCCAAAAATGAGCCAAAGTCCATATGTGGCATAGTGGAGAGTGCGGTCTCGGCAAAAATATGCGAAACCACTGAATAGGAGGTGAAAGCCCTACTCATTGTGTCCCAGCATATTATCAGCATGAAGTTGGCAAACACCTGTGAATGAGCAACAGCTCTGGAGTTTTACGTTTGTTACCTTGACAGCTACCGTCCCAATCCTGCCTGTGCAACCTACTACAAATCCCAATTTAGGAAGAAGGGAAACCCCTCGGAAAGACCTCTTGAAACTACCCAAGGTGAGGACGTCGATGATCTGCCAATAAATTCATGGGAGTTGACACGGTCTCCTTTGAGGTCCTTCTCAGCATGCGCCCGCTCAGCTTCCCGAGGGACGCAGTTGCTGCATGGCATCCACATCTGGCCCCAGGTTAAAGCTAAAGCAACTAGAAGGGGCGTCATATTTACAAATTACAAACACTATTCCCGTTGATCTGGTTTCCTAACACCTGCATGTCTAGCTGTGTAGGACTTAGAGTACTCATCTTGACATTGGTTGAAAGCAACTCCGCCGCCCAGTGGCCATGCGGAAATGGAACTTCGAACCATTCTTTGGTCGATCATTAGGTGGAGAACCACGAAACAACCGAGGTAAATGCGCACGGATACCACACGCAGTGAACATCGGAGAAGCGGCCTTTGCTCTATTCAAACAAGTGCTCCCTCAAGGTATTTCACCTAACAGGGATCCTTACATGATACACCTGAACATTGCAACTTGTAAATGGTGGTTTCCTGTTATGTTGGTGAAAAGGCCATGTTTCAAATGGGCAAATGTATCTTTTAAGGAGCCCCGCCTAAGGCCATGGAAATGTGATTGAGCTAGGGCTTTGTGATTTCCCAGGAGCTCTTAGCAAGTGCGGCAGCTTGTCACTAGCAATGGCAGCCTTTGGCAAGCCGTGCTACCATTGGCAACTTAACGGTTGGTATCGGAACTTGCGGCAAAACTGAAAAAACAGCCCTCACTACAATCCTCAATAGAAAGGGGCGTGGAACACCCCACAATGCCCCACACACACCACAAACACTTTCGGGCGCTACTCCAATGAGTATCGGAACCCATCATGTGTGTGTGTGTGTGTGTGTGTTTTAAGGGCACCCTTTCCACCTTGGCTGAATTGGAAACCAACAGGATAACCACCATGGCGCATGCCCTTCCTACCAACATAGCATCTGGAGGACACCAGGACCAATTTCCGGACCATTTCATTTTACAAAAATCACCCCGAATGGTAGGTTCAAGGCAAACAAGGCCTGACTTCTTCCGCCAGCGAAAATGAAGATGGGTCAAAACTAAACCACCAAAGGACCGCAGGTTTAAGTGCATGTGTCCATTTACCAGAGTTCCATTTGGGGTACCCAAAAAGAGACCCACAGCCAAATGACGTCCCAGTCCTTTCGCCGGCATTGACCTGCGTGGGCTCAGAAGTAGCACACCTGGCTCTGGCCAGGGGACCCCAGCCATTTTTCACCGGACAAAGTGGGGAAGGATCCCACCAAACGGGGGGGAAAAGCAAAAACAAATCAGCAGGGCTCCCTGTATGCCCCTTACAAATCGCCTCAAATACAAACTCACTTTCAATTAATCCAACAAGTGATGTGTTAAGACCACCAAAAGCGATATATGGATACACTGGGAACCCTGTCTAAGGTCCCCCACCTCCCGAAAACTGAAAGGGGTGCGAAGGGTTCTGTAACTTAGCTTCCCAAGTCTCGACGAAGCTAGCCAGCACCAATTCATTTGGGAATTCAATGTACATAATGTGAGGAAAATCATGGGGAAATATCCAAAGCGAAACGGGTGTCGCAAGCAAGAAGGGTATTTTCCTCTTGGAGGGAGGAGTTGAACTTGTTTGTTGAATATGTATTTATATACATGTATATATATATATAATATAGATATATATACATGTATATATATATATGTATGTATATATATATATATATATATATTGCACGGTGCTAGCTGCTGCTTTCCCAACTCACCAACAGCATGTTGGAAGTTCAAGCTCCTACCGAACTCCAAGTCGCTTTCTTGAAACTGCTGTGGTGTGTAAGTGGAAAATGGCCAAGACATACAACTTAACTTCATCCGACAACCACAGGTTGCTAAGACACCTCGGGACTCGCCCTCTCTCTCACTTTTTTTTGCCGACAGCATGCGAATGCTCACAAAATATGTATTTAGCATTTCGTTGATGGATTGTAAAAACCCAGAACAGTCAGTTCATGTGTACAACAGCATGCTCTGTGCCGCAGGGCGAGAACTGTGGCTAATGAGAACTCCATGAACAGGGGCCTATGGGGGGAACTCTTGATTCCCTTGTTGAAGGCTCTTTGACAATGCTCGAGGGAACACATCACGAAACCAACACCATGGCTATGTTGTGACACAGTTGATATCCTACTCTACTGAGTGGATTCCATCGAAACTGGCATTTTGGGAGGTTCCAAAAGCGAAGAAACTCGAGGAAACCCTGCTGCAAGCTGCGGATGTGAGCGTCCCGGGGCCTTCCGGAGGCTTTTGCTCTCGGTAACCACCACTGTCCCGTCCTGCCAGCAGACCGGACGACCGCCGATGCCAAGCACCACTACACAATTGGACCAACCACAAAAGTCACCGCAACCCTCGGAAATGCGCGAAACTTGCTTCTTGCACCTTGAAAGAGAGGGAAAAAGATGCATGGTGCCCAAGAGTCTGATTGCCAGTGTGACAGAGGTCCGCTCGACGGCTCGCTTCCTGAGTGATTTGCAATGGACCAACAAAGCGTCTGAAGTTGTTTGGAAACAAACAGTAACATCATCTTACAGCATCTTACAACACATTCCAAAACGGTAAACTTCAGGTGAGACAAAAGAGATTGATGATAGCTACTTTGTCTCAATCAAACTTGCAGGCTGTGCGACGAGGATGGACATAGATGCTTGGTGTGCTGTGCAGCGGCACCCACATTTGTTCACGACATAATCTGTCAAACCAGTGACACGTTGTAATCACAAGCACATGTTTGGCATGCGGGAAGGAACTAACATGAACAGCCTTTGGGTTGAAGCAGGTGTCGGAATGAGCTATGCAAATTGAAGTGATACTCAAAGTGGTCAAAACCTCTTTCCGCGGGTCGCTTATGGTTCCCTTGTGACGTCTCACCAGCACAGAGCTCATCAGCATCCTTTTGACACCACATCATCATGTCTGCTGAGTTCTGCCCTGTACAAACACCAAGTGTGTTGTTGTTTCCAGCAACATGAAGCTTTGGCTATTCTGCAGTCAATATTAATGCGTCAATTAAAAGGACCTGTCTGCTGCAACTGTGGCGAGCTCGGCTGGGCGTAAAAACAGCTCGCCAATGATACCTTCCCCTTCCACTCAAGCAAAAACAACGTGTTGCCTTTGTGGGCGTCCCCAGAGGACCATTCCCCGCGAAAAGAAAACTTCTGGTGTAATCCCAGTTGGAAGGAGAGTGAAGCTCCCGTTGCTGTCATCTCTGTTATGATGTTGTCGGCAGATTTGTTACAGAAGCTGAACTCATTCGTTGCCAGAAATGCGTAGAAAGCGTGGAACAAACACATGCAAACACACATGCACACACAAAATCCAGAAACAACAAATGGTATTCAAGGATGTTTGCTCCAAGGAGACCTGACGCAAGCTGAGAGTCATCCATAGCGGCCTCATCTCACCCCTCCGCGCGGGACCCTGAAAAACAAGCCGGTTCAGAGCAATCTCCTTTCAGGGGGTGCCTTGTTGGGGTGACTCCGAAGTGAGAGAAGTCAAGAGTTCAAGGCAGGCTTCCAGGCAGAAACTTTAATGTTGTCTTGCAAGGTGAGTCAACTGGGCCCACGAAACTCAACATTTGTAGTTGTTGTCTGAGCCCCAAGCAGATTGAACAAGCCCATATTGGCAAGCACGTCGAGGAAAAAGACTGGATCATCACCATTTGCGGGCCAGGCTAGTCATATATTCACAAGTGGAGGAATACAAACATACGATAACAAAAGCCATGTGGTTTTGGACATGTCTCCACCCCAGCTTTTGCCCCCAAAAATGGATGTTTGATTCTGGTCCAGGATTAGTGAACCTCAAATTGCAAAAAAAGCAAAGATCCCAGTTTTGGGGTGATCGTTGCTGGCAGGTTTCGCACTGGTTTCACTCCTTGCGCGTGGTCTTCCGCTTCTGTTCCGAGATGACCTGTGCCGGTTGCAAGGGAGGCATTGCGACTGGACAACTTGAAAACGGTGCAATCTGGTCTTTGGTACCAACATTTTTATATTTTGTTTAAGTCTTTGGTCCCAACAAATTTCGAAAATTGTCCCTCTCTCCCAAAGCTGACCCTCTTTCAATCTGCACGTGCCACACAAAGCATGTACTCGGTACTCGGTGAGGCTGAACTGGCCCTCGACTGAAGCCGGGGCCGCCTCATGTTTATAATGCTGCATCGCCCCGGAAGACTAGTGGTTCCAGGTGCAGGATGCAGCGACAATTCGCCTGAAATCCCAGCGCTCACTGGCGTTACTGGGATGTATACCACCTGCATCGAGCTTTGCTAGCCAGAGGAACTCAACAAAAAGCGTGAGCTCCATGAGACATGGGTCCACCCCATTCCCCGAGGTCATTGACGTGACCAAAGACTAATCTAAGCCACCCTTGAAAGGATTGCACCGGAGGTTTCTTGATTTCCTAAGCAACGCTTTTCCAACGCCTACAACAGTCGCCACGAATTGCTGGTTGCTGCTTCCCTTGAGTGCTAAATGAGTGTACGTCCAAATCGAGAAGACCAGTCGAGTTCCAAACAACAGGGATATACATACTTTTTTTTTATCAACTACTGGAAAGACGCCCGGGTCCGCAGGTTGACACATATTCCCAATATGTTCCAAGTGCCTCTTGATTGGCATCTTTCACGGTTCTCAAGCTCAATGCTACAGACCGCACACCCGGATTTCAATCAGGTATGTCTGGCTTTGATGGAACCCTCCTATTGGTTGAGTTTACCGGAGAACCAACATGAATCCACGTGCTTTCGGGGTCTCATTTTGAGACAGACCCAAGTCCCCTTTGCCACTCGCCGGATGCCTTGGTCTCCACATGAGCATTGTTCTGAGCCTGAGTCCGTGGCAAGGAGCGGACTTCAAAACCGGCCGTGCCGAAATCAGAGCTGGCAGGATGTTAAAAAAAAGATAATACTAATAAAACATTTACATCAGTTGAGTCTCTCAAACCCCAGAATACTTTAGATAGCTTAACTATTTTACATTAATCCAAATATATAGTTTTTCACATGTCACATTTGGCCCAGGGACACGGAAACTTCTCAAATGATCTTAGACATACTTATATTTCTCAAGGCCTCCCCAAAAAACAATATATCTATATATGGCTGTGGCTCAAAAAACCGGTACCAAAATGGAACCCTGGTAAGTGGAAACATGGACCAAAACCCGCGTAACCCCTCCTGTATAATTCTGAGCCACACCCATATATAATTGAATTACTGTAGTTATTCGATTTCCAGGCCTTGCACGACACATAGGCCCAATGCCTGTTGCCCCGTCGACCCCGCAGCAGTTTGACCGAGTGCCAGACGTTGAAGAGCCGCTGCTCCTTCACCGTCTTCTTGCTCTGTGTAAAGCTGCCATCGGCACCTGCAGTCGACAAAAAATGCGGGTGCACTGGGGTCACTCTCTTGGCTGTTTCTGCCCTAGCGAAAACACACATTGGTCAACTCCCCTACTTGGAAACTGCATGTATAGGTAACGGGGTGTCTCAGAACTTTCGGATGCTAAAAGAAAATGTTGGGCCCCAGCGCATTAAAACCACACCCTCATCACACTCATCGTTGCTCGAATCAACGGGGAAAACAACAAAAACACACACACACACAACGCATCGCTTTGTGCCTGAGATGTTGGAGCACTGCTCCCGCGCATTCTGCACCGCCTGCGGCAACCATTCCAGAGACTTCAGGCACTCCCCAGCAAACATGGACATACCCTTGCCAACAGGAAAGTAAGTCCCCCTTCAGGTTGGTAGGCCTGGCTCGGCTCGGACCTCAATCGGAACAGCCACGACAGCAAGGAGCGCTCGTGGAAACATCAGCCGGCAAGTTGAGTCTTAAGCGCATGTGCAACGAAATCTCCAGCGCATGAGCCACGGTCAATTTGTTTGGCTTCCCCAACAGGTGGGGAAATTTAGAGCTTGCCCCTCACGTCCCTCTCAAATAAACCATAGACTGGAAGTTTCGACCAAAACAGGGAAAGCCGCAGCTGAAGGGTTTCATACTTTCCTTCCCCTCCCGTTTCAAAAAAGGAGGTACCCCCTTTTGATTGACAATTGAAGGGACGACGGGAAACCACCTACTTTTGGAGTCCCCCTTTTTTGAGACACGCCCAAATCACGTCAAATCTTCTCGGTTGCACCCAAGCTCCGTGCTAGTTGCATGTTTCAACTGAATTGGGGATTGAATTCCTTGAGGGACCCTCATGGGTCAGCTAGTTTTACCGGATTGAGCTCGTTCTGCAATCTCATCCCGCTCTTCCAACATGCTTAGCCATTGTCTGAACAACCTCCCGTTGGCTTCCCTTCAACTTAGCTTGGCCCGCATTCTGGGTTTTGGAGACCCCTTTTCCAGATCAGGGTGTCTTGTTGCAACCAAAATACCCCAGCCATAGGTAACCTTCTGGGAAAAAAAAGACAAATGGCATAATACCAATGTGAACCAGTGCCTATGTCTAACCAAACGAACTTAAAAAGTCGACAACAAAAACCGCAGGGGACATTGTCTCGAAATAGGGGGGACCCCCACGCCGCAAATGCTGGTGTTCCCTCCAGTTTCCCTTGTAATCCACCCAAAAAACGGGTACCCGAGAAAAAAAAAAAAAGGAAAAAGAAGAAGAAACAACAACGAAGAAACACAGAGAAAAACAACAGATGAGCCACCCAAAGTGCCACCCCGGTCGCACCTTCAAGCCCCGGCCGCCGCCCCTAGCAACCGGAACCACCGCCTGGCGCGATCCGAGCGTACTCAACCAGAATTCCCGTGCCGTTGGGCGGTTGTACGCATCGCCTTTCCAGTTGAAAGGGGGCGTCCTTTCAGATGACGTTTCAAGGGGAAATATCAATAGGGAAGCCTGCTGCCTGGTTCTGAAGCCTGTAAGGAGAAAACTGGAGGCGCGTGTAGCGGGCTGTGTGTTGGTGTTCCAGGTAGTGCTAGCAAAGGCAATGGACTCCTTCCGAAGGGCTCAGAAGTGGTTAGAAAGGAACGCTTGAAACGGCAAGCACATGATTCCCCCAATTCGATGTGTCTAGTCTTCCCCGGAAAGGGAAAATGGAACCATAAATGGAGATCTTCACATCGAGCTCTTGAAGGGGTCCTAGTTTTTATATATGATATGTTATGGCATGATTTCGGAAAAGCGCGCGCGTTTATTAAATACCGGTGCCCCCTGACTTCGTTTCGTTTTACAGAGGAGCCAAACGGAAACCAACCATCCGGGGGGTCCGCTCATGTTGAGACAAACTCGAATGCCAATGGTAAATTGCATGGCGAGGGACGTCCTTGACACGAGTTGTGGGGAGATCCATGTCGCTCGTGAGTGGAACCCTCCTTACCGGTAAACGGTAAACCGAAGGTGAACTGCATCGAACGGATTTCCGGCTCGTCACGAACAATGAACCGGCGACCACTTCATTGCAGGGGCTGTGTGAAACTCAAAGCATCAAGCTTGTCCTGATGTCAACATTAAACACAACTATATTTTGTAAATAACAGCACCATCATGCGCGTTTTCTGTTGCATCAAGATCTCCTTCCATTGATTCCTTTCGTGCAGGGCCCGGAAACAGCGCTGTCGAGGGAGCATCCATGGGTTGAGCCTGTTCACCCGCGGCTGGCTGCGGATTGCTAGCTGCAACCAATGCGTTAGCCCTTTTCTATGCGGCATCCATCTTCTTCAATTCCCACTGCCAGCGACATTTTCGGCAGTTCGTCTCTCATGCAGGAAATTCAGGGAACGATGGGATGAAGGGGCCGATCTCATCGCTACAGGAATGTAGGACACAGAATGTATGCCTTCACAGAGCGTGCGTACTTGGGAGCATCGAACGGCCCCTGCATATATGTCTGTAGCCGTTTCAAGAACATGTTGGTGTAAGAAAACAACAAACACATAGTTGCCCATGTCTGCCGAGTCCGCAAATAAACACATGCTAAATGAAGCGTATGCAGCTGATGAAGAACTGCATTCCTCTCACACGCTTGCAAACCTTCAAAAGGATGCCGCGTCTCAAAACACACGCACACACTCAACAGTTTAGCCATGACCAGGGTCTTTTCGAGACTCGCCTCCGCCTTCACCTTCTTTGGCGACTTGGCCGGCTCCTTGCCAACAGGTTCAGAGAGAAGGGGAGTGGAAGCTTGGGCTGAAACCATGGGCCAACTTTTTGTGGCTCTTGCGAGTCTATGAATCGCGAGAGAGGGCAACTGATGAGGTCCCCACCAACTGAAACTCGATTTCCAGGAATGGTTCACAGGATGAAAGATCACGCATGGGAGGGAACCCTCCGGCCTGCTAAGATTGGTCAATGTCTACGTGCCAGGCCACAAGACACCCAACCACCGTGTCTGTGGTGGCCTCGAGAAACATGAAGTCTGCTCGCAGCCCCGATGAGAAAAGTCCAGCCTTGCAATGCAGCTTCTTGCGTTGTTAATTCGTTCGTTTTCAACAAACGAAGCGGCGGGTGAAGTCAAACCCAGGCAAACTCGGTTGCTTTCTTCTCCCCTGCTGTTGTTTGTTTCTAAAAAAAACTAAACTTTTAGTGGTTTAATGGAAAACCCATTGGTTGGCAAAACGTTAAAATCCTAACATCCAAGCAAAATGCACCAACACAAACTAAGCGCTCCCAGTTTCCGCAAGCTCGAGCAAGCGAGCTTCGCGTCCTCAGGCCTCTTTCCCATGGCGACAAGCGGGCTCGCTCGAGCCAGGCTGCAACTTGCACCATGCCTATGTTGCGATGCTCAACTTTGCTGTTGACCCCCCGGCAAACAGCTTTTCACTTTTTGGGGGGTCAGTAGAAGACACCAGAGTATCAACCCCCGAAAAGTGAAAGTCTAAAGATCCAACTCAATTGCAGTCAAGTCAAGGTCGAGGCCCTTCAGTCCTGGAAAACTGTGCACAAACCGGCCATGCTGTGGATAAACAGGATCAAAGCACCAGTTGGCGTGGATGATCGCCTATGAATAGTGAGATGGTGCAAAGTGGTATTCGTCCATCCACAGTAAGAAAAGTATCCCTCCCAAATTAGTCCCAAACCAGCCTGAAACCAAGTCTGCACCCTGCTAAGTCCAAACCTATGCCCAAGGGACCTTCATTGATAAGATCTTGGCCCGTTTGTCCAGACTCATATGGGTTGGCATTGAGGATCTGACTTTTGCGCTGGGCCTGGTGGGTGCAGGGATCATGACGTCTCAAGGGGGTGTGAGAAAGCTCAAGGTAAGTCACCATCACTGGTCTGAGAATTGCCATTCTGGCATTTTATCTTCCTTGCAGTTCTGTGCCCAGACGCAATACACAGGAGCAGCGTCTGCCCAAGCGCGGTGTACTACCCAAATGATCAGAAAGCAGCAAGGAACAGTGACAAAAAGGTTTAAATCCAGAAAGCGATCAAGAACACCTTTAGCGTACTTAGTTTCTAGGCCCTCAAGAACCTCAATCTAATCAAAGGAAACCTCCCCAGCCAGGAAAGCCGGCCTCCTTCTCTGACGGCTCACCTCAGTGCATAGGCTAGGACAAGTGGATGAACAAACTCCCCATGTCAAAACGGATACCCCGACCGCCTGTCTTCATTGTTGGCTATACTTTTCTGCCTGTCCCCACTGGGGGCCCTACTTAATTCATTTTGACATCTGAAGTCTGCATCACCTTCAAACCTCAGGTGCCATGGGCACAGGTAATGCTTGGAACAAAACTGCATGCCCATGCAGGATTCTCAATGCTGTCAGATCGGCCCAAGGATCCTGAAGGCACCTCCGGATGCTCTGGACAGTTCAACAGTGGTCAATCCCTATCCACAATGCCGATCGGACGTCGCTGCAAGGTTCGCAGCCCTCTCAGCTTCCAATTTTGTTGGCCATGGGGTAAGGATTGCTTGAACAGGCCATGGCTACTCTGGAAGGGAGAGGAGCTTCAAAATTTGCTCCCCGGACAGGGCAAACACTTGAGCCCCAAACACGGCAAAACAAGTCCGTGACCATCATTCCCCCCCTGCCGAGAAGCACACACACACACATACAGAAGTTCAAAATCAAAATGGCATGTAACCGCTCTGCCTGTCAGCCAAACTCACTTTCAGCGTTCAAAGAGCCATAACCCATTTCCGGCATGCCACAAGCGCAAGACCTCGGGAGCTCTCACATGATCAAAAGGCGGGTTCAGTCTGCTACCACAATCACCTTGCCCACAATCGGTGGTTTGTGACATTGAGGAACACTAGCGGATTGGGTTGTTTGGGAGATTGAATTGGAAACCACCGGAACACCCTGCAACCACACATTGAAGAACCTGTGAACCACGGGACAATATTACTTGTTGCCTAAGAGGACCGTGGGCAACTAGCTAGGCAACATGGATTGTCCTCCTGGTTTTCGTGGCATGTCTACGCCAAACCTGTCAGTTGCTCAGCCATGGTCAGTGAACAAACTGTCAGGCCTAGGCCCAGCTAAAGGGTTCGGCAGTACCCATTGTAAGACGTCCATGAGCCATAATTACCTGGACTTACTGCTGAGGCAAGGGACACTGATGGAAAACCAAAAAACAAAGAAGCAAAGAGTGGCAAGTCCGGGGCGTTTTGACAATTCGAAGGAACACAGCCCTCTGGGACGCGGACACGGAGCTTCCTGCCTGAAAAAACATAAAAAGCTCGGACCATGAGACCACACCCTTCAAAAAGACTCCGTCCATACATATATATATATATGTATATATAAATATATTAGATGGCCCATATGTCCATGTATAAGTACACACAAATCTACATAATATCATAACAGCATCATTTTGTCTCTATGTGCCACACGAACTCTGGTTTCAGGGATCGCAATATGGGGACACTTCCCGCATGGTCGCGCACTGGCTCTGGCAAGTGTAGCTTTGCGTAAGCCCTTGAAACGTGGACACTCACACTCGAGTCACGGATTGAAGACACTTCTTTTGTCTGCCCGACTGTCGACAAATGCCACAAAAAAGACCCGGTCAAGGTGGGGGATTGCCAACATTTCAAACAAACAAGTGGCCAGAAACAAATGTCCTTGCCACATGTACTAGAACAATCAAGGCTTGACGAGCTGATGAATAATGCAAAAGTCGCCCACTGAATCATGGCCCTCTTCAGCACTAGGCAAATTCAAACATAGTATCCGTTTACTTTTCTATAGCAGTTGGTCAGACAGCAGGGGAGGGGCCAAAAAGGATCCAAGAAGTCTGGTTCTTTAGAACTTCGACCTTGGAAAGGAGGGGACACTTTTTCGGTACGTCAACCACCAGGTACTAGCGAAGAGGGCCTGGGTCCGTGAATCTTGGCCTGAACTTGGGCCGTTGAAGGTGGTAGAAGGAAGACTAAGACCAAACAGGGAACCTGCTAGATGTGATCTCCTGAAACGAGTCCTGAGCGAAACACGGCCACACATCCGGGCGATATAGAGAATATAGAGATATGAACAACGGCCATGGCGTGAAATGACACTGGAATTGGGTGAGGCCCCCATGCCTCCCAAATTGAACATGGCTTGATGACGATCTTGACCTTTCATTTGGTGAAGGCCCCAGAAAAAAAAAAAAGAAATGTGTCCAGTATAGTGAATTATGTTTAAAACCAACAAGGGAAACTAGCAAAAATATTCTGCAGAAAATGGACATGCCGTCAAAGTGAGGCCCCATGTCCCTCCCAAATTGAACATGGCTTGATGACGATCTTGAGCTTCCATGTGGTTAAGGCCCCAGGAAAAAAACACACACACAAAAAAACACACAATATTTCCAGTATAGTGATGAATTATGTTTAAAACCAACAAAGGAAAATAGCAAAAAAAAAAAAACTGCAGAAAATGGACATGCCGTCAAAGTGAGGCCCCATGTCCCTCCCAAATTGAACATGGCTTGATGACGATCTTGAGCTTCCATGTGGTTAAGGCCCCAGGAAAAAACACACACACAAAAAACACAATATTTCCAGTATAGTGATGAATTCCTTTTAAAACCAACAAGGGAAAGTCACAATAATAATAAACAAACAAAAGCAACTTAAGAATATGGAGGTGACCGAACCTCACGTTGAATAACTGCACTCAAGTGCTTCGATCCAGTGGCCTGTTGTCTCACGTAAACCGATGGATCAGATGTTCGGGGTCACAGGGCAAGCTCCAACTTTTTGGGTGTGGACCATTTTGGTGGTAAAATAGCCAGCTTAGACCTTTTTTGGGGCCCTCCACTGGATTGGAAGTGAGATATGGCTGTTGTCAAAAATATGGTACCCCCAAAATGGATTCCTGGTAAATGGAAACATGGACGATTTAACCTGCGGTCCATTTCCTGGTGGTTTAATTTTGACCCATACCTACCTCAGCAAAAAGCTGAAATCGCCGATATGTTCGCTGCTTGTGCAGAAGCATGGGCAGTGGAAAAGTGCAGCTCACTTCTTGGCAGCGAACCCAGGCACCATGCTATTGTAAAGAGTGGCTACCCGGGAGTTTAATTCTTTGGCCTAGAATCCTTTAGCTTGTAAAAACATGAATTTGAATTGTGAGGCGACATTTCTCCTTCCCCCCATTCCCTGCCAGTGTATTTCCCCCTTGTAACAGCATCCGGCCCAACGTGAACCCTGTCTCTTGCCCGCCTCAATTCGCCTGGAACGCGGGCGAAGGCTGAGGGGCCCAACAAAATCACAGTGTTTCGAGGAAGCCCCTGAACGACCAGTTTTGTTTGGCAGAGACCCCCTCTTCAGCCTTGCATAGTTTTGCGAGGGTAAGTCCAAAACTATGGCAAAGTGTCAGCTTGATCGGGACCTGCAACATCCTTAAAAAGCTGGTTGTCAACATGTTGGGTGTGGGTCACAAACTCGGGAGACCCAACATGATTAGCGTCCTTTTGTTGGTTTTGAGGTACACCGACCCAAAAACAATGTACCTCACAAGCAAGCATGTACGCAAGACAGACAGACAGACAAACAGACCGGCAGGCAGGCAGGCAAGCAGACAGACAAACAGGACACACAAAGAAACAACGAACAATCGAACGAACAAACACAAACACAAACAAAACCAAACGAACAAAATCAAACTTAACAAACAGACAGAGAGGCAAACAAGCAAGCAAGCAAACAAATATAACTCACACAAAGCAACAAAGAAAGAAAGAAAGAAAGAAAGAAAGAAAGAAAGAAAGAAAGAAAGACAGAAAGAAAGAAAGAAAGAACGAAACAAACAAACAAACAAACAAGCACACACACACAAACCAGCAAGCAAGCAAGCAAGCAAGCAAGCAAGCAAGCAAGCAAGCAAGCAAGCAAGCAAGCAAGCAAGCAAGCAAGCAAGCAAACAAACAAACAAGCAAACAACAAAAACAAACAAACAAACAAACAAACAAACAAACAAACAAACAAACAAACAAACAAACAAACAAACAAACAAACAAACAAGCACACACACACACACATGTGGCACTAAGGTACTTCAAATTGCCAATCGAAGATGGTTTACACGTCATGTCCTGCCGGCATGTTACCAGACCTGAAACCCCACGGCCAATGGCTGATGGAAGTTGTGATAGCAACGACACCACACCAAACACAACTTGCAGGCTTGAGCGTGTAGGTCACAAAAAGCTGCACGCAAACTCAGCAACCAAACTATACATACACATCTGAATACGTCACGTATATACATATGTATATATATATATATATATATTGTCGATATTACATACGGCTGGCAACACAACATACTAATGTCTTGTTTGCACTTTGCGGTTGTTGCAACAAGGTTTTGCGCAAGACCACCTCGCCACCTGGATCTCGATTGTGCTTGGGTACTTTTGGCTGAGATTGCCCTTGGGTTGTGAGAGCAAACATATCATGTGCATAGACATATGAGGTCCGATTGAGGACCATTCAGGGACACGACCTGGTCGCCCCCTACGACTCTCGACAGATAGCCAGCTCGTCCTAGTCTGTAAAGGTCACTGCCCAACCAGGCTAAGACACAAAGAACCGGCTCCTCCAAGACGACCCCGCAGGCCTCGTGGGGAGGTCTGGATGCTAACCTCATGGCAAGGCCTCCCAGGCGTTCGGCAGTGGGTATTGTTCGTTTGGTCTCGCGCTGCAATACCGGCGTCAAATAGGGTAGCCGAAAACGAACATACCCTTATATTGGTAACATCGGGCTCCAGTGTTTGTTTAGAATTCACACACACACACACACATTCAGTTCACGCGTGCACATGTGCATGCGAGTGCGCGTTCATGTGCTCGCGGGCGCGGGCGAGTGCGCGTGCGCGTGGGTCTGCGTGCGCGCGCATGTTTGTGTGCGTGTTTTATCTTTTTGTGTGTGTGTGTGTGTGCATGTTGAGGCTTCGCTTGCCACCTGGGCACAGAAGGAAACCAATCACCATTTTGGGGCCCACGCATTGTGACACCTGCGTGAGGGACACCATGGAATGAGACCATCGGCGACTTTTGCCAACCTCAGGCTGTGAGGGGATACCTCGCGTGTACAACATGCTAAACTTGGTTGGGGTTCCTAGCTTCACTTAAGAGGACGGCGAACTAATTCATTCGCAAACTAAACACACGGAGTCAAGGAAGCAAAGAACAATGAGTTGCATCAAGTACACTTTGACATCCCTGTGGGCTCCGCGCGACATGTCCTCATAAGCCGGCCAACATTCACCAAACTTCACATTCTACAGCGCAAAAATTGAACGTTTGAACAATCTGATGATCAGCACGCTTGAAAACAGCAGGAAGAACGCCAAGCGAAGTGGTTCAATGCGTCTTTCCTTCTTTGCAGTTATTGCTCTCTGTGACTGCGTACTGTAACTCCTCTGCCCTCAAATGCATTTATCTCTATGTTTGAGGGCGCACACACACATTGTGTATTACAGTTTTACGCCTGCGGAGCTGTAATTAGTGAACTGCTCCCTTTTGGACACGATCGCGGGCACTTAGCATAACTTCACCCAAGGCACAGTGTACCTTCCCCAACTGACATGTGGATGGACGAACTCCTGCACCTATGGTTTCAAAGTGCGAAAAGGATTCCGTCCACAGCTCAGTTCCTGGGCCTTCACTGCCTGGCAAGAAGGCCCCCGTGTCTTTTCCACACGTCCGTGGTTGGGCCGAGTGCCCGCTGCCCTCACCGGCAGCGGCACGGCGAAAATGGGTTTCGTGGCATTCCAAGGGAACAGCCACGCGTGAGACAAATCGGCTCAAGGGTGTCTTGAAATCCCAAACCCCTGCTGCGTGGTTTTTTGTTTTTGGGGGCGGGTCAAAGCTCGAAGTTATATCTCGGTTGCTTTCTGCTCCCCTGCTAAAAGTTTAACTTTTAGTGGTTTAGTGGAAAACCCATTAGTTGGCAAAAAGTTAAAGTCCTAACAGCCAACCAAAATGCACCAAAGATATGGAGAGGTTGCCAAGGTTCCCAGGGTTCCCAACCGAATCCGTGGTCAGAATCCAAAGCTGCCTTCGGTCAGAACCCCAGCAATTTTGCGGCCGCAACATGAACCAAACAAATTGTTGGTCGTCAAAACTAATTGGGGACTGTCTTGAACTGCTTCGAGAGAAAAGGAAAAAAACATATTATGAAACAAACCACATCGAAAGAACGTCTGGCTTTGGCGCGTCTTGACATAGATTCGCATCATGTTCTGCCGGGGGTCGATTGCTTGACCGAAAACAGCTGGTCATGTCTGACCATGGGAAGCCCCGCTGTATTCGCCATTGGGCACCTCATGGGACAAGCCACGCACATGAGCCACCCAAATGACTCGCTTGCTTTCGAAAGCTCCCCCGCCAAAAGTTCTCAAACTTTGGTTTAATGCGGAAAACCCTAACAGTTGGCAAAAATTCTGAAACTTTAGTGGTTCAATACGGAAAACCCAAAAATGTTGGCAAAAAAAAGAAGTTCTCACGTCCTAACATCCCTTGGCAACAAAAAACACAAATGCACCAAAGATGACTCCCGGACTGTACCAGCTCGCACTCCGCGGGTCCCGTGGCTTTCGGAGGCTCCTTTCACGGACCCGGAGAGCTGACCAGGGGGGTCTTTTTGCCACCGTGAGAATTTTTTGGCGACTTCTCAAAAAGGAATCCTTCACTACAAGAACAATCGATCATGAATCGACCAAAGGTGGCAAACATATTCATCCTGGAGTTGACAACATGATCAATACCAGTCGTTGGCTGAACCCAGCCACGGCTTCATTGCGCTACAAGGGGAAAGGAGGAGCTTGTGGTGGTGAATGCGACTTGCCAGAATTGTGCAGATCATCAAGCACACGCCACACATTTGTTAGCGCAGCTGTTTGTGGAAAGTCCGGACACTGCCCTCGCCCAAATGAATCAACCAAACCATGTTTAAAAGGTCCAACGGAGACTCTAGACTCGCAAACCCCAAACCTCAACCAGATCAACTAAGCACGATTGAAGGTCCCAACAAGGACTCCAGACTCCCAAACCCCAAACCTTACCGAAATCAACCAATCATGTTTTCAGGATCCAAAGGAGACTCCACACTCCCAAACCCCAACTTCAGTCAGTCAAGTCCCGCTGATCAAATTGACTTGCGAAGCGAGCCCTCGCAGCAAATGGCGCTCAAATGACCAAGACCTCCGCTGCATGTCCTGCGAGGGCAGCAATTGCATCTGTGTCATTGTAGCTAAAAGCCGACGTGATAAAGCAGCACATGTTGCTTCCTTCTAGTCACCAATCACGAAAATGGCACATCCTTACTCCAAGACATCAATCCTTCGACAATGGGCGATCAACAGGCAGCGTCATGGCTTGTCTTCAGGGCGACCCCTAGAACGGATCATAACCAATGTGCTTCAGCATGCAGGAAACACATCAAGCCTTGGCATGGCAATAATCATAAACATGATCAACATCATCTACCAAATCTACCTCCTTTGTCTACTGTCACATCACACGAACATCAATTAACACCTGGAAACAAGGTGATCGTTGCCAAGATCACCTCAAGTGAAACCACTCTGGGCGCAAGCAAGACCATGGACGAAGACTACTCGAAACAACGCCTGTTGTTGCACTACGTCCGCTTCAAACCGTCACGCAGCCATGGCGTGTTGCAATGTCCCGGCGGAGAAAACACACACACCTCCCCCTCCGCTTCTTCTCATAGAGCGGGGATGAATTCTGCTTTCCGGAAATCCCACAGGTCCGGACAATAATTTGCTATCTAAAACAACCTGCAGGTCTTAAACATGCGCCTTAAGAGGGCTTGGATGGTCCCGGCATCTCCGTTGAAAGTGTGAGCCTGATGTGATGCAACTGGACGAATGGCAGCAGGCCCTCATATTCAAATGGGGTTGGGCGCCCAAGGATCTGCAAATTTCAGCGAATACCAAAGCAATACATATAGGCGAATGACTGTTGGCAAGATGAACCTTGGCGGTTGCTCAATCATTCCAAAACAATGTCATTCCAAACCTCGTTCTGGCGAACATGGCCAAACACTCAAACAATTGCTGCTGAAAGAGAAGATGTCTGCCCGCACGTCCAATGAGTTCCTCACCAGTCACGACAAAGCGTTGTGGGGGGTGGGGTCCACCAAGGAATGCCCGGCAGAGCGTTGTTCCCGCAAACTTCCGTCGGTCCTTTCAGGCTGTCCGTCATCATCCAATCCAATACTCGCGCAGGCGAGAGCAGCTTGCCTTACCGCTGAGAAGTCAAGCGAACTTGCCTCCCAGTCATGGAAGTGGCCATAAGACCCTTGATTGTCTTGTGTATATATAAAATACTATACCTGCGTGGATATATATATATATATATACATATAGTATTGGTCTGTGTTTCCTGAAAGTAAAAATCCTCAGGTTATTTGAAGGGAAACCAAACGGACACCACGGAGTCCCCTATTTTGATACATATCATACCACATCGCAGGAGAAGCCAAGAAGCGCAGCCACTTTGCGCAGAAAGATGCACTTGGGCGTCATAAATGAAGGTAACAGAGGCAACATCACGGCAGGCCTTCTTCTATAAGCTGTCTTAATTCAATTCCAGGTGCGTAGGAACCAAAAAACCCAAATGGCCAGACACTACGTAAATGCAGGCTGATATGTCTCAAGGTCCCTGATAAGATCCCATACGGGAAGCACGCATTGGGTCATCTTGAGCAGCTTGCCTGGCAACGGCTCTAACTTTCGCACCCAAAGAACCGCAATGTTGCGTCACACATATGGACTTTATTTCCCAAAAGGTTAGAGGCTAAAGATCCAACCCAGCAGTCAAGATACAAGGTCGGGCGGGCCACGAGGCATAGCCAAAAGGAGGTTTGAAGAACTTTGTGGTTTGCTTGGGTGGTCAAACCACGGGGAAGTAAATGTAATGCAATGGGGCAACACAGATTGGTGGACAAACCATGCAGCCTACTCAGGTTTACCATCCAAGTGGGGCGGGGGTGTGGGTGGTTCTTCTGTCTGAACTTGTATCCTGTTTGCACATCTGGGCAGCTCCAGGTCAAGAATTGCAACTTTTCAGCGGCCTGAGAAAGCGACCCCGAATTCCCATACATGCTTTCAGTTGTAGCCGGTATCGTTTTTTTGGAAGAGCAGTTTGGAAAACAAGTGCCTGTTCAATACTAATCTGAATGAAGTGTAAAGACAGTCAGATGAGGAATGCCCATTGACTTTTGCAACTGAGTACCAAGCTAGCACTCACTACCGTGGACAGAATCTTGAACACTTGTTCGCTGCGTTCTTTCTTGGATGGAACTTGCTGATCCCGTTTGTGCGCTGCGACACTCTCATTGCAAATGGCCCTGAGAGTCTACACTTCACTGTGCCGCTATGTCTACCAACGACTTCCTGCGCCGTGACCCTAAAGACTGTTTTAAAACAGCATCTTCTGGCTAGTCAAGCAGATCGCTGGCATCCTGATGATCCTCAGCCTAAACCAGTTGACTGCAAAGGTCAACGGGCCACAAACGGGGCAAATGCTATTCATTTCAGCAGGATTGCAAGACGTGAGCCACCAAGTGGAGCCTCTACTAAACCAGAAAGTGGAACTAACGCCAAATGATCCATTCGTCGCAGTTTGCTCTTCTCAAACAATTTCGCTTCGTTTGCACGAGCCTAAACGAGAACCACGTGAGAACCGGGAAGGTTCCCTGCTAAACTTCTACTTCGCTCACCTTTTCCAAGCAGTGAAACCTTGTCAAATGCAGTCCATACAACATGCAACACTGACCACAACGCATGCCTATGAAACGACTGCCAGAAAAACGGATTCAACAGAGTCGTCCCCACAACATGATGGGTGTAGGCCTAAGCTTCTGCCAAAACATATCGCACAGTTTGTTCGTCACAAAATGACACCCCCAACGTAAGACCCCATGTGTCTAGTAAATCAGCGTTTGTAGAGATCTCAAGGTCACCGTTTCGGAAAAACAAGTTCGGTGCGTGAAATGTAAACGGGGCTACAATTGGTGGTGTTCCTTTGGTTTCAACAAAGACGGTTCCCTGAAAATGTGTCCATTAAAGCGGTTCCCTGAAAATGGGTCCATTAAAGCGACATCCAAAAAAATACCCGCATGGTGGTTTCAAGTGTTCGCCCCCCCCCGAAAGCAAACCATATACAGCCCGTGAAAATCACAACACAATCCTTCTCATGGACGACAAAAAGACAAGGCTCCAAACAAAATGAAACCACTGACTGACTCGCCCGAAAATGAAACAAGACAAGGCCCCCCCCCCCAAACAAAACATGAAATGACACTTTAAAGACTTACGGACTCCAGGACCCATGCCACAGAAACATTTTTTCCCGAGGCGCAGTAATGTATCCCCGGGTACAGCAGGGCATTGAGCTCCGTGAGCATGGCCGGGCTCTGCACGCTCATGCAGCTGGCGTTTTCTTTGAGCTGCAACCTCCAGAGTTTCGAGAGAGGGAGTGTGGCTAGGGCAAAAAAGCGCAGGTTTTTGTCTTTGGGGGTGCTCAAAAGTAAAGAGCTAGGGCAAAAATGAGCAAAAGCGCAGGTTTTAGTCCCTGGCTTTTTATGTACCAAGGTGCAATTCTGGTACTTTCATTTGAGCCGCAGGCGGATTCTTGTCGGGGGACATGGCTTACCAAAAAGGGGGCGAGAAGGAACACCCCTGGTCACAAACGGGTCACACTGAGCTTTAGGCTCATGCATGATGCCGTTTTAAAATGCACTAAGACTGAGATCCTGTTCCAGCTACCTGACCATGGCATATATATATATGTGAACTTTTGTTGGGTTCACTTTCTGAAACACATCAAGCCTAAGAGGTATCCCAACAACAGCCCCGCAGTTTCTCAGCGAATTGATGCCCAGCCATCCCTGGGGGGGAAATGGTGAAGCTGTCCCAGTTGCCCGGACCGAGGTATCCCGGTTGCCCACCTGCCCATGAGGAATTTGAAACACCATCCCATCATAGCTAGGTCCTTCAGTAGAGAGGTTCGAATAAGGGCACCCTTTCTTCCGTCGTCTATTTTAGTAGGGGACCCCCCCCAAGAAAGGGGAGAGCAGGGCACTGGGGCAGATTCACCAAAGAAGCCTTCCAGCAGAAAGAACAACTCAGCTCGAAGGAAGGAGACCTGCGGAGCGGAAGAGAAGCCGAATTGGCTCCCCCGGAACGGCTCAAGTGGAGGGACCCCGTTGGCCCGGCTGTCCGCATGCAGCTGCAACACCCCCTGTAGAAGCTGGAACTCGATCAGCGAATGCCACGCTGTAAATCTTGGTTGACATTGGGCTTGGGGAGCAAACAAACATATATATGTATATTTATATATATATATATATATATAGCAGTTCAGTGGATTTGGAGTTCAACCACTAAACCACAACAAGCAAAAATGTAAACTGTGTCCCAACAACCATGTACAGGACCCTTTTTGGCATTGTTTATAATAAAAGGAATCTGGAGGCAGCCAAGGCCGTGGGATTGTCTCCGAAAGGACAGCAACTCGGGCAACCGCTGCCAGGATTGGGCCGCGCAGCACGAAAGCTGGCTGCTGGTGTGTGCCGCAGGTTTCCACCGCTCACTTCTCAAGGGTAAAACTTGGGTTGCCCATTTGATGCAAGTACGAGTAGGGTCTGACTTTACTTCGGCGACCGCAGAAAACTTGCTTGGAAGTCTTGGAAATGCTAAATCAAGTACTAGGAATCTGACACTACATCTAGAATTGGCAATACTAAGTCAAGTACGAGGAATCTGAGACCAAATATTTACGATGCTAAACTTAGAATTGACAATACCAAATTAAGTACTGAGAATCTGAGAGTATGTCTTGCAATACTAAGTTCACAATCGGCAATCCTGAATAAGTATTGACAAGTCCCAGTCCAACCCAGACCCCCCCCCCCTTTTTTGCACTAAAGAGTTCCCAAATGACTGTCGGCAATGTCCAGGGAGGGGGGGGGTCATATTAAAAGCAGGTCCAACAGTTATCACACATCGGGCGATTTCCCCATACGTGGGTGGGCCACAATCAGGATTCCATTTGCTAGCAGATTGTTACTTCCTACAAAGGAGTCATTGCCATGCCGCACGGCCCGACAAAGAGTTGTAGAGGTGGCGACTTCTGGAATCAAGGGGCAAAATTCCAAAACCAAATTCAATCCAGCCGAGAAACCATAGGTTTAACCGAGTTTAACCTACAACAAGTTTGACTACCGCTTTGAACAGCCCCAAGCCTGACACTAAACAGCCCTCAGCAACCACGGCAACTCAACATGCAAGCAACGAATCCACCTTGAGACAGCCAAGGAACGAAGACAAATCACGCCTGAATCACGCCTGAATCACCTGGCTTCGAAAAGGTCTAGCCAAATCCAATTGGATAAGCCAAGGGCAGCCACACCCTTTCATGGTTAGGGGTTAACCTCCAGTTCAGCATCATCACCTCCGAGCCACAGGTTTAAAGCAAATCCATCACACCGAGATGCTCGTCATGGAAGACCCATACGGGGCCGGCTACGGAGAATGTGTCCTGCGAGATCCGAGCGACGATTGAGAGAAGTGGCGGGTGAAGTGCGGCTTGAAAAGAACGTTAACACGAAAAGACTCGTTCGTTGGTGTGTTTGGCTCCGAATGCACAATCTTTCAGAGCAGTTCTACAACTTGAGCGATGGCAGCGCTGGCTGTTTGATTCCAAAGAGGATCAACATGCAAAACCTGGTAGGTGACAAACCCACATCATACAAGGCGAGGAAAAGTCTGGCAAAGACAAGGGGTGAGAGATCACGAGATCACCAGAGATACTCCACGGGCGAACGCACTAGATTGACACATCCCCCTACTACCTGGGGGAGGGGGGCGGGGGGGTTCCCAATCCCGTTTTTCTGGTACCAGTAGTCCAGGAGTTGCCCCCCTTCCCGATTATCTTTTTAAGGGGGGCGGGCATGTGATCAACCCTTGCGCACAAGAATTGCGAGGTAGTCCTGACTCGGCAAGTTGCATGAGCATCCTACATTGCTGATGCGAAAACCGAGGTGACCCAAGTTCTTCTCAGCATTTGTGCAAGAACGAGCCATGAAGACCGAAAGGAACACCATGGGTCAGGTGTGAAGATGTTGGGCAACTGTTGTCTCAATATGTTTCACAAACCCAAACAGGCGCCTGCCACCGGGGCCTTCAACAATTTGATGATGTTGCAAATGCATTGGCCTTATCGTGTGCGCACATATATATATATATATATATATAAACACACAAACATGAGTTCCATTGCAGCCGCACAGTGACTTCAATGCATGTGACCATGTTCGGGACACATGTTCCAGGTTCCGGGTTCCCCCCCCCATATATGGAGGTTGTGGGTGGGGTCGGTTGAGGCTTGGTTCAGGGTTGGTGGAGGATTGGTTAAGGGTGGGTGGAGGGTTGGTTACTTTAGAGACGTACGGGGGAATGAAAGGAAACACGCACGCACCCACACACACACACAGGTTGGGGCCCAATGCTACCTTTGCCCAAGCCAGGCTTGAGCGAACCGAAGCCTACAATTCGAGCCAAACATGCACACAACATGAGCAACCTCAACACTGTCAGGACCGATGGGCTGCAAAGGTAAAACGAAGGGGGACCCTCACAATGACCCTCGCAAGGAGAACGTGCATTTTTTGCCCTACCCTCGTCTCCAAGGAGAATTGTCGGTCTCAAACGCCTGCAGTAAAAATATGCCAACCGTTTCTGCGGGTTTGGCAGATGTCGATTGACTGCCCGAAATCATCACGAGAACGTGGAGTATCAAGGCCCCCTAGGAAGACATAATTCTAGAAGCAACATCCCAGTTACCCAGTGATCCTAAGGGGAAACCGTGTTTATGGTCGAGCACTTGGGGAGGGAACCCTTACAAATAAGCTTAGGTGGTATCCGCAAGAAACCCTCCGGAACCCAAACCCCAAAGCCCAGCTCCATGAAACCGGGCCGTGCCGTCTCGGCCGGAACCTCGGCCCCTCGGCCCGTCGGCCCGGTCCGGAAGAAAGCACCACTTGCGGCCCTGGGCCTTGTACCGTGCCAACGTGCTGGGAGACGCCAGCCTCAGACAGACCCGGGATCGAGAGCTTGAAAAGCCCGGATCGAGTGGGCCAGCGCCACCAACATGTCGGCCAAATCTTAGCACTGATGGACGAAATCCGAGACTGCACCACTTGGGAACCATGGGAACCATTTGTGGTTGGCATTTACAGGCGAATCATCATTCCAGGGTTTCTTAGGTGCAGGATTTCGTCCATCCACAGTATCATGTATTTTACAAAGTTTCCAGGAGTGATGAGACTCTCATGTCAGAATGGCAGTTCATGCCCGAATGTGTGGCAGTGCAGTTGCACTCCGAAGAACAACGCTGCGACCACAACCTCTCTCCGGGCTCCAAATTCCCCGGCAGCACTTAGCCCGCCTGAAAACCCACGACGTGGGATGGCAACCATGGGGTTGTGTCAACATAGGGTCACCACTCCACCAACACTGAACCAATCACCAAGCCCAAACCAACCCCGAAGACTACTGGGCAGAGAGGACGGCCATGCTGGGGGAGGTGCGGAAAGGAACAACCTCCTACCTCCCCCGAGCTCCACCTCCCGCCTCCCCTCCCCAGCCCACGGCCCGTTGCCAAGCCACTCTTCTGCCAGCTGCACCGCCACCTTGTTCATCTCCGAGCAGGGCACGTGCTCTTGCTTCGCAGTGGTCTCGGAATCCGAAGCCACGGGAGGAGGTTTTTTTTTACAACTTCCACCATAACCTAAGCGCTTCCTTCCAAACGTCTCCTGCGTGACCATTTCACTTTGTAGTCTCATGTTTACCCATTGCTTGCTTCAGATGTGGGAAACGGAGCCTCTCGCTTGTGGGCTTCAAGTCTTGCGCTTGCTTTGCTTTGCCGGTCATGCCCTGCTATGATCAAGGCGAGTAGATTGTGCTAGATTGTGCTCCAGAGGTCTTTCTCGTGTTCTGCGGGGATCAACTGCCCTTATTGGGCTGTGCTGTTGTGAAATGGTGCTGGTTTACATATGTTGGTTTTCTTTGCGGCTACCAAGGAAGGGCACCCTGTCTTTAGTTGAAAGAGCAGCCCAAGCACCGCATATGTTCACTCCCCATGTCCGAAAACCTCAACCACACCTATTGCTTTCCCCCCCCCAAAAAAAAAACAAACATGTTTGATTCTGGCCCCATGTGTATTTGCAAACAATAACAGAGATGCCAACAAGACCATCCTTCTCCAGCTGCCCGGCTGTTGAAGTTCCAGGTGGGCCGGACGGGATCCAATTCTGAGTCCATATTTGTTGAACCTGGACAAACGAAGTATCATGTACAACAGAACAGGGAAACATACAGACATACAGACAGACGGACAAACAGATAGACAGACAGACAGACACACAAACGGACGGGCAGGCAGAAAGGAAGAAAGGAAGAAAGAAAGAAATTAAGACAGAAAACAAGAAAGAACGAAAAACAGATCTCAAAAGCGTGGCTGAAAAGGCTGTTTTCGAGTCAATGGTACCACAAAGTCGAGTTTTCATGGGGGAAAGAAAAACCAACGGCTCTTCCCTCTCCCTGCCTTCAGTTGCTGCGCTATGCGGGAAGCGGCCAGCAACTTGCAGCCCACCTCCTTGGCCGCGGTGAACTTCCCCGTGTTGCCTCGGAACCCATGGCCTTCCGTAGCCAAGACCAGAGCTGAGCTTTGGGCTTTGGATGTGTCGCATTCTTGAGCCTGTGCGGTTGTTTGAAGCTCAGGCATCAAACATAAGCAAAACCAAAACGCTGTTTGTTGCAGTTGTCTCCAAACAACGCTGCAAATATCAGCATTGACACACTGACAAGATTGCATCTGAAAAAAGCTATCCCTGTTCATGTTGTTTGCTGGCTTAATTGGTGTTTCGCATCAAGGATGCAGACAACATCCGACACAGTGCAAACAATCAAACGAAAACGTTTTAAATTACAGCGTTTTCTGCCAGGCATCTACAAACAAAATGAAAAGTGAACATGCTCGTCTGTGAAAAAAGTAGAGATGTGGGCACTGGACGGGCATACAATGTACACATATATGCCCAGGGAAGATTGGCGGTACCAACTATCGAGTCTTACATGGTTACTGACTCGGCTCAAAATGCAACCCACCCCTGCTTCTTTTTCTAGAGGGAAGGTACAATGTATATATATACATACATAGAGACAGTCGGAGGAATGGCCTCCACTACCCCTGAACCACGAACAAAGAGAAACTTGCAGATATGCCTTTCGCATGGTGGCTACATAGCTGCATGACCCCTTTTTGTCGGGGGTACTAAATTCAGGAAGGGAAACGGAAGGGAAACCCATGGACGTCGGGGGTGCTCTTTGGTTCTGTTTTTGAGAAAGAACCTGAAATATGAATGTGTGTATTTGTGTAACATATATATATATATATGTATACACACATATGAATATGAATATATATATATGTGTGTGCAACTGCACATGATTAGTTTGTTCTCCCCCCCCCCCAAACAAAGCACTTTGGCTTGGTATATTCTTGATGATTGGCTTCGGGTTGTTGACGCTGGCTTCAGGGCTTGATCGGACTTGCCGGAGGTCAGGACTGCACACACGTATGCAGAAAGCGAAGCAAATGCACTCTCTTTCCTCTACATAATATACACAGCACAACACATGCAGGGGTTGTGGCAGAGGCTCATGGGCTCATGCACTTGCTTACTTGCTTTGGGAAGATGACAAAGTTGTTTACTTGAATTCCCAAGATTGCAGGTCAGACAAGTGCCCGTCAGCATTTGCGGCCCACGTTTGGCTTCCAACCGTTGGCGTCCAAAAGCTGAGCAAGACAGAGGGACAGAAAAAAAAGGAGGCCGCGCGCACTCCTTAAAAACAAAGCCGTACACGCAGGGAAGCGCGCGCACAATTTGACTCTTAGGTGGATATTTTTCTCAGGCCCAGTGTGGAATAGAGCATGCACCAAGCGAGCCCGGCCCTGCGGTGCCCATATCTGCAATTCGAGCTTGTCGAAGCTTCCAAAGCTTGGAGCGGTGTCGAGCAAACACGGCTCGGGCAAGTCAAAACAAGCTGTCGAGGGGGGAACTCTGCTTTTGGAGGGTCGACGATCGCCCCTGCCAACAACCCTTGACTCCCAGGCTCAGGTTGGACAGCTTGACAAGATGCTGATGTCTGTATAGTAGTTGGTGTGGCTGCAGGATCTCACCAACAATTGGTCGCCCGCAAGAGCCTGGGCCAAAGGCAAAGGTGTACGACAGCACCTTCAAAAGCCGAGAGGGACAAAGCAGTGCAATTCGCGTCCAAGCCTGCAAACTGTAAACGCATTCTTGTCCAAACCTATCATCGTGAGAAGAGGCATTGCGGTCAAAGTGGTCCGGCTTGGAATCGGCTTTTAATAGCCAAGACCAGTCGGTGCAAGACTCCTGAAACCCACTTGCCAGTATCTGCGCCGAGTCGATCTACGAGTTTGGCACCCATAAGTTGGCACTCCCAACCAAAGGGTTGGGGAAAGAAGGCCCAATTGACGCGGCTTGGGTTGAAAAGCATTTCCATCACTGTCCCCCGAACCACCAAGTTGCATCAGTCAACTAAATGTCTATGAAGTTTTTGAGGGTCTGTAACGTGCGACGCGCCACGGATCTTGTTACGGAGGTCTGTAACGGAGGTCCTTGTTACACAGGTCTGCAACGGGAAACATTTCCTGACAAGTATCAGTATCAGAGCACAATGTAGCGCAGAACAACAAAGAGCAGCAGCTCCCGCTCGACAGTCGCAACTCTTCAGTACAAGCGCAATAAAGCACGCCTCGATGGAAATTTGCAACAGCCAAGAGCCAAAGGGGGGTCACTGGCCCGGGCTGGGCTTGGGTCTGCAACGAGGTATGTAGCCGCTATGTAACGAGGTCTGCAACGAGGCAATGCAAAGCGCAGTTCGCAAAGCGCGCCTCCGCAGCTCCAGCAGCTGTGGCAAAAAGGGGGGTCGCTGGCCCGGACTGGGGTTGGGTCTGCAACAAGGTATGTAACGGCTATGTATCGAGGTCTGCAACGAGACAAAGCAAAGCACAGTAGCAATAGGGGCCCCTGTTTCAAAATGGCAAGCTCTCTGCAAGTTGACTCTTCACCAAAACCATGCTCTGATCTGCAGGCACCCATGGGAAATCACTGAGAGTCTGTGCACGCATTGGGGTATGTAACGAGGGGCAAGGGGTATGTAAGGAGGGGTGTGTAACGAGCCAGCGTGTCTTGTTACGGAGGTCTGTCACGAATGTCTGCCCAGCCAGATGGACAACAGACCGGGTCACCTTCCAGGCATCATGGTGCCCACCCCAGACAAGCAAGTCGATTGTGGATGCTTTCACAAAAGCTCATTCCCACATGCTGGATGAGTGAAGGTATGACCTTTAATGTAAAGATCGTGCATCTTCATTGCTGTAACTTATTCCATCTTCCACTGCACTCACAGTTGGCGGTTCTCTGAACTTCCTTCCATTTGCCCGGGAACACCATCTTCGCGGAAACTACTCACTTTTCGCAACCTCCACCACGGAGCTTTCGCATGTCTATTTTCACACTCAGCCCCAACTAGATAGTGGCAACTTTTGCGTTCCGAAGTAGCACGCACGGAGTGCACTTCCGCAGCCTCAGCTCGAAAACTGTCAACAGCACAGGAGGGGTACCCGTTGGCCCGAATCTGCCGTGGAGCAAACTCCAAGCTGCTTCCTGCTGGGGGTTTGCTTGCGGAAATCCTCAGGCCGCCCTTTCCTCCGACCAACTTTAATCGTGCGCATTCTGCGCGCGCTGCCGGCAAATACACATGATTCATCATTCAATCTTCCTTTGAGCAAACCACCCTTACACAAAACAAAGCGTTCGCAAAAGTTAATTTATCTTTCGCGACCTCTTTCACGAAGCTTCCTTGGACAGTAATATTAAGACCAAAAGGTCTTCCCCTGCATATATCTAGAAATCAGGACTTTCGGACGAACCTTTAATACGGACACACACGGACACACACAGACACGCGCAAACACACAGACACACACACACACGGACACACAGACACACACGGACACACACGGACACACACGGACACACACGGACAGACACACACACACACACAGACGCACACACAGACACACAAACACACAGACACACACAGACATACAGACACACAGACACACAAACACACAGACACACACACACACAGACGCACACAGACACACAGACACACAGACACACAGACATACAGACACACACACAGAGAAACACACGGACACACACGGACACACACACACGGACACACACGGACAGACACACGGACAGACACACGGACACACACACACGGACACACACACACACGCACAGACACACACACACACAGACACACACACACAGACACACACACACACACACAGACAGACGTATACAGACACACGCACAGACACACACACACACAGACACACACAGACACACACACACACAGACACACACACACACAGACACACACAGACACACACACACACACAGACACACACACACACAGACACACACACACAGAGACAGACACAGAGACACACAAACACACAGAGACACACACAGAGACACACAAACACAAACACACACAGACACACACACAGACACAGACACTCACAGACACACAAACACATACAGAAACACACAGACACACACACACATAGACACACACACACACCCACACACACACACCCTCTCTCACACTACGCGCCCATGCGCACATGCACCCACGCAGGCAGATTCAATCTAGACCCTGTCCTCTCGAAACAAAAAAAACTTGAGTTGTTTCATCTTCAGAACTCACCGCCCAACAGCAGATATAACAGCAGCAAACCCCTTGACACAATGAACTGGTTGCTGTCTGACCAGGACCAAACCAACCAAATCAAGCTGGATCAAAAACACGGTTTTGGTCAGATTGGACAGGTTTGACCAGATCTGATCAGGTTTGGCTTTCTTTGCCCAAGCCCGAAACCAACCAAAATCCAGCCTGATCGAGTCTGGTTAAGACATGGTGTGGCAAATCAGGCTTGGTCGGATGTGCTAAGGATTGATTTTGCTTGGCACATCAGACATCCAAGCTATTCTAAAACTGGTATGTTGGTTAGCGGCAAAGAAATAAAAGTGATGCTCTCAAATGTAGATCCAGAATAAACCACCGAAGCGAGCGTAAAGGGCATTTACCTTCCCAGGAACAAACGTGGATTTGCACAAGTATCTCTTCAATCACTATATATCATCATTGCTCCTCTCAGAAAGGAGGAACGCAAAGGGTCCTGCGTGTTTCCGCGATCGCTGGTGGGAGGGTGAGAGCCTTAACCGGATTCAAGGGCCACGGTCAAAACTACTTGTGTTCTCAAGAGGATGTGGGAAAATTAAGGAGCCTACATGACCGAACCTCATGTGAGACTGCGCCAGGGCGCCGTCCAGTTGGGGTGGCAATGCTCCAAGTTGGGTGAGGACACGTGGAAGCCGTCCAGGACCTGCAAAACGGCTGACAAGGGCGCCACGGGTGCCTTATCTTCCGGGTAGACACACCAAATTTGCGTTTTCCAAGAAGCATGGGGCGCCTAAAGAAGAACTGTCTCCCGTTGGCCGTGCGCAACAAATACTTCTAAGAAGGGGTAAGTTCTTGGGGCCCAAGCTCAGAAGCCCAAGTTCGCAACGCCGAACATGATAGGTTGAGCGCGGGGCTTTCAGCAACTTTTTTGCAAACATGCAGGAAGTAAAAGGTCTACCCCGCAACTCCATTGCCATCGAGGCAAAAATGGCGCCCACCACCACCGCCACCACCACCACCACCACCATCAGCAGCACCAGCACCACCACCAGCACCACCATCACCAGCACCACCACCAGCACAGCTAGCACAGCCACCACCACCAACACCACCACCGCACCAACATGAGCAGCAGCAGCAGCAGTAGCACCAGGCACCAGACCCACTAGCACAGCCACCGCCAACTACCACCACCAGCACACTGCGCTAGTGGGGTGGTGGTGGCTTCTAGGTCTGGCGGTGCTGGTGGTGTGGTGTGGTGGCTGTGCCAGTGGTGCTGGTGGTGGTGGTGGTGATTGTGCCAGTGGTGCTGGTGCACCCGCCACCACCCCCCACCCCACCCCACCCCCCACCCCACCCCCACCCCACCCCACCCCACCCCCCACACCCCCCACCCACCCACCCACCCTCAGCACCACCAGAACCACCAGCACAGCCACCACCAGCACCACCACACCACTACCACAGCCACCACCACCACCAGCACCACTAGCACAGCCACTACCACTAGCAGCAACCAGAACCAGCACCACTAGCACAACCACCACCACCACCACCACCACCAGCACAGCCACCACCACTAGCACAGCCACAGCACCACCAGCAGCAACCACCACCACCACCAGCACCAGCACCGCACAGCCACCACCACCACCACCACTAGCACAGGCCCCACCAGCCCCACCAGCACCACTACCACAGCCACCACCACCACCAGCCCCACCAGCACCACTACCACAGCCACCACCACCACCAGCACCACCGCCACTAGCACCAGCACAGCCACCACCAGCACCACCAGCACCACTAGCACTAGCACCACTACCACCACCATCACACTAGCACAGCACCACCGCCACCACCAGCACCACTAGCACAGCCATCACCACCACCAGCCACTAGCACAGCCAACACCACCAGCAGCTCCACCAGCCCCACAACCAGCCCCACCAGCCCCACGAGCCCCACCAGCACCACTGCCACAGCCGCCACCACCACCAGCACCACCAGCGCCACCAGCACAGCCACTACAACCACCAGCACAGCCAATTATCATCACCACCAGCACAGCCACCACCACTAGCACAGCCACCAGCACCACTAGCAACAGCACCTCCATCAGGCCGGACCGCCTGCAGGCGCTGTTCCTCCTCGGGCTCCAGAGGCGCGAGCTTGCGCTGCGCCAAGGCGCACAAGGCGCTGGCGCCTGGGCGGCTTTGGCGGCTTTCAGCGAACGTGAGGAACGCGTGCTGTCGGGCGGGGTAAGGGGGGGGGGAAATAGGATTAAAGCAGGTTGGACGACTGGGATCGCCATACTGTTGGACCCGCTTTTTCAAATGGGATGTCGATTGGAAGAAAACACTCAACAAATCAAGAGAGAAACTCCGGGCAACAATGCAAGCAACTGCAAAGCATTAGCCTTTTACTTTTAAAGGGTTTATCTAAGTCCCTCCCAGCTCAGAGGCTACACAGCTTAAAATTTTGCAGGCGGGGCCCAGACCATCAAATTCAAAATAACTTCTTCATTAAAAGAGCAAGCCTTCTTTATTGCCAAGCTTTGTGGGGAGATGTAAAACTCCCAGCTCCTCAGCCTTTTACTTTTAAAGGGTCGTTCATCTAACCAAGCTCTTCCCAGCTCAATGGCTAAGGCGCTACATCTAGGAACTCATTTTGCAAGCGGTCCCCAAGCCACTAAATTCAAGAGAACTTCTTTATGTCTATCTGTTCTAAACAAAACAACAAACATACCCACGCAGTCCGGGGTTGTCACGGGAGGTGGCGATCTTGTTGACTATGAATGTTTTGCCAGAGTGTTTGGTAAAAAACATCTGGCAAAACCAAGTTAGATTTGGCAATGCTCGATTAAGTACTGGGAATCTGTGATTAAGTTTTGGCAACACTAAATACAGACATACTCAATTAAGCATTGGCAAGTCCAAGCCCCACACCTCCATTCTCCAAAGAAGGTCCCGGTACTGGTGACACGGTCCAGGAGGTGTCATTTAAGCTGCTCAAACATTACATGTGCTATCGACGCTTAGAGACGATTTTGCAGGCCGACCCCCCCCCCACAACAAAAAAAACAAAAGAAAATCAGCAACAAAAACAAAACAAAGAAAATCAACAAAAAAACAAAACAAAGGAACAAACACAACAAGAGAAGAAACAAACAGAAACAAAGTTAACCTGGACCCCAAGTGTGAATCATGCGAGGGCACCCCCCGTTGCCAGTCCGCTCAGTAAAGGGAATGATGGTTGGGGTCAATTTCAGCGGGAAAAAAAGGTAAGCAAAACTCACTACAGTGGCAACGCCAAACTGGTTGAGGGAAAGAGTGGCTTGTAGCCCGAGAATACGGCTTCTCAGCTTGCTCAGAATCTGGAGCGGCTGGTCACCAAACACTTCAATATCTTCAACTAAAGCTGGATTGTTCTCCACTTTTCACTCTCACACTGAAAACCAAAGGCTCAATGTCAGGCCCCTGCCATACTGAAGCGATACATTCATATTGGTCCCAAGGACAGAAATGGACATAGAAACACATGAAATCTGGGAAGGCGAGCGTCTCTCAAAGCTTTCATGGTCCTGCCGAGTCCATTCGCGTGTTTTTGTTGGTTTCTTCGAGGAAGGTTCGATACGGGCACCAGACGTCCAAACAGCTGCCACAATCTTGCGTTGCCAGGACTCCTTCCTGCACGAGCCAATCTCATTGCATCCGGCTCTAAACGAACAGCTTGATTTCTGTTCAAAACCACCAGTTCAATGGGTGAATCATGGGCTGGTGTGCGGTGCAATGCAGACTCGTGGCTTTCCCATCTCAAAAGGACACCCAGGTCTGCAAGCACAATGTGGGAATCGCGGCATCGCAGGCCTTCACGTCTGCCCCACCCGTTCGCCAAGAATTTGGGATCCCCTTGGCCGTGGCCGTGGGGATCCCATTGGAGGAATCACCGTGGGATCCCCTTGCCTTTCGGGCCCGCCTTCCATGCTCACAGAGTGGTTCTCCGCATCCCTCTCCCAGCTTTGCGCCTCATGCAAGCTCGGTCTCTCCTTGTGCCCCGACACTTACATGCTGGAGGTTGCTCAAAATGTCCGGTAAACATGGGATGACTTGGTGTCATCCCCCATATTCACATTGGATGCCTACACACAACGCCATGTTGGGCACCCTGGTCTTTAACCTCTTGGTTATACCCAGTAGGGTCCCAAAAGCAGGTCGCGGTTCGAAAAATCAGGGTCCCCTTTCCCGAATCACTAAAGCCACAGTCTACATCACCCGAAGGGAGCAATGCTTGAGATGTGTGAAGTTGTCTGACGTCAAGTCGTGAAAAAAAAAGAACCCTGCCTCATATCATATGCACACAAACATACACACACGTAAACACATCAACAAAACACAACGACATAATAATAATGAAAAAAACATACCTCCGTGATGCCCCAAACGCCCAAGACTTCTCTCATCCGAATTTGGTCGGCAACTTCCGAAATCGGCCCGTCTGTGGACTCCCGATTTGGCCGATTTGGCTTAGTGATTAGCACAGGATTGCCGGAGTTTCACGTGGAATCCGGACAAACTCCAAGGACATTGCTGTTCCCTCATTGTCAGAAACTAATTGGGTCAAATAATGTTGATCCTACATAAAGCCCATGATGCAAATGGCTTGGCGCCTTTCGTAAGCGATCAAAAATAGGCTTTTGGCTGCGTTCGCTAAACGCCAATGCACGCCAACGACATATTATACATAAGTAATCGATTAGTATACGGAGTATACGGTTCCCGGGCTGGAAAGGGTTATGCCAAATAAATATGTGATCTTAAGTCAACCACGTCAGGCTTCACCTTTGATGTGTGTGTGTGGCCTTGAAGTTTGCCTGGAGGCCTATCTGTATAAACTGCCGCCAAACACAAAGGTTGACTGTAAAGCAACGTGTCATATCATTGCAGGACACGTCGTGAGACCACTCATCGTATTGTTTTCAACTGCAAAAGCGGCAGCGTTTTCTTCGGGATTGAGACAAACATGGAGCAAGCTGCCTTGCGATTAGCGCTGTCAAGCCCAATCGGGAACACGTGCACCAACGCTGGGCCAATTGGCTAATGACCGGGCTGACCCGTTGCGCGATGCCCTTGTTTTCCCTGCCTTCAAGTAAGGTGTCATCAGCTGCCGTGTCCATTCCACTTGGCTCTCCAGGACTTTCAATGCCTGAAGCAGCCGCGAGCCAAACTATACTCACGAAGCATTTCCCTGTCAAGTCAAACGTGTGTTGTGGTCAAGTGCTTGGTCGCAAGTCAACGTCAAGGGCGTGTTTGCGGTGTCAGACCCGCTTCTCTCTCGGCGATACATGGTTGCTTCCCGTTTCCAGATAAGTCTCAGCGAACTTCAACCATGTGCCTTAAGTTAAAGCTAAACAATACTGTTCAATCAAGTGACACTTTAGCCACAGAAGCTACTTTTGGCGCTTGAAGTGCTTTCAGTACGTTCATGTCTTCCGCTGCGGGGTTGTGAAGTATTGAGAACAAGCGCCATCGTGGCCTCTATTTGGCGGCACAAACCATGCTGCTTGATGTCATTCATCTGTCAAGACTCAGAACTGTCAACACGGCGACTCATGCGTGGAGCTGTGTTGCGGAATGAACACTTTGGCGCGACAGCCTGTCTTGGCCTAGGGCTACGTGATTGGAGCCCCACTTTGCGAAAAATCGAAATGAGATCTGCAAGGCAGGTCCGGTGACTGCTACGGACACGCAAGCTTTCTTGGAGTGGCAGCGGCGGTGTAAAGTGGCAACGCAGCAGACATTGACATACAAAGCTCAAATAGACCTGTCACGGCGAGACTGATAGCCGCCCGATGCAGCTATTGAGACATGCCATGTTATGGAGCAGACGCTTGCTCTGGTTAAGCATGGTGGTGCGCAAAACGTCTAGAGCGATGAGAGCAACCTTGAGTTTTAACACACTCAAGCAGCCATCAGCCCTGGCAGACATGCTCTTTCGTTGCCAATGAACCCTGGAAGGACACTATCACATGCAACCACCTGACATGAGCGATCTTACCCACAGAAGGTCATTTGGGAAGGAGAAGAAAGGGAGCCACCTCAAATATGGCTGGTGGGCATTTATCCCTCGGGACCCCAAGGAACAGTCACACCCATTTCGCAATACGGGGGTTACCCACCTGGGTGGAGTGGCCATAACTTATATACCCACCTGCGCGGAGTGGCCCGGAACAGTCTAAGAAGCAAGCCCTGCCAGCTGATATCATGATATCTCCAGGGAGAATGGGACCATGAATGCGATCCTCAAAATTCCCACCTGGGGTCTGTGTCAAAATCCAGCGACCCACATCATCGTGGTGTTCCTTGTGGTTCTCTTTGAAACAGCCCCGGAAAAACAAAAAAAAGTCGCCGCAAAAGGCGCGCGCCCCCCCCCCCCCCGGGCACAGGAGTACCGCAACCGGCTTTGGTTGCAACGCCGTGGCCCTTGCGCTTTCGACCCGCAAAACCCAAGGGTTTTCAGATGGTGTCGCGTCCTGTCGCGTACGGGGTTTCCCAAAGGAGACACATGTGTTGGGCAGCTGCGCTACTGGGATTGGACAAACTATCCCCTGCATGATCAATGTTGAGCTGAGCTTTTTGAAGGGGTTTTGTTTTGAGTCACGAGCTTTGGGATAAACACACCCCGAATTCTCCATGTTCGTGAGATGTCAACTCAGCTTCAATGTTCACTCCAGGACAAACAACAACAAACACACAACAACTTACACAACTCAGGTTCCAGCCAACGGTCTGGCCTCTGTCTCGCCTGCTGCATGGAAATGCAGAGTCAGGAAGGCTGCAACGCTCTTAGCAATGAGGCCTTGGAAAGCAGCTCAGGGGCGGGCTTCTCGGGCTCCCCTTTCGGGCAAACCTGCAAAAGAAACCCCATCTGAGAAAGACCGCGCGCAACTCCGAGACTCTGGACGTATGCCTATCTCAAACATTCCAAGAGGTTGCCCAAAGCGGCCATGGGCAAACCACCCTGGGGTGGTGTATTTTCAAGGGTAACCATTTCAAGGAGCAAAGGGCACCACTCTTCCAGTTTGGCCAAGCAATTCGCCGCCATCTTCACGCGTTTCGGCTCAAACAAAAGAAAGACAAGGCAACGCCACAAGTGAACACTTTGGGTAGGGTCTAGAAGTTACTTTTGAGAGTGGCACTTTGATGGACCCATCCATAACCAAGACTTTGTTCCTTTTGGACAGAACGCAGGTATTTAAAAAAAACATCACATAAGGGCCGATCTCTGAAAACCCGTCTTGCGAAGGGCTGAGGGTGGTGGCACACTTCCCACAAACACCCAAGGTCTACGCTCCCCGTCAAACATTGCCTGACCAACAGCAAACTCACGTCCTGGCAACCTGCGATTAGTAATTCTGGTGTAGATAGTGACCACCCAGCCAAAAAATGACTCTGACTTTCCCTCCCCTCCCACCAAGCAAATGGTCAAAACTCCACCCCAAAGAAACCCAGAGAATCACACTAAGCCTACACTCATGGTGAGTCACGACTACAATGTTCCGCAAAAACCCACCCATCATCAATTTTATTAAAATAGTTTGTTTTCAAAACCTGGCCCGAACCAGCCCTATTGCGTCACACGAGGGGAACCACTTGAGGAGGACAAACAAAATTCCTCAGGGGCGCCCTTGCAATACTGGTTCATGATTTGTTTCAGGCCCCAAAAAACAAACACATGTTCTACTCCACCATAACAAGTCAACTGGAGCATTCAATCAAACATTGCCAAATCAAATGGAAACTCAAACCCAGGAATGCCAAAACAAATAGAATCTCAAAGTGGGCCCCAGCAGTACTACCCAATTCTACACCAGTTGATTTTGCCTGTTTCATTGTTGAAAAGGGGTTTGATCCCATGTTCCAGAGTTTGGGCCAGTCTCTTTTGTTGTGGGTACAACTTTGGGATTGGTGTAAGAAGGAAACCAAAGGGAAAACCATTATTTCTTGGGTTCCGTATTGTAAGCCCCGCCCCTACCCATGAAAATCATAGTTGAGCCTAAGCTGGTGGTCTGAATGGAGGAGTGAACACCTGATATGTAAAGTGACCAGCCTGTCACTGATAGTAAGTCTAATACTCATCATGGTGCACAGGAGCTGACCACTTGCGTTCAAGATTGGTCCAAAGTATCTTGGGAAGCGGTGTACGCTTCATACGCTCAGACATGAAACATTGCTGGCTACTGTTTGACGACCCGGGCAATCAGGTGCACATCTCACCCAAACCGCTCCTTTCACATGACAACGTACAAGGTCGATGAGCAGATTCTCCGAACCATTGCTAACCTAACTGGGTGCTATACATCCCATGTTGGATTCCCGCGGGCGATTTGCGGCCAACCCAAGTTTTGCTTTGGATGAGCGCCTTGTGAAGATACCGAAGGCTCCCCAGCTTCCGCGTTTCTGCGCAGAGGCAGAAAGGGCAGAATGGATGCGGGGTTTTCACCCCCCCCCCTCAAAAAACATGGTGGTTTTCCCTTTTGTTCCTTTGGTTTTTTGGTGTTGAATTAGCCCGTGCCCACCAAATTGCCCAAAAAAAGAGGTTCCCTTCTGATGCCCCCAAAAAAACACGAGATCCGCCCCTTTGACCCTGCGCCCAAAACCAAAAAAAGCACGCCGAGGCTCGTGTGGCCTCCTCCTGGGATACCTGGCGGACCGGATCCGAAGCCGAATGTCAAGACGTCTACCCCAGACACCTCGACAACTTCCATTCGGCTTTGCGACCCCTGGAAAAAATGTGTTTTTGGTCCAGTGGTACAAAATTTAAAAGACCCCTGAAAAAAAAACAGATTTAGGTCCAGTAGTGGTAAATAATCATTTTAAAACCAACAAACAAAATAAAGCATATTCTTAAGCAAATGGAAGACGAGTGGCTGCCCCAAAAAGGCACCCAAATGAGTGTGTCTGGTCTTGAGGCTAGCGGATTGTTGGTTGGGTAAAAGGGAAACCAAAAGGACAACCCACCCACTTTTTTGGGTCTTCTAAAAAAGACGCACCCAAAATGGCACCGAATGGAGCCAAAGACTAAAACCTGCATTTTGCCTTGCTCTTGAATTTGAGCCACCCAAATGATGCTTCAGCCTCCACGTGCTTTTGGAGTACTTTCCCCCACTGCAAATGCGAAAATGCACATTTGGCGCGGTTACAGTTGGAAGGCTGTGGAGCCTTCCATGTTGGGAGGCACAATTTCATGTCTGTTTGGTGTCCACGTGGTGTGGGGGAAAGAGTAAGGACCCTTTTTGGGATACCAATTTGGGGGGTCCCCCTAGTGTGAGACCTGCCCAAACATACAATCACCTAGGACCTTCACTATGAAAGTCACCCCCTAAGTGGTAGGCTAAAGGAAAACCACCCCAGTTTCCTTCAGCACAGTCAAAATCATGACCCCAGAAAGAAAACAGAGCAACAACTTGGTACCTGAAGCTCCATATGCTATACGGACCAAAATCAGAGAGAGGCTGCCAGGCCGCGGCGTACTTCAAAACCAAAGGGCACCACTTCATGTGTGCGACAATCAAAGCTCTTCATGTCAGGAGTCATGGAAGCCTTATCAGGGTAGTCTCCTCAGTTGTTCAGTGACCCTGGAAAAAAGGAACTCTTTTTGGGGAAGACCATTTTTAGTGGGGCAGCCACAAAAAAAAGGAAAAGGGTAAAAAAAGGAAAAAGGGTGCCACTGAACAACTAACCATTCCTTGCAACTTGGCAGCATAGCTAAGGCAAGGAGACCCTGGGCAAGTGGCTGTTTTCCATCCCTAGCAACCTGCGAGCAAACGCGTCTTACCATGGCACGTGAAGCACGGTCAAAATAACATCTTCTTGAATGATAAATGGGATAAATAAAATTGTGAATCCCCGAGTTTTTGCGGGGTTATTCAGAGCTCGTTCCCATGTCCCTCCCAAAATGACGTGTGTTCTTCTGGTTTCTCTAAACCACTCTGAAAACTCGGTTGCTTTCTGCTCCCCTGCTAAAAGTTTAACTTTTGCAACTTTTAGTGGTTCAGTGGAAAACCCATGAGTTAGCAAAAAGTTGAAGTCCTAACATCCCTTGGCAAAATGCACCAAAGAAAAGGGACACACACACACACACACACACACACGCACACACAGTTGGCCCAGGACTCCGATTGAAAACAGCCCCTCCTCCGCGGGCAAATCTCCAGGCACATCGAAGCCAGGGCAGAAATCTGAGTGGTTCAGCTTGGGCAAGACCTCCAGGCCAAAACCGGCTGGTTGCTTCCATTTGGCTAAGACCCCTGAAAAAAAATCCAGTAGTGATAGATTCCCTTTAAAACCAACAGGGGAAAATGAGACATATTCTAAAGCCAATGGAAGGTTGGAACGGAGCAGAATTTCCGGGAAGCCAAGAGAGGTCACGGCGGAGCAATGCCCCCCCAGAGTTGCTCTATGAGATTGAGCGCAGGTTGAGGTTTCCTCTGTGAGAACCGGGGCACCGGCGAGAAGCTCATTCCATTCCTGGGGACATCTTTGCTGTTTCCGCAAGTCTTGAATCTCACTCTGGATCAGGTACCGGTGGAGCGGGCTGAGATCCCGGGCAGCCATTTAACCCAACTAAGAAGTGAGCGCTCTATGCGGTCGCGCCTGCGAATCAGGCACAAGCTTGAAGATTCCGGTTGACCCTTGGTGTCATACCAGAACAAAACTGCAACTAGTTGCACCGGGTACCCAGCGGATTGGAAGAGCCTGAAACGCTTTGTTTCGAAGCAGATCCGCAAGAATGCTGTAAATGACGGGCTCAGACTTAGGAGCAGTCAATGGGTCCGGCGCAAAAGCTCGCACAACCCGGGGAAGTTCTTGGACGCATTCCAGAGCTTGCTTGTGTATTGATCTGTGCTGCTCAAACACTTGCTTTTGGGAGGTTGCGGAAAGTCTGCGAAAGACCACTCGCCTCGTGGCGTTGCAGCGCATTGCTAGAGGTTGCTGGAGGCGAGTTGCTGGCAAGGCTGGCAAATCATAAATGGAGCGTCAAGATCGTCAAATATGCCCAAATGGCATTCAAATAGACTATGGCAGCTGCTAACCAACTGCTTGCCAACTCCTTGCCACTACTACAAGCGCCCAACGAAACTGTAATACGGTTGTGGGGTACCTTACAAAGAATTGGCAATACTTAGCTCATCTATACCATTATTGAATATAGTTTCCACAACGTTCAAACTACTCAATCTTACATTTAGAATACGCCAGCTCAACACCAATACTAAACTAGATATTTCCACTCTAAGGAGGCTCTTTAGAACCAATAGTGACCCAAAAAACAAACAAACCAATCCTAATACTAAACCAACACTAGACCAACAATGACTCAACTTGCACGAATCCCAAAGTCCAGCTGCTTAAATCCGAATTGTTGTTTTAAAACATTCGTGAGCCTGGAAGGCGGAGGGGGACCTCACTTGGCCGAATTTCGGAGAGGACCAAGGCTATTCCGCCAAAGGAGCAATCACCGGCTTGGTCCGCACCGCTGACTTGTCCCTGGGCATGCAAAACAAATCCGCGTCGTGCTGCTCTTCAGCGACGTGACGGTTGCTCTGTTCTGACTTTGGCAACTTGGAGGGGACGACTGTCTTGGATCCAAATACATTCCTGTACTGCAACCCTTAGTTGGTGGTTTGGATTGGTGGTTTGGAAATTTGAAACCTTGGCTTTTGTAGAGGGCTCATGGAAAACCACCCGTTAACCACCAAACCAATCAAACCCACGAGTCGGGTGCTTCCGTTCCTCTCAATGGTACTGTTGACACACTCCTGTTGGGCACTGAAGGACAACCAGTCAGTTTGAGGGTCCAATTTTTGACACACATATGAGACAACCCTTCAAGTATATCGCTCTCGAATTGGGTTCCTAAAGGAATGGAAGACCATCGGATGGCGTCCTGTCTCTGTTAAACTCCTGCCCAAAAGGGCCCGAGTTGGGGCACCCTCTTCCTGTCCGCAAGAAACAGGTAGAAACCGAAGCGCCTCAGACTTCGCTCCGAAGCCACTGCCTACATCCATAACGATGAGGCACTTCTGTTGACTTGCGCCGAACAAATCGAATAAGCAACATCAAGGTGCAACGAATACTTCGCCGGGAAGCGCAGCTCGTGCGAGCTTGCCCCTGAGGTCGCAACCCGCGAGAAACCCAACCCCTAACGCGTGGTTACTTTCTGTAGCGTCAAGGCAGACTCGGGAAGACACGTGATGGGTGCGTCCCTTTTCGCCGGGGTTGACCTTTGCTGGTCTTTAGGAATCACATGCCCTGGTACCCCTATGAGAATCCCCAGGCTTTGAACCCGCCAGAAAAAGGGAACAACGAGACCTCCTTTTGACCGCAGCCAAAATGTCAAGAGACGGCAAGGTGACGTCCCGTGGGACGCTATGCACCGAACCCTCAAGCTTTAATACCAACCACGTAGAAAGGTGTATACGGACGATGCCGTTATAGCCGAACCCGTGTAAACGTTGTAAGGAAGAAGGAATGATAGTTACACCAGTAGTCCTGACAAAGCGGCGCAAGCAGTTGTTTTGCTCTTAATGCCGATCACGTAGGTCTGCAGTCACACATCAGATCTTGAACCTCAATTGTGTCTTGAGCCAAATGGCGATCAATGGAACTTGGGAAGCAACACCAACAAGGACCTCAGAACAGCTACCCAATTTCGGCACGGGGCCTAGAGGGTTTTAACATCCCCCATTTGGGTCGCATTGTTCATCATGCGGTCCAAACACCACAAAACGTTCCACTGGCCACGGCTTCAACTACGAAATCGTGTCGTGCATTCTTTTACTTGCTATCACTACACCGTTCATTCGCTGTGAAACATGCCGGGTTCGATTGTACGAAAAGTGAAACATTCATCCTCCAATCGAAGCACACATCCATATGCAGGTGTATATAATACACTGTGGCCACTTCACTTGACCGCCAGTGAACATTCCAGCTGCCGCATTTGCGCATCGCGCAGCTGTCATCCATAAATGGGTTGGCCACAAAAGTCCACCAGACGCGCCCGCTTGTGATCGGTCTGCATATCTCCGGCAAAGAAACATCGGTGAGTAATCAATGCAAATCATAGCCATTCCAGATACCATGGACAATGCATAAATAATGAAAAGATATCATCTATAAGGTAATAGTTCCATCCATGAATATCCAGAGCGTCATAGTCATCGGAATATGTAACCATGTACACATCCAATCATCTTGGACACATGAATATAAATCATGACATAAGTCGTTCCACCGAAACAGTGTCGATGTGACGCAAGTAACAGATGGGGACTGGCCCACATCGTACCGCAATCATCATCTTCACGAAGCATACCTGTCCCCAATGGACAGCCTATGGGTACGTCGGCGGAACTCCTCGTCCAAGTTCTTCTGGGCTTCTCGTGCCCGGACACACTTCTTGTTGTAGTCCTCTGGCAACCAGTGCCCTTTCCGAAGGCACCAATCCAGCAGGGGTGTGTCGCATTTGTTCGGGTCGATGGCCGAGATGATGGCGCTCACGTTGACCGTGTAACCATGCTTGCCAAGGTTTAGGCCATCCCTCACGAATGATATATACTTACAGTTGAAAGCTAGTGCAAAACATCTGAAAATAATATCACCCACCGGGTGCACTCGGTCCTTGACCAGGAGCTTCATTTCTTCCTTGGTGACATCGAGGATTCTTGCTGCAATCCACAGCTTGTAGAATGTGTATAGTCCCTCGCATTTGTTCACCATCATACGAATATATTCGTCACGCTCCTCAACCGATCGGAAGGCTCTTGTCCGAACATTCTCCGATTGAGAAATCTTCGTTATTGTTGATGGCAAAAGTATACCTTCCTGATCATGCTCAGTGATGTTGGGGTACCTCTTGAAATCATTGTGATAAGGGCAGCCCGGATTCCCTTCGAGTCCGGCATTCATCGTTCTCTCCTCACCACCTTCAAACATCCCCCACATCTTGGACAGCTGGAGTGCGATAAATCCTGCCATGTACTGAGCCTCACGCGGCTCGTCAAGGCAGATCGCCATCCGTTGGGAACTTATAATGTCCCGTGACGTCAGATCGGTGTCGCGGTAATGCCAACCGCCGTCTTCTTCTTCTGACGCATAGCCGGATGTATATCCTTGCGTGTCCATGTCGTCATCTTCTCCCGGAACTTCCTCCGCTTCGTCTTCATCCTCCTGTGCTGCCGCATCGTGGTTAGCTTCTTCCTGTGCACGCCTGGCATCTCCAGAGACGTTGGGGTTTTGGTTGTCCTCCTCGTCATCGGAATTGATGTGAATGTAGTATCTTCCGATGGAGATCAGTTGTGCCTCGCACTCCAGGCATAAGCAGAAGCAGGTGGGGATCGCGGTCGCACATGATGGACATATCCGGCACCTCAGTCCTTCCCATGTCTCATCATTCAGGATGACGACTTTGCTGACTTCGTCCCGGACCTCGTTGACCTGTGCGTTGAACTCTTCCATCTTGTTGTTTCGATAGAGTTCGCAAGCACGATTAACCATGTCAACGATGTAGTGCAGATTATCGGCACCTGTCTCAGTCTCCGGCATCCTCTCGCTGATCTTTGCGACGTTCTGGAGGAACATCGCAGCCGACTCTTGGGAAGAGTTGACAAAGCCAGGGCAGATCTCGTTCTCCACACACTTCGAGTACGCCCTCTTGATGTCAGCGTACTCCAGGCGCTTCCCTCCATTGCTTTTGCCAATCCAAATGGACTTGACCTCATAGAACGGGATCACGTCAAAGACCATGAAAGTCCCATTAGCCGCGACTCCAGCCCCATACCGCGCGAGGGTTGCACTGGGAATATAGATGATCGCAATCGGATCCCCTCTCCTCACGTTCCGTAGCGTTGTCTTCGTCGCCACGTTCATCTCATCCCATGGAGCAAACGCCCCGAAGTGCAGTGCTAGCCTGTTACCGCCATCGATTCCGCCGGGGACTAGCCCACAGCGTACGATGCTTGGCAGGTTTTCCACATACGTCACATGGAATGCTCCTCCGAGAGTATCACCCATTCTTGCGGAATACCTATTCGCCAGTGCGGATGAGCTCATGAATCCAAAATCACTGTGACCGGTTGTGACTCGGATGCACCAAGGTCTGTACCATCCATCGCATCTGTTGAACATCCTGTCGATGTCGTCCCGATCCACGCCAGCCTTGGTCATTTCCTCCCTGGCTGCCCTCGTGTCGTTCGGGTTCATGATGCTCGGAAACCTTGCTGCCAGAACCTGGAATCTCGATTTTTGCTTCCGGATTCCTGCCACTTGATCACCTCCATGATGCCCATGTATCGTTTCGCTCTCGTGGTGTATGGTGGGAATATGTCGTTGTTCCGGTCGTCAATGACAGCATCAATGTCGACCCATCCACCCTCGTCGCACCTGAAAGCACTTCCTCGGCAATTGCCGATCTTGTGTCGAAGGACTCTGCATAGGTCGTGAGATAGCTGGTTTGCTTGGTCCCTTGTAGTAAATACCGAGCGATCATCACCAATCCTGCATAGTGGAGCACCGTCGAAAGGAGCAATGCAGAAGTTGACACTCTTGCCAAGTTGCATCACGTCCACTTGCTCAAGGATTGCACCTTTGGGAAAGTATTTGGGGTCAACGATGGACGCATACGCCCATGGCAAGTGCACATCACTCACATCGCCGTACTTCGGGATGTAGCACGGGATGGTGTCGCATCCCATCTCAAGCGTCTTCTTGAATGTCCTGCTGTCCCCGCACGGGTTGTATGTGAGGTCGACGCCACCACATTGTAGCTCTCCTCCCTCAGCCGTGTCAGCCATCTCCACCAAATTAATAGTGTAGCTGTACATCTCAATTGTTTCTTTCCCTGCTTGTCCTCCTTTCTTTCTTTCCTTGGACGTTGATGAGGACGGTTCCTCCGTATCCCCCATGTCTTCATCAGATGAAACAGGGTCACTGCTGAGTAGCTCACGGAGCACCTTCATCGCCTTCTCATTTCCAGCAGCCTCCTCAATGTCCTTGCAGTCGCCGTCGTGGGCCAGGTTCGCGCACTTCTTACAGATCCCCATATCTCCCATGCACTTCTCCATTGACTCCAGGAATCCTAGTGCCGCTCTCCGCCCGTCGATCACTCGCTGCTTCTTGTCTTCCTTCTCAGTATTGGTTTGAGAACTTCGACTCGGGTCTGGTGCTTGACCAAGACCCTCATCTTCGCCCTCCGTGGCCTTTCTCTTGGAACCTTGTGCAGAGGGCTCGGTGATCAGGGATCGTGGATGTCTGGGCTTGACCTTGTTCATGATGTCAAGCACCTCCTTCGTGGGCACGCCGAGCTGTGCGGACGGTTTGTTCCGCTTTCTGTTCTGGCCCGTCGTGTGGGTCACGTTCCCAGCGAGGTGTCGCACTATTGACTGCTCGAACTCCCTCTTGATCTTCCATGCATCCTTCCACAGTGGCAGTTCGTGCTGGAAGTACGACATCACCTCAAAGAATCCCAACACCATCTCGACGACGTCTCCCAAGGATTCCTCGTTCGTGGTTTGTCCCAGGAGTTCATACATCGTTCCTTGGTCGAGCACACTCTTGATCCATGACGAATATGCCACATTGCCGAGATCCTTGCCTATCAAGAAGATGGACATCCTCTCCTCGACTCCCTCGGAATTCTTGCACACGATCACATCCCGGGATGCGCACAATTGCTTCCCGTGACCGTTGTTGTAGAACTGCGCTGCTTGATCCACAGTCATGCTCACGAATCCCACGTGAGAAAGCTCCTTCTTCAGCCTTGAGTACGCGAGCTCCCGTATGATCGTGATCATGGCCTGGATATTGTTGACGTCCACCATGAGGTTTTGAAGGTCGGGGATTGCCACCACGCATTCCGCGAAGAGGCGCGTGTACATTTTCTTCCCCTCGATAGACATTGCAATACCGTTCGTGTCCGCGTTCCAGTTCGCGCAACAGTTCACGCAAGAAGAGGGATTGTACTTCGACTTCGGTCCGAGCACCTTCGACTTGCTCATCTGCATCTCTTTAGCGCAAAGTTCGCAGATAAACTTGCTGAGCTCCGTGACCGTATACCATCGAAGACGTTGATCACCGGCATCGGCTTTCCCAAAAGCGTCCTGCTCGCCGTGTCCTTCATCTTGTTGCTCTTGTTTCCTCTTCGACTGTGCAGTGAAGGTCGGCTTGTACTCGAATTTCACCTTCGATTCCTCCATGTTCTTCGGGATGTTGAATCGAAGGTCGGGCTCGTTTATGCACGTCCCCTCCAGCTCACACACAAACGCGTTGCTTGGTGCGACCGCATCGATGGATTTCTCAATCAGCAGTCGCTTCAGGAGGAAGTGTTGCAAGTTCGAGCTCCCAGGGATCTTGTAGTTCTTTCCTGTGAGCGCATGGACCACGCGCCACAGGCGATCGTTCTCGGTCACCAGCGCGCCTGCCGCCTTGCAGATCTCGCTAACCTTGTTGGCGATCGTCCCCAAGTCCCCTCTTCCACCATGGAAAGCAACATCGCGATTCACGCACACCACGACCAGGCCCTTGCATGTGTTGACGAGGTCAGATATCGCCTTCTGCAGGGAGTCGATGATGGGGTTGGCGGTCACCTGCCATCCGCATCCTCTCATGCACACCCAATCATATAGCGACATCCAGATGTGCACCGACATTGGTGAGTCATCCATGTCTCGCCTCCGCCGTTCAGCGATGAGCTTATCCAGCTTCTGCAATCGGGAGATGATATTCAACGTGTCGTTGGGTGAGGAGACTTGCTCACTCGACCCATAGTATGATCTCTCCTCGATGTTTGTCCATCCCTGTTCGTTGACCATCATCTGGAAGGTCTTCGTGCTCCCTTTCGAGTTGACGGCCCTCAGGGGCCAATCCAGGACCAAGAAGCTCTTCTTGTGGATCATCATGTCGCGAATCGTCGCCTCGCCAATGGGGCTCCTCTTCTGCCTATTGATAATCCGGTTCAACTGTCCAGGTGCGTTGTCCGGGTTCTTCTCCGCCTGAATCAACGCGTTGATGGCTTTGGCGCCCGGAAGGCGTCCAGTAATCAAGCATCCTGTTTGGGCACACAAGAAAGCATACAGCTGTAGCCATGCCGCATTTCCCTTCCCAACATAGGAAAGAATGATCTTCTCCGCGCTGGTCTTCTCCTCGAAGTGCAATAGCGAAGAGGTCAGGCATCTCAGCATACACTCCCAATATGTTGCGTTCTTGCCTTCTGCAAGACACGGCCCAAATACAGTTTGTATGATTGGGTACCCCGTATTGTTGTCTATGTTGAATTTCACATTGACAGTCGCTCCGCCCAAAGTGGTACCCCCTTCGAATGAAGTGTAGGTATCGTGTCCAGCAGTTGGGTTGATAATTACCCATCTGTCGTCGTCACCGCCAGAGTTCATTCGGAAAATGGAGTCGATGATCTCGTTGTCGATCTTGACAGCATCGCTGGCTTGCGACCCCCCACTTGGAGCTCCCGGCTGGGGGACTGACCCACCAGCGGTTTGACTCCTTTGCCCGGAGCTTGATGCCGACTTCTGCTGTCGCTCCGTCTTCCGTGGCGGCTCCGTCTTCGATGAGCCCATCACCCACCATGTCGGCTCTTCCCCAACCACGAAATCCTCGGGGTACTTCTCCAGTTCCCTCTCGATTTCATGAATCGTGCAGTATTTATTCTGGAAGAATTCGATCATGACGTCCTTCTCGGCCTTCTTCTCGATCTCCTTCATCCAGCTTACCCACTTGCGCCGATCTTGGTTCTCAGCGGCCCTGTCAGCCGCGTGCGGTGCCAAACTGATGGAGTTGATGTTCATCGCAGGCAGCTTCGACTCATAGATCATATCGATGCACCACAGGAAATCCCTGGCGTACTCAATCTCCCGGTAGAGATCGTTCAGCTCCCTTTTGTCTGGACGGAAATAAGCTGTATACGACTGATCTTTGGAGTCCTTCTCACCGAGCAATGGCTGCAATCTCCTCATGATGAAAGAGACGCACATGAGCGAATTGACCGCTCCGATGCACGCGTCAGAGATGTCACTGGGGGTTGACCCACAGATCATCCAGCGCAATAGGTTGTTCTGGCTGGCATTCTCATCCCTCCTCAGTGCATATGCGAGGTTCTTCATCGATGCCTGCAGCTCATTCTGGTAGACCAACCCAAGGTCCCAATTCTTCTGGTAGTCGTCCTTGGAACCACGACCGTAGGAGTCGATCTTGGGAGCCTTGATCACGCTCAACGTGAACACTTTCCCCCAGTTTCGATCTCTGTATCTTGCGATTCTCCGGTCGTGCCTCTCAAACTCTGCAGTTGTCTGGAACTCCTCAGAGCTCCTCCACCTTCTCGATGACGATGCCCTAGATGACTCGTCGTTGATGAATTCTTTGTACACCTCCCCAACCGGGGTGTTCTGGTGGAATGCTGCTTTGAACGACCGTTCATCGTTGTCCTCGGCCACGCCTAGTGCGAGATCCCAGATGTTCGCGATTGATCTCAACATATCCGCCCCTTCCATGCAGTACTTGGTTACGTTGAGCAACTCGGGGTTCTTCGCCAGCATCGTTGCCTCACCGCAAAGTTGGTTCAGCGCCGACACGATCTTCTTTCCCTTGCTGCAGAATTCCCTCCATCCAAGCATACATTCGTCGGCAGAAAGCTGTCCGAAAACTTTGCTGATGAACTCTAAGGCAACCCTCATAGACTGCCCTTCACCTTTCATCATCCCGCGGCCCTTGGCAGAATAGTACGCTGAGTATGCATAAATAGCGGGGACGCCGATGTCCTCGATCCACTTCACGCACATACCCAGGTCGCTGCTCACCTCCATCCTCTTGGGCATCCTCTTGCCATCCTCGATGGCGTTCTTCACCAAATTTCCCAAGAAGATTGCTGCTTGCCTAGATTTCCCAACAGGCACGCAGAAGAACTCATTCGTGTTGACGACAGTCGGATTGGCAGTCATCTTGATGATATTCTCCAGAACCAGGAAAACCCAAAATAAGCAGCTGCAAATGAAGCCACGGAATTGTCCCAATGCGATCCCAGCTTCAGATTGAGGTGACGAACTCGTCCAGCTCCTCCTTGAAGCCTGGGGTTCGGGACTGACCCAGCTCCCCGTATGCACCAGAGGTTCGGGACTGGCCCAGCACCTCGGTTGTGCAGTTGGGGTGGTGCAGATTTCGCTCGCAGTAGCTTGGTGCTTCCGCGATCTCCTTCGCGTAATGCAAGCAAGAGCGAGTTTCAACGGTGCCGGTTTGAGGCACCTTGCTCGAGCACGAAAACGGCGAAGGATCACACCCACAATTATGACGTGTACAACTGGGTTTCTTTGGTTTCACGACCAGCACAAGGTCCATGCTCATGGTTTCCATTGCATTTCTTAGACAACGAGCCACCAAGTTCAAAGTTCCATGAGACAACTCTCCATGGTTTCTTGATTGGCATGGGTTTCTTTGCATATCTTTGTTTCAAGCCATAGCGACACCCATCAAACTCGTGACTAGTCCCATCATGCACGACCTCATGCAGTCTCTCATCTTTCCAATAATCACAACTTCCAGGCAACTCAAACAAAATCGCAGCTCGTTTTGTCATGGCATGCCGTTTAATTTCAACGAACCGTTCAAACAATCTCCAAAATTCTCTTTGTTTGGCCTCGATTTTCTCTGCGGTGTCAATTCCGCGAGTCTTGTTGAGGCGTGCCCATGATGATCCCCCCGTGCAAGGCCCGGCGAAGAACAACAAATCGGAAGGTTTGGTAAGCACATGTCTGGCGATTCTCCCCCCGTACTCGCTCAGTAAGTCATCAACCAGAGTTATGGTGACAACCTGCGGCCCGTCATGGCGGGCAAGAGCAGTGAACCAGTTACGTGGTTCGGAACATGCCATCAGCACGATGGGCCGAGCCAAGTCAACACTGTAAAGAGTGACGACTGTGCGAGTTCTCATACCAGGAAGCGAGACATGAACAGGAGCGCGAAGCACACCACCGTCGTGTTTGACCATCGCGAGTTCAATACCCGGCGCTAACTGTGGCTTGTGCTTCACCGCAATGCGATACGGAACAAAACAACGACCAGGGACAAGCTGCTCGTGATTGATATGCAGACAACGCATGAGCAATTTCAATCGGAGCAACGTTTCCAAAGCAAGGTCGTTAACACACTTCAACTCTATGCGCTCGTTCGACAGTTCTTCAACAAATGCGGCCAGCACGGACTGCATGTCAACATCCCCGGACCCGACGTGAATTGGTCGTGGTCGTGGAGACCGTTCCCGCGCCGGTGCAGCGACCGGTACGGGATGAAACTGCCAAACTGCGCGTTCAACCCAACCATCAATTCGCACACATTGTAGCCCCGGGTCAACTCTATCCTCAACTTTGAGCCATGACCCATTCTTCAGAAACCAAGTGGAACGAAGCCACTTGCTCCCAAACGGTGTCATAACCGCGAGTGGAGGTTTCACACGCATCAATCTGGGTCCCTTGGCAACAACAACCGGATCATGTCCTTCATGCTCATGCAATCCCTCTTTAGATGTTAATCCAGACCACCATAGGTCCGGGGGCATGATCGGTATGTGTGTGTACGGAAATGTTGGAACTCCGTCAACTGTCCCCGAAGCGGTCTGCATGGTCCCCTTTATGGGATCACACGTGGGTGTGAGCGCCTTGAGGGTATCCGGGTCAGACAGCAAGCTCGGGTCAAGTAGACCAATCTGCAAACATGCATGTTTCCATTTGCGCCCATCATTGAACGCCTTGGTGTAAATATCGGCCGCCATCCTGTCGGTGACCTCATACGCCAAGTACATGTAATCACGTGTGAACATCTCATGCATCCACGAAATGCTAACACCATGGCTTCTCTCAAGGTGGCGCATCGTGGGGTTTCTCCCCGATCGCACGACACCGATCATAGCCTTGTTATCGTCATAGAACACAAAGTTCGGTGACTTCTTGAGAATCCGCTCTACCAGCTTGAGAGCGGGCATACCCATCGATCTCATGGCAACATCGGCCGCAACAATCTCGGCCTCGGGAGTGGAGTGACTCACACAACCCTGTCTTTTAGAGCTGCCAGACAACGGAAACCGGGTATTAGGCCCTTGTATATTCAAGTGTCCACCGGAGGTGGAACGCAGCGAGTCAATGCATCCCGCAAAGTCAGCGTCCGCATACAAGGCCAAGTGCACATCGTCCATAGGGTCTCCAACCCAACCGACCATGCGCCAATGTTTGGTATGATGCACATAGCACATCAAGTGATGCAAACCCCGATCATCGGAGTCAGTCCACCTATGCACGTTCCGTGCTAGGCGATTCACTTGCCGCAACAAATCGAAGCGAGCAATCCGCGCACCGTACAGCAACTTCATCAGTACGCTAGCGGCATGCGGAGCAAGGTGTCCACGCACGGGCTCCTTCATGGCCAACTCAGGAGTCCCTCCCCGTTGGTCCGGCACTGTGGCAGAACCGTCGGTGGGCACAAGATTGTTACACCAATTGCACACGACTGACGGCCCCTCTCTGGCAGGCTTCCGTGAGACGTGATTCTTTGTTTCTTCATGCAACTCAGGGGTGACAACCTTATTCAACTTCACGTCGCCCGCCACTTCAAGATAGCGGTCGACACAGGAACGTAGGAACTGTTCCATGTCATAGGTCACCGTTGTTACTCGGTGTCCGTTCCCGAGAGTGACGTTTCCCTTGCTTTGATTGCAACCAAGGTACATGTCAAGTCCAGTCTCGGGCTCAATCTTCAAACGTGTACGCAACATGCTCCACCCTTGGGCAAGGTTCTTCTGCGGCCCTGCCATTTTGAAGTCGTCGACATACACAACCAGAACAAGCTGGAGCTTTTCGTGAATGTACACTGAAGGCCATTCTTCGCCGATGGGCTCAAAACCAACGGCACGCACCGACTCATCGCAGTGCTGCTCCCAAAATGTTCCCGCATCTGGGTGTCCGTACAGCGCCTTCCTCAACGGGACGACTGGTCTTCTGTACTTATCCCATTTGCATTCACTTGGCACGGCCTCCGGTGGCAATTCAATCCAACACGGCGTGCCTCTCAAGGTGGCCTGTATATACGCCTGAACAGCGTCGGCCATCTGCACATCCCAGCCATCATGACAACCCAGAAAATCCGCCCAACGCGAGGCTTCAAATGAAGCAGGGGAGTTCCCCAAATCTTGAAACATCGCAGCCTCAAAGCTTTGGTTCTTCACTTGGTTCCCCAGCAACACGCCTCTACCCTTGAACTTCCTCTTAGGATCACCAACAGGCAACTGTGAGTGCTTTTCAACGCAAATGCCATGTGCGCGAGCCATGTGTATTTCCTCCCCCTTCGCTTTTGCTTCTCTGGCTACAGCGTCATATTCGCGCACCGCGCCAAGATCGAAGACCCCCTGGTCGATTAATCCCGACCACTCTTTCTTCATTGATGCTAATGCATCAGGGTTGGTCAACATCTCTTTCCGGCCTACCGGCCTGGATACTAAAGCGTCGAAGAATCGTACAACTTTCACAGCTTTCTCTCTGTGCTGTATTCGCTCAGAAGTCACGCACGGCATCGATGGGTACTTCTTGGCTTCACCGTCTTCGCCTATCGCAGGCATTGCGAGTGGCACTTTTCCAGAAACTATCTCAGCAGACTCCTCCCATTCATACCAGGTGAGATCCGTCGATTCGTCGACCGATGGATCCGTCCCCGATGCCGTTTCAGCTTCGTCTTTATGACTCTCCATGACTGATGCAACCGCCTTCGTCCAGTTTGGAGTCGACTTTGATCGCTCCTCAGACTTGAACTTCCAGGCATAAATTACTACCAGACACTCAAATTCTTTCTCAAGCTGAACGTTTCGTCTCATGACGTCTTGGGACTGTTTGGAATCCATGAGAACAACCACCCCGTCGACAGGATTAACAACAATCCTGACCCATTCAAGCTCAGCCAAGTGCTTCCCATCCATTGGGTTCTTGATCTTTGATATGTTCTTCCGCAATCCCCAATTGTACTGCCATTCTACTCCACCCCAGCGGTTCCGAAGCATCGCTCGAATTCTCTTACCACCGGGCATCTGTAATGTCCGTGCCTCTGCCGGCGCGGAAATCTCAGACTCTTTACTCTTGGGATCTTCCTCTTTCCTTTTGCCACCGCCCTTCACCTCGGCCTTCTCTTCCTTGGTGTAATATTTACTCATCATCTTCCATTCTTCAGGAGTGAACTCCGGAGGTCTCGATGTCTTCATTAGCCTGAATCCATCCTTCCCGACAGGATACGGTCTTCCGGCCTTGTCGATTTTAACCTCCTTGCCATCGTCGTTGACGTACGTGATGCCATCCCCAGGTAGTCCAACTGACACGTGTGGAAGGTCGGACTTTACAACCTTCTCATCGCCCTTAGGGTGTCCATCTCCCTTCCCTTTTGAAGAGCTCGGTCTAGCATCTTCTTCTCCTGCATGATCCCCCCGATCTCCGGCGATTACCTCCGGGCCATCGTCGAGCAGTAGACCAGCGATCTGATCGACCTCATCGTCAAGCAGTCGCTTCTCGTCACTCTGCAGCAATTCAGGCTCGTAGTCCTCATCCTCGATCAGGCGGTCACGTGCATCCAGACCGATTGCATCGATAGACATCTCTATTCCTTCCAAAGTCTCGTTGGCAACCTTGTACTTCTGTTGTATTGGGAATGTCAGAGGAGATTTCAGAATCATCCTCTCCGTCTGATGTGGCATTCTCAACCGAGGTGGAACCTTTGCCTTCTTGATGTTCAGCTCTGCACCCGCAAATGCAGTAAGTGCCCAAGCACGATACTTGTTTGCCCAATGCATACCGGTGCTCAACACATATCCAGCAAATATACCAGTTTCCCCTCTCGGCTCGAACTTCTCCCTCTTTCCCCCTCGTGCTTCGCTCGGCTTGAAGTCCACTAGCGCACCAAAAGGTATCTTCTCGCCCTTGAACTCCTCGCCATGCAGCCTCATCCATGCACTCGATCCGTTCACCTCTTCGATGTTCATGAGATGGCACAGAGTGGTGATGGCTTGCACCCAATAACACGTGGGTAGACCGGCATGTACTAGACAAGCCGAAGTCTGGTCGATGATGAATTGATTTGTTCTTTCAGCAAGGGAATTGTTCTGCGGCCGTCCAGGCAGCGATAGGTCGTGGTTCAGCTTCAGCTCCACGCACGCATTGATCAGTTCCGGGCCGTCATCCGAATATACCTGCTTGATTTTCCTCCTCCCGCAGAAGTGCTTGATAGCCCTGACGACTGAGTCAGTGTCTCTTCTCGCGGTGGGATAAGCCATGATAATTCCGGTATATATGTCCCGGATGATGAGCGCATACCTGCCTTCCACTTCATGATCTCCTGATGCCGTCACAAAGTCGAACGTCACCAGGTCACCGAACGTCTTCACTTCTCTTTTGAATGCTCCCGTTCGCGATCTGAAGTGTCTCATCTTTGCCTTGACGCATGATTCGCAGAAGGGATTTCGGTATCTGTGTGTAAGCAAATGAGCTATGGAATTGGCGTCCTTCTTGAGGACTCCCACTTTCCTCTTTATTGATGATCCTTCGTACACGTCTACTTCGATTCCGGCATCTGGATCATCTTCATCAACCTCTTCCTCGTGAGCTTCGGCATCACCATGTCGATGCGGGACTGACCCAACATCTACAGGTATTTCCTCAGCCACGGGAGGCGGACGTACCGGACCGGCTCCTCCGGGTGGCCCGAAGTCGAATGCCCCGTCGTGGTGTTCGCCCTCGGCCTCTGCGGACTCACCGACAGCGGCGGGTGTGACGTCGTTCTCATCGTCACCTCCCTGATCTGCCTCGTCGTTCGTTACCATCGCCAATACTTCCGAAAAGTGCTCCTTGAGGTCGTCTATCGTAGGGCGATGCCTGTTACTCCGAAGTTTACCATCACTCACTAGGTACGGGATGTCGTCCTTGACCTGCAAGTGCACGAATCCCTGCTTTGGCGTAACCATGAAAGGTAGTTTACCAGGCATCCAGTGAAATGCATAACCCATCTTCATGCATCTCCTCCCCACTGACAATACCGTGGGTGTCTCATCCAATACATGCGGCTCGACAGTCTCGTCCAACTCGTCCACGACTATCTTGGCCACATCAGATGTGGAAGTGGAACCATTCGCGGTCTGGAACACGATCTCGTCGTCATCTTTCACGATGTCGACACCCAGGCTCTTCGCCTTGGCTCTTCCGATGAGATCATGACCACATCCGGTGTCCATCAACCATTTCACCCGTTTGCTGATGCACGTTGACATGGCGAAAACGTTCTTCGGCATACCATGCTGTTTCTTCCAGTCGACAGCCGATTCCTTGATCTCGTCCTTGTTCCGATCATACTCGAACATTATGCTGCTCTCCTTGGTCACCGGGAAGTAGTGCTTCTTATATACATCATCCACCACTTCTCTCAGTATCTTCGCACGTATCAATGATCGTTGGACTTGATAGGCTGATAATTCACGATGATCACTGCTTTTGAACTTCTTCTCGTCGACGTACACGTACTGATAAGGCTCATTCTCATTGTCCTCATAACCGTACCATTCCCCTTTTCGTTCCCATTGCCTTCTCTCGTCTTCGAGGTAGGTGATCTCCCCATTCTCGTCGACGTCGAGCACTTCCTTGAACCACACCATTTTCTCGGGGATCTCGGACTCGCCAGACCATCTCGATGATTCGCTCATCGCGTCGTCATCGTGCTCGTGGTAGACAGTCTCGGCTTCGTCCGGTTCGACATGATCAACGTCCTTCTTGAAGCTTACCTTCCCTGCAGGAGCCGATTGCTTCAGGACTATCGCGGGCATTGCGATGGCCCTCCTCGCAATGGCAGGCGCTGCGGCTTTGGCGGCAGCCTTCGACTTGGCTTGCGCCTTGTCATTTGACGTTGCTGGAGCTGAATTGTTCTTGATGAGCTCATGCCTGTACTTGCAAGCGCTTCCCCTATCGCACTTCCCCTTCTGAAACGCGAAGCATGCTCCATCATCCCTCTTTGGTGACGATGATCTGGACTTGGATTTGCCCTTTCCTTTCCCCTTGGACATGCTCTCCAACTTATGCTCCGTCTTCTTGCTGTGGGAAAAAGTGCATTCATTCCCTTTCACGCACCCCTTCGCCGATTTGAAGTGGTACCAGCAGGGGTTATCCTTGCTTCCGCCCGGACTCTTGCCTCTGTCGCTGGCACCGTCGGACTTGCCGTTCTTGCCAGCGTGGCCCTTTGCCTTGGCTTTTGGGAGCACAGGAGCGGCATCAGGTCCACCGGGTTTCCCCTTTCTGCCCTTGCCACCCTGGTTCTCCTGTTTGCCAGTTGCTGGAGCCGCATCCTTCCCGCCTGACTTCATCATCGACTTGACCGATTTCTCCTTCATGTCGAGCATCAGGTCTTCCCGATCTGCCTTGATCTGATAGTCGATCAACGCCAATAAGAATTCATACGTCTTCTGAGGATGCTTGTCCGGTAGTCTATGGTAGGCATTGAGGCCGAACTCCATCTTCTTGCTCCCTTTGATCTTCCTGTAAAGGATGTCTCTGAGAGCCAGCTTACTGGGTCTGTCCTCGCTCCTCATCTTCAGCAGCAAATCATACCATTTGTTCCTGAACATGACCAAGTTCTTGTCGCCAGGAAAGTCAAGGTTGAATAGATGCTCGATGTGGTAGACAAGATCCGTTCTATCGGAAGTTCTGAATGATTGCATAACTAATGCCACCAACTCTCGTCCCTTCACGATCACCCCTTGTTGATGTCGTAGTTCAGAGTGTCGTGTAGCATCGAGGTATACGTCCTTGGCTTCGTCAGGTGCTTGTTTCAGCATGTTCTGCATGCCCATGGCCATCTTAATATCTATCGTAGCAAATCTGTCGCCACCTGAATCGCTAAGCAAATCCAGGTCTGGGTTCAACCCAAGAGCCTGCTCCAGCCATTTCGTCCATGCGTCGGTATCTGGATCTGCACATGCGCTCAGAACATTCATCAGCAGTTGCATCTTCCAGGTGTCAAGTTGATGGATCTTTGGCCAGGCCGGAATAGATACTCTCTCGGCCTCTTTCCTCGAGATTCTCGGTCGATCATTCTTGATCTCTCGGTTATCTCTCGATCTCCTTCGTCTCCTCCGTGTCCGATCGTCTTCTTCCTCTTCTTCTTCCTCGTCTTCCTCATCTCCTTCGTCGTCGTCATCCTCATCCTCATCATCGGGTGGATCATCCGGAGGTCCTCCTCCGCCACCAGCGAGGCTCAACTGACGTCGACCCGCTCCCTGCCCATTCCCATTGGGCGGGAATCCACCGTAATCCAATGGGGGCGTAGTACCGTTGTTTCCCCCCCATCACCACCACCAGTCGTAGTAGTGGATTGTGGGACATGCCCAACAACCCCTTGCATCTGGGATAGGTGTACATCGATCATTGGATCACCGAAAGACGGAAAGAGGATCGAACCTGGCATCAGCGACGAATTAGGGATTTGATTTGAAGACGATGACGGGACTGACCCAGCCACCTTCTTGTCTATCCTATTTGAATTAGCCTGGGTTCCTCCCTCAGCGCGTTTCACTACTGCTCGTTCACGATGTCCATCTTTGCTGCTGGAGGCTTCCTGTGTCTCCAGCTTCTTGTGTGCACGTAGTTCCTCGTTGTCAGCATCGAGTTGGCGTACAAAACTCTCTTCTTGCTTGAGCGTCGCCTCTCTTTCCTTCAGTTGTCCCTGAAGCTCATGCATCTCCTCGAGGTACTCATCGTACATTCCCTTAGCTGTCAATCTCCAGTACTCAGCCTCCTTCGACTTCTCGTCCATCGTGCACCGTTCCTCTTGTTTCTCTTCTTTGACCTGGGCTAACTCCAAGATCGCATCCTGACGATGACCACCTTCGACAGCAATCATCTGGTCCTTCATCGACACGTCGGACTCATACTGTTTGACGATCTCTTCTTTTTCGCGAAGCAAGCAATCTGCTCTCTTCGATTCCTGTTCCGCAAATACTGTAACGTCATTCAGCCTCGCCATCAGCTGTTCCCTGGAGTCCTCCAAAGAGTACGTCTCGGGGCGCTTGACGAGTGCATGCTCCAACTGTGATTTCAGACTTTGGACCATCTCCTCCTCGTTGAACTTCTCGATAGATGTAGAAGATTCTATGCCTCTGATCTGTTGCTGATAAGGCTGATATCTGTTGTGAAGCCTCACGGTGTATCTGATTTGCACGTATAGCTGATTCCTGCGCGGCCGACTTCTCGCTTGCCATGTAGGATCTCATCAATGCAATCTCCCGCTTCTGCTCCATGATAGTTCCTTCAGCTTGCCTCATCTGTTGCATCATAATATTCGACTCCATGTCTTTCTTCTCCCCGTACTGAAATGCGTTCATTTCCACCTTGCGCATCTGTTGGGCTTCTTCCTCAAACTTGCGCCATGCCTCAGCCATGTGGTGTTGGTGGTGACTCACTAGATGTCCCGACTGCTTGCTGGCAATCTCGCATCGTCTTTCCAGCTCCTGGATCCGGATGGTGCTTCCATAGTCTTCTTGGTTAAGATTCGCCATTGCTGCCGACATTTCATCAAGTGTCTTCTGATATTCCCCGATCTCCACCTCCATCTTATTCTTCTCTTTGATCACGGCGCGAAAATCTGCACTGGTGGGTGATTTTGACCTCCCACCCTTCGATGTCGATCTCACGCCCTTCTGCGACGTCCGTGGTGTCGCAGGCGAAGATGATGATCTTCTCGGTGGGGATTCTCTTTTCTTCGACTCCTGATGAACATCGATCTGCTTCCATGATCTTGTGGGAGTAGATATGTCGCTGAATAGCGCGGAACCTCCGCTCCCAGGTTCATCCTGTGAATCTGCAATCATATCCATCACCGCAGGAAGAGCCATCAATCCATTGGATCCCTCTGAGCTGCTGTTCCCAAAAGTTGCAGTACTTGGGCTCGCCGAAGACGCCATTGTACTGTGTAGGTTATCGTTCCTTTATTGTCCCTGTACCCGCAATAAACCAGCTGTCTCCCAGTCCAGTGTAGAGCTTGTAGTTACGGCTGATAACCTGTCAAGAGACGGCAAGGTGACGTCCCGTGGGACGCTATGCACCGAACCCTCAAGCTTTAATACCAACCACGTAGAAAGGTGTATACGGACGATGCCGTTATAGCCGAACCCGTGTAAACGTTGTAAGGGAGAAGGAATGATAGTTACAACAGTAGTCCTGACAATGCGGCGCAAGCAGTTGTTTTGCTCTTAATGCCGATCACGTAGGTCTGCAGTCACACATCAGATCTTGAACCTCAATTGTGTCTTGAGCCAAATGGCGATCAATGGAACTTGGGAAGCAACACCAACAAGGACCTCAGAACAGCTACCCAATTTCGGCACGGGGCCTAGAGGGTTTTAACACAAAACGAGGGAACAAGGAGCCTTTCCTGGCAGCAACCGTAGCCAACGAGCCCTGGAAACCCAACCCCCCACTGTGAGGGCATCATGGGCCCAGCCTACCAGGAAAAAAAAACACAACACGGACACATGTTAATTCAACCCCCCAAACTCTGCACAAAGAAGGAAACAGGGGTCTGTTTTTAAGCAACCCCAACAAATAAGAGGGAAACTGACCACCCCGTTTAAACAAAGAACAAGCAAAAGCAAGAAACACAAAGGGCTATGACTCACATGTGAGGGAACAACTGGGTCCAAAGTGACATCTTCAAAATCAATGCTTGGAGTCAATTGGGTTTAAAGAAACAACTCCAAACGCATTCTTGAGAATCCCTCAAAACAGTAACTGGAATAAACCCCCGAACAAGGGAACTCTTTTCGCCACCGGACCTTTTTTTCCCTTCCCCACACACCGCTTGTCCAGGCAGAGGTGGGGATCTAGCGGACAGGTTGGCTCTTTCAAACGCTTCCGTCACTTGGCACTCCAAAAATATATGTTGGAACCCTGCTTCATAGTTACTATGCCTCAATAGGTGTATATATGTTGAAGCGATGTGTGGCAGTCCTCCCTGCAGTTTGAACCCTAGCTCAACACCTTTGGAGAGATCCAACCTTTCAGAAAAACAAAAACATGTACTTTTGGGATGCGACCGTGTGGGTTCTACAAGTTTCCTCTGAGCGACCCTTGTACACAAAGGGTCATCCTTTTGAAAGGGAACCAAGGGGAATTAGTGCCACTGAACAACTGAGCCTCTGCTCGGAATTCGCTCTAGCAAAAGGTTTCACAGGGAAGCCACACAAAAAGGGAGAAAATAACGGGATCTGCTTGGGGCTGAGATTGTCCGCTTCCCAGTTAATTAAACCATGCATCGCATTTCGTTTAAACCAAAATAATTGAGGAGACGCCCCAAAAAGCCACCAGAAACTCCGAACAGCAGGGAAGCAACTCGATCTCGGCCATACTGTGGTTGCGAAATCCATTTCGCACCATCTAAGAAACCCAACGGAATGATTCGATTCCCCAGTTAGATACCAACAAACGTCATGGTTTCAACCCATGGGATTCATTTCGTGGTGCGAATGGATTTCGTGGTTTAATGCAAAACCGCTTCATTCGTTGGCGAAAAGGTTTCAAGTGGCTATAACATCCCTTGGCAAACTGCGCTCAGGAAGCCGTGGCGCAGCGTGAGGAACTGGCGCCACCAGGTGGAGATCTTCCCAGGGCGCGCGAGGCCGCCGTCCAGCTCCACGTTCAGCGTGAGGACCTGAGGTCGAGTTGCTTCGGCTTGCCGGCGGGAGAAGCAACCAGGCCATGCTCCCTATCTTCCATTTGGTTTGGACCCCTGGAAAACACAACAACATATGTCCAGTAGTGATGATCTCCTTTAGAAGCCAACGAAAATAACACAAATTCTCAGGCAAATGGAAGCTATGTTAAAAGCATGCAGAAAGGAGGGGGGGGAAGGGATGGACGGAACTCACATAAAACCCTGGTTCTGGCAAGCATGGTGGATGCCAACTCAATATTGCAAGTAAACAAAGATACTCAACCAAATGGGGAAAACACGGTAGATTCGCGGGTGGTTCCTTTGCGGGCCGTAAATTTGTGGGGCCTCCCACCTCGGGCTTACATAAGACGGTCGGTCGGAAGGCAGGGCCCGAATTCGAGCCGGGGGGAACTTGAAGCACAATCTCAATTTGGGACAGTTGCCAAGCGGCAAAGAAATACCTTGGAAGCTCCCAAGGACCCACAAAACCAGGGGCCCTTCTTGATTTTGATCTTGGCTCCAAGTGGAGATTCGGCCAAAGGCCTGTTTTTCCAGGGCCCTGGAAGATCAAGGACACAGCTCATCTTAAAGTGCTTGGCACACCTCGTGTGGAACAGGTTGCGCTTTAGTGTAAAAGCAGCAACCTCCCAGTTGCAACCGGAAAAAACAATTGACGACACACACACACACAAACAACACGCCGTCGATGCGATGGGTGAGTCCAAGTACCGAAGAGAAATCCTCTGAAGAAAGTCATCAGCAATATCTCCAAAGAACAAGAAGTCCCAGTTGCAACCCAGTAGAGGGAACCCCTTGTCTGGCTTGATCAGTTAGTTCTAGTGGGGAACCCCGCTAAACACAAAGGCAAACATGGTGCGACTAAACAGCCGGGTGCCGTAGTGACCAAATATATACATATATATATATATACCTTAACTTCCTTGAATAAACAAACAATCAATATTCTCTTTCGGGGGGTGACCAATATAATATATATATATATATATATATATTTATATATTATGTATAAATATATACACACAGGGTCCACACATTTATGACCCTATGGCTTCCATCAGACTTAAGCAAACATTGATTCTACTTGTGAAGCAATCAAGTAGAGATACCAAGCGGTTCACAGATAATAATAATAATAATATTAAAAAAACTCAGCCTCGGCCGTTGGCCGTTGATTGCATGGGGTAGAACGGGCACCGGGTGCCCTTAGGTTTTTTTTTGAGCTCGGGCAAACGCTTAATCGAAGAGGAAAAGGAAGAGATAAGTCTCACGCGTGGTACCCTACCACCAACGTGCACAGATTAATTGTAGGAAGACTGAAAGACTACTTTCGTCTTGGAAAGGGGGTTTGTGCATTTCCATGTTAGTTGGTGGAAGGGTAGCTGGTATCAGGGCGAAAGATCTGCCACCGACTAGAGGGGCCGATCCAATGAATTCAATTTGATGGGTGTTTCTCAGCCACTCTTTGTATTCAAAGCCACGGTCCTGAACCGCCAGGATGGGGCTATCCCCTTTCAAGGTGAACCAATACTCCACGGACCGTCAACATGCGTAAGCCACCATGATTCCCAGGGATCCTTCTTTGTGGAAAGGGCCTCTGGTTGGTCCGGTGGTGGAAAACAATGATTGTGGAAACGGAGGGAATCAACCCCTGGAACAATCTTCCAAACAACCTTGATTTCCCATCCACTTGTAAAAGAGGGACTAACGCTCGTCCTGACTCTACTTAAAGTGATGCGCCAAGTCACGACATTGGCAACAAGCCGAAGGGATTTTCTGGACATACCCCATCTTCCCACCCAACAGACCAGGGCGTGCAACCTTTGTCTTCAAGCATGTGAAGCAAAGAGTGCATCGAGTTCTTCAGCGCCTTGCCTTGAAAAAAAACAAGTCACTGAGATAAAAACAACACGGATCAGCCAAAAAATCCAAAACCACACAGCCGAAGGCAGACTGGCGCGATGGACATGTTGAGATGTCACGAAAACACACAAACCACACTGTCGCCATGGGTGCCATAAGCCCCCAGTGGAGTGGTGGACGGCCGTTGACATCTGGGAAAGAAGGCACGCCGAATTGCTATATTTCACGCACACACCTCCTGACGGCATGCTCTTCATGGGTGTTGCAAAGCAAACCACAGTCGGTTAGGTTTCAAAAAGAGACCGGGTGCCTTGGGCTTGCCCGGCTTCGCACCTTGCCGGTTCCGGATTCCTGCAATGGCAGAAAACCCACCGGAGCAGGCTGTGCCTCAAGATGCCTGACATTCGCGCCGAACCCTCAATGGGGCAAGCTTCAAGGAAAGGTAGCAAGCAATTGGACTGGTTACGGCCGATTGCTTCGGGCACATCACAAGGAGAAGTATCCATTGAACATGGCAGGCTCTTGCAGCGCAATCTGTAGCTGCAGCGCCGCGGTGGCCTCTTGAATAGGTTGGAGCTGCCAGCAAGGGAGCAAACCAAGCAGCAGCCGAAAATTGAGATTGCCGAGGCGGCGATTCAAGTTGATGATCTGCCTCTGCGTCAGGTGAGGTCTGGCTGGCATTGGCAAGCTTGCCAAGTGCTGCTCCGGCGAGAACCTCACAAGGTCTCTTTTGGGATTTGAAGGCAACCTCCGCCTAAAGCCGACCTTCCATTGGAACACGGCCTCTCTTCTTCCTCTTCCAACATCAGGTTGGCCGTGCGCCAGCCATAACTCTATTGGAATACAAGTGGACTCATTTCCACCCGTCTGAGCAACCGAACCCGCTCAGGTGCCCTGCCGGTTGACATCTGACCGCCGAAAGGATGCTTCCTACTTCAGCTACATTAACTCAACGTCGCGTTTCCGAAGGCACCTTTCGACCCCCGTGAACCTAGCCAATGGGCTCGATTGGCATCTTTCGATTGGCAGCTGTCAAATAAAATGGGTCCTCCGGGGTTGGGCTGAGCTTAAAATGCAAGAACCCCAAAAAATGAGGGGGGGGGGGCTGTGGGCGAGGAAGAGTTTGAGAACTAGAGGAGAACGAAAATGCACGGCAGGGAGTGAGTGAACGAGGACAACGAACGAACGAGGATTAGATCGCAGGGAATGGACGAGTGAAGGGAGGCGGCAGTGGTATCTCTTCATAAGCCTTCCTAAAGCTGCGGCCAGTCCTATCTCTTACTGCCGCTCCATTCCTTCTTTATTACCCGGCGACAATTGAAGATTCCTGTCTGTCGCCTCCATCCTATTCTTGTCCGTGAGCGGCGAGGAGACGAGGCGGGAAGGAGACAAGGCATGCCATCCCTTTCATCTCTGAGACTCACCAAAAGAACAAAGTGAGAGAGCGGAAGTGAAGAGATGAGCCTCGCTTCTTCCCTTAGGCGAGCGAACTGGTAGAGCGAAGGGACATTTCTTTTTCCCCATCAAAATGCACGAAAATAAAGGGGAACAAGATATAGATATGCAAGGACACACGACATGACAGCTGAAGGCAGGTCGTAAATCCTAGACAGACCAATTAATTCTTACCTGGGCAGAATGGGATGACATACACTTTCTCTTTCCCTCTCATCATAATCCCATTGATTGAAAGTTAATTCGGAAGGGAAATGAAGGGAAAGGAATGTAAGGTAGTGAATAGAGGCTCACCCAATCCTTAGGATTTAATGCCTTGCCTGTCTTGCGTGGCATCTATTCTCCTGACCAATTCACCGCCAAAACCATCTGACCAAGGGGAAGACTCATCTAGGTCTTCCGGTAGAGGGGTTAGAATAAAGGGTACCCTTTTTGTGTAGTCCGTTTTAGTCGGGGAACCCTCCCAACCAAAAAAGGGCTTAAAGTTGGCACTGGGGGAGCCTAGTCATAGAAAGACCTAGTCCGCCCCATTTTGGCGCTTGCTTCCGCCTCTTGCGCCTCTTGCAGCGGCATCTTCTTGGCCCGGAGATGGGGCAGCACCAGCGCCATCAAGTCTGCCTCCCCCAGCGCCAGCAGATCGTTCCGGTGCTGCGCGGTCAGCCGCTGTCGGCCCTCGTGGTGTCCGTGGCAGTAGTCACCTGGCGTTTTTGGACCGGCGGGGCTTTTTTGCCTTGCCGGAAGTGCCTGTTGTTCTAGGGTGTGATTCCTTTTCCATTATTTTAAACCATTGTTCTTTTCAAAAACCAGCTGCTTCCCTGGGTTTTTGATGGTGTCCTGAAAAGAAGGATCCCTGGAAAGAATGGGGAAGGTAGCCATAGAGTTGTGCTAGGCGCCATAGTAGTTCTCCAAACGGCCGAATCAAAGGGTACAGGTTAGCATCCTCCAAAATCCCAACGTGACAGGCTGTATGAGCCAAGTTGCAGGCAGATGAGCGCGGACACGCGCCCAAGTGCAGGAAAAGGCACGGTTTGTGGCAGAGTTCCGGATGACCAAACGTCCCAGCCGAGATGTTGTTCGACATCGAATGGAAGAATAGCAACGAAGGCAGCCGCAGGCTGTCACCATCATGGCCTTCCAGCCGAAATATTGAAACTGAAGAAAGCCTTGGACAAGGGTAAGCAAGCTCCCGTCGTGCTCAGGTCCACATTCCAGCTAAAGCTAAAAAACAAACAGGATGTATGAATATGAGCGCTGGAACATGCAAGCAGATCACCCTGCTGCTCATGGGAAAAACAAACTCATGTAGGTTTCCGTGTTGCAACGGTTTTCCTGCTGTGAGCAGCTTATACATTACGACTTGGGAGATCCAAGCTTCTCTGGACAAACTTTGGTACTCGACACTGGCAAACCGGGCCCCGTCAAAGAAAGGACGTGTACCACTAGAGGTCTGGGCTTTTTCTAGATTCAACAAGTATTCCAGTTTTCACCCCCCCCCAAAAAAAAAACGAAAAACTACAACTGCCTCTTGGCATCCCCCCCTCATGTTCCGTACTGCGCATGCAAGCAACCACCTGAATCCAAAGGCAATTTGAGCATCCGGCGGGCACTGGGTAGTGCAGCAAATCGTGGTCTCCTGCAGAATGAGAGTCGAATCAAACAGAAAATGAGTCCAGTTGGGTTTGTCTCCAAATGGAGCAACCCTGAAAGGGTACGCAACCCAAACAAGTAAAACAAATGAGAGTCTGGGAAACACAAGCCAGAAAATGCAGGAACAAGAAGGAGTGCGCGCGAAATTTTGCCATCGGGGGGGTTTGCTTCATCAACTGCATTTGACTAAACCCTATTGTCCCTGCGGCAGAAGGGCCCCCACGCACTACGACACTAGACCTTCACGGTTGCCTGTACTGACCCAATGCTTGCGCCCTTCGGTACCGGGTCACAAGGCTTGCCGTCCAAGGCTAACAAACAATCGTTACAGGAGAATCTCAGAAAATAATAAGCGTTGACCCAAAGGTAACCCGAGTTGGAGATTCTCCGGCAACCCGACAATTTGAAAGTTGTACATTGACCCCAAGCAATCAGAGGGGCTAAAAGCGCTCCATCAAAACAACACATTTGCAATCACGACACACGCAGAATCTCTCTTCGCAGTAGTTGGCATGCAAGGATTAACAAACCGTGGGAAGTAACATGCTCCGAAAACTGCTCTTTCCTACATTTGCATCTACCAAAATCACATCCGACTGAGGGTGAAGCTGGCTGGATGATAGTCTGCCAACACAATATAAGGGCTCCCTTTAAACAGGAACGTTCACAGGGGGTTGCAAAACCACTTCCTTAAGGTATTTGTTGATATTGTCAAGAGTCTTTCGCACTGGAGCTTCCCCGTAACGCACGTCTGTGTCTTGCTGAGGCACTTTCATGGTCATACCCTTTGCAACAAAACGGCCAGACCATACACATTTTGAGCAGCTGTTGTATATTATGTTTTCTCCTTCAAAATGATTGGTACAAAACGAGCACAATAATCCGCAAACGAGTACATGAACAAGAATGGCGATTGCTCGCCTTGCTCTGAACGTGTTTGGAATGACCGCGCGATTTTTGAAGCATCGAACGGCAAAGAATGGCTCAAACACATTATTTTACAAGAACAGTCTTGTGTCGCAATAAGCTACCAGAACGAGCGGGTCTCCGGTGGGTGGTGTCTGGCCATAGATTGGGAACCACCTGAAAAGTGGTGGACATAAAGTCTCTAAATGATTCCACCGGGTCTATCAGACTGCTTAAAACAAGAAATAAGTGGTCGCACCATTTTGTCAAGGAACCACAACTGCCTGATGGACTAAATCGACCCTGACGCCTGACCGTCCACGCATCCGTGCGCGGCTGTGAAACTGCGGTGGTTTCAAAATGCTTCACACATACCCGCAAGACACAGTATTTGACCGGCTTCTGTTCACGAGAAGCGGCTGAAAATCCACCTTCCCGCCAGAACGGTTCGCTCCCGTCTCATCCACGTAGCCACCCATGACGATGAGGCCAGAGTAAGCTGAACTGTAGGCCTTTGCACAGGCGCAAGGTGCAACCAATGAGCTGTGGGCATTCCATGGAATTTCCTCTAAACCCTTCGAAATGGTTTTGTCTTTTCCTGTTGGATTTCCTTGCCAGGCAAAAGGGGGCAAACAAAAGGGGACCCCGATTTTTTAGAACCGCTCTGAGCCGAATCCGCTTCCCGCTGGGGTTGGGCTTCTTCCCCTCATTGGCATCTAGTCACCGATGCACTGGAAATCAGCCCAAGGCAGCAGGATTTCCAGGAATCATCTCAGCTAAGCGATCGAAGTTTGCCCGTGCTTGGCAGTTGCACCTAGTAAGCTCATTTTGCGAAATTTCAGCTGGTTGTTTTTAGGGTACTGCCTAAATATAAGCTTCTTGTTTTTAGGGTACCACTGCCTAAGATTGATTTAAAGGGAGGCCAAACCAACAACCAGCATTTTAAGGTCCCCCATGTTGACACGCACCAATCTAATTACCTTCCAGGCGCTTCTTCGACACTATCGTCTTCCCTGGTTGGCATATCTGCTCGAAGTGGCAAGCATCGAGGGCTCACTTGCCCAAACAAGTCTGGGGAATATTTTGGGTCGATTTCACCAAACTCTCACTTCCTGAGTAGATGGGACAAAAACAGTCCAAACTTTGTGAGTTTCACTAAACATAGTAAGTCCAGGAACTCAGGAAGTGAGAACTGGGAAGTCAGAGGTTGAACGGCTGATTTAGATGCTGATGGAGGCTCCTACGCAGCTTTTCGCTCGGCATTGATTATGCGTAGCATCCGTGGCAGCAGCGACGCTGGCCAACATCTGCCGGTATAAACAGTACTCTGATCTGCTGGTACCTCGCAGATTTACCCATAGAGAAACGATGCACAAACGGGGTGGCATTTGGATGAACATGCCTACAAGTTCACCCGCATTGGCCCGCACGTTTGGGCGACCGCCACGTTTGGGGTCTCGGACAACTCGAGGCGGAAGTTTTTTTTCCGAAAGCCCCGCCTGAGTGAAGATTTGACTATGCGATTCGGCGCATGGGGCACCACGTCTCAACGACATCTGGCCGCTTAGCTTAAGCGCTTCATCAGAAAATGGCAAGCTCGAAGGCGCTCAACAGGTTCAGCAGCTGGTTTTAAAGGCACACTCCCCCCCAAACCCACCCCACTGGTTTCCTGGAGTCTCCACGACCCTTTTTTGAAAAAGGGGCCCCGAAGTACAAACCAAGAAATAACTCGCACAGAATTCGGAGATCCAACCTCAACCAGTTGCAACGCACAAATTCCATCGTCAAGGGTTGGCTCACAAATTCAAAGCCGAGTCCGCTAGCTGAAATGCGAAAGAAGAACGAAGAAACACTCCCGGGCCTCAGATCTTCATTCCACCGCTTCCGATCTCATGGGCGAAACCGAAACCCAAGAAGAAGCAAAAAACACACAATAAAAGAAGAAGAACAAAAAAACGAAACCGGAAAACAAAGGGGGGGAAAACATAAAAACGAAACCTAAAAAGAAAAAGAAACCAAAAACCGAAACCCGAAAAGAAGCGGTCGCGCCTGGAAGAGGGTGTTGGCGCAGGTGGCCCCGAGGCTATGTCCAGCCAACCAGGTCTCGCTGGAGTTAGAAATCCAGCCCTGCGCTTCCGCTTGGGACACCGCCCCCTGCGCTGCGATGCGATGCGAGGGAAATTTTGGGGGTCCAAAACAAGGAGAGACCCAGAGACCAAAACAAGGCGAGGAGGCACCCTACCAAAAAGGTAGGGGGGGCTTTGGAAGAGGATGGTCTTGAAATGGCTCCCCAGTTCAAGAGGTTTCCCCGTGTGGAATTTTGGAAAGCATCCCTATGGGGATGTTGGCGCTCAGGAATTATAGAATCCCGGAAGTTCACACCCAACAAAAGAAGGGCTTGGGCGACTGTAGAATTCACGATAGCTGGTTTTTCTGGACTGAAGCTACGGGGAATTAGCTGAGCCCAAATTGTATCAAGGGAGCAAGGACAATCCCCCATTGGGCCCAAATGTTGGAAAGAACTTGCGCAGGGCATAGAATGCGAGTCGTGGAATCGAATGCCTGAAGCCAATCAACTCGGCATTCGCTTGCCGAACCGCCGAACCCGTCACTACGCTCGCAGCTCACGACATTCCAGGGACACCTCCTTGGTGTCCCACCAACGAAATCCAAATTCCAGGAGAGGATGGGGAACATGGAGCCATGTCCAACGATCTCTAGGTTCATTGCCCCAAAGTCATTTTTTTAAGCAAAGAAACACCTACAAGAACCACGATCCGCGCCAGAACGACATGGAAGGATCCTTGTCCTAGGTTAAAAAAAAGCCTCCTTGTAGGGGTTAAAAAAAAGAAGCCTGGTTGCAGGTTGGTGTCATTTTGAAACGAGGCATGGCCAAATTCCCATTCTCCTTGGCAAAATGAGGGCTCGTCCCTGAGTTTGTTTGTGGAAAGTATGGTGAGTTCCCTCATGCTCCCCATTCAACGGGCAAAAACCCTTTCAAACAGCCCTATATATACATGTGTATACATATGAGACCTAAAAGACTAGGTGACTGTCGAGCACACCGAGGACAACCGTCACCGAGCTAAAGACATGATGGAAAACAATATGACCTTGAACCACCACAACACGGTATGCATGCTACATTCCCCACACAAGGCCAAAAGGGCTGAAACAACTCCATGCAATTCCAACATGTGGTTTCCAGACTGGCTTACTTCAGGTTAGGATGCAAGGCCAGGTGCTGGCCGTCTATGTAAATCTATACATGCTAAACTTACAAAACACACACAAACCATCAATTCTTGGGATCGATTTCGGCGGCTGAACTAAAGCAACCCCAAAATGGCAGCATCCATCCCTCAGAAGCGCAAGTCACTTTTGCACGCACATGTTGCGTGACAAGGCCCCCACGAGACACAAACGCCGACAGCTACTGAACTTTTGACTGAGGCTTTTCGAATTTCCCAAGTTCGATTCAGGCCTTCACAGTGTTGTGCAAGGGCGCGCAAAGGAAGGTGGTGGAGCAGCTGATGATGCACAAGTTCTGGAACACTGTCGGAATCACCTCGCATGTGCCGTGAGCATCCGTGCATGTGCATGCACTGGCAATACGCATGTCTAATGTCAAAGCGACCAACACGTGGTGTCACGCTCCTGATAGCAATCGCAAACATCATATCACGACACACCATACTTGCTTATCACTTCTCATTCCTTCCTAACAAAGCTCTCGCAAACCACCAGATTCTAAGATTTCACCAAGTGGCTCCCCACCTCTGGGTGTTTTTTAGGGAAGCCTTAGACATGAGCCGCGAATTCTCGAGACTCACAGGCCACTGGTTTCTGGACTGGATCAAACCGCGCATCGCCCTCGCTCGGAATGCGTAGCGCGGAGGGTCGAGGGCGAAATCGGATCAAGCGAAGAGGCAGGCCTGGTCCATGGTTTGCAGGCTTGCCGAAAGAGGCGGGGTAAGATGGAGGTTTCTGATGATGTTGCTGCCTTGGCAATTGTGGACTGAGGTAGCCCAATCCGACTTGCAGGCCGAAGTAGGAAATGACCCCAAGAGAACCCTTTGCGCAATTTGAGGAAAGGACGGGGGTTTGCTGGAACACGCGCTGATCACAGCCCCTGGATTACATGAAATGCAGTGTCCACCGCACATGCATCTGCGAACCAGCTTAGTAAAAACGGAAAGCGGGAGGCTACCGGCGCGTGCAAATTCCAAAAGATGCACTCTGAACAAGTGCAAGGACCTTCTGAGCATGTTCAGGGTTCGGAGATTAACAACAACCTCTCCTGGTTGAAAAGGAAAATGGTGGAAAAAGCAGCAAGCCAAACAAAGACAGTTCCGGTAATCTGGCAACGTAAGAAAGATACAGGATAACAAAAAAGTCCCACCAAAACAGGCTCTCAATACTCTAGGTGTTGCGTCGAAATTGGGAGGTTCTCCTAATCGCGCATGTCCATGGTC